>JAPFTC010000084.1:0-323159 GCA_030779165.1 Fusarium sp. MBC 441
ATAGTTAATATATATATTATCTTTAAATAGAATAAGAGGTATATCATAACAACGAAATAGATCTAGACTACCTGAAATTCATGCGCCGGATTAGAGACGTTGGAAAACTACCTACTGGAGGGTGCTTCTTCTAGAGGCCAGCTTCAACTACTATAAAAGGCACAAGTCTTCCACAACTGAGGAATAACACTCTATGCCCACTCGATGGCCTAAACTGTATGTGAGATTCTCGCAGAGGATAGGAATATAGTGACTTGGAGCCACATGCAAAGATCTTCTGGCTCAGTTCCCACTAGGGACCGGACAGCAACTAGAATAAAGAACAGGTTTTCAATACATCATAGCATCACTACCCGATGCTAAGAGATTACATTCAATGTATGCCGAGAAATAACATGCCTAGATCAACCTACGTTAATCACTAAGTCTGGTTTTGAAGCAGAGTGGATCGACCGTCGCATGGCATTGGCAAGCAAGGGAACATAACGCTCATTAGGAAGTTTGAAACATGAAGGGAGACTTTATCCTCGCCCCGAGTATGCGTAAAGATAACATACGGATACTCCTATGGTGACGAATTCAGGTTCGCAATGATGGGCACCATCCGCATTGTTGCAACGCTGATTGGTCGCATGCAGAAAGCCCTATCTTATCTTATTTCTTATACTATCTTTTATTTCTTATTTTATCTCTTGTTATTCTATCTTACAGTACTTATTTAATATTTACCTACTTGTAAGGAAATACGGAGATGTTATTTGGAAAGTTAATGTTGCAGCTGGCGCACACCTGATTACACAATTGATAAAGTTAGCCAACTTCTGGTTGCTAGACTTCGAGCAAGCTGTTGCAATAAGCAAATAAGCCCTCTAAAGTCTCTTACACCTTCAAACCACACATCACACCTCTAAGCTGAGATTAGTAAAGCGTGTCGTGCTCTTCATAACTAAGGCAAATCCTGAAAACTGTGGAAAAGTGAAGTTGCATTGATACTTTTGCTCACTGGGATACTTCTTCTATTTGTTTCTCTATCCGCGAGTCTAGGCTGGATGAATTCTCAGTAGAAGACATGTTTGCAATGTCGGTCTAATCCATCTAGCAGCTCACTCACGTGTTGCCCAAAGAAGTCTTGACATGTACCGTCCATGTAGTGTCAGCTATCCCCTAGTTCAGTCAGTGGAATACTTCATCTCTATTCAATTGCAGATCATGAGCCTATCGACGGTGCTAAGAGTTTCAGGTACTGAAAACGATATGGGCTGTGAAGAATTACGGCGTTCGCACCAGACCTTCCCCTAGGCTTTGAAGTTTCTTTATCTTAGAGCTAGGAGTCGCGATGAGAGCTTTGCACTAAGGCCTCCCACTGTGTTAACATCGGGTCTTGATGTTATAATGTGTTGAAGATCTGTTCTTTATTATAGTTGCGGCGCGGCCCTTGATGGGTTAACTGAGCCCGAAGATCGCACTAAGGCCTCAAGACCTTGTTCATAAGCGAACTCCATGTATTAAAGCCATGGGCAGAGAACATCGCCACGAAACTACAGGATGCAAGAGACTACGTCATATTACGATCGCACACGAAGTTGACGAACTGGGCAAAGTGACTCTACCACATGATCTAGTCGTCTCAGTACTTGTCAGGGCTGACATGCATATGGAGACATCAACTAACCGATTTCAACATCGAAAATGATTTGGGCCCGACTAGAATAACAATTGCATCATCAAGAATTACGTACGTCATGGCGCTCATAAGCTTATTACTCCTTTGTTCAACGTTCTGACGTCCTCCTCTAAGATACTTGTCACGAGTATGATGTGTCTATGGCTGTGGTTGGCTCGCCAAAGTCAGACTGGATGGACAAGAATGTGACATGTGGAAGCGACAAGCTCCGTTCTGACGCTAGCTCAGCTTAGCTCAGAGAGGAATGCGTTCATCATGGTGAGCCGGCAAGCGAGCCCACACTGAAAGTAATTAACGGACACATGGAAACACTAGTCATCGTTTTCTCGACTCTGGACGTGACCTGCTTTCATTCCCATGCCAGTCTCCAGTATTCGGAGTATCCGAGCAATCTTGACTAATATTATGTAAATAAAAGACGGTTCCGATCTTTTCTTATCCCAGTGCCGCATTCAACACAAAAGCCTATGCAGCGCTGGAATTTGCCATGGGTCCATCTGCTTCTGGCCTTTGGTGATGGGAATGCGCCACAACCCAAGACAGAAAGATCAGACGATAAAATGCCACGCACGCCGACAATGGAATAAGTGGAAAACTTTGATGAATTAGTAGGCAACTAAAGAAGGGTAGAGAGCAGCTGTTAAATGTGCTCGCGACCCTTTGGACCTGACGGTCCCCTCGATGATCCGCCTTTTCATCCTGACATGTTTCCGAGTCAACTCTGTAGCCACCATCATCGGTTCCTCAATAGAGACCAAATTACCTTGATCCATCATCACGACTCCGCATTCATTCTATCTCAACATTGATACTGACGGATTACGTCCAACAAACATGGCCCCCGGAGCGTCAGAGCTTGTTGTATGTTGTGGCATCTCGATCTCTTTCACCATCCGCTAATAATAACAAAGGCAACAGAGTGGGCTCTGATATCATTGTCTACAGCCGTCATAGTCGCTCGCATCTACCTCCGACTCGGCATCCAAAAGAGAAAGCTTCTTGGAAGCGATATCTGGATGACAGCAGGATGGGTGATGGGGATTGTCGTAGCTGCGTTCTGCATCACCTTTATCCGCTTGGGAGTCATGGAGCAGGATATCTACCCATCTTTGAGCAACTATGATGGTACAAAGGAAGACAAACAACATGTTCACAAGGTATAGATGCAAAGAAAACTGGCAAAGAACAATTATTGACTCCGGTCTAGTTGCTTTGGATTTCCACCCTTCCCTTTTTGACCGCATTTTACCTTTGCAAAGCTGCCCTGCTTTGTGTCTACCTACAAGTAATTCCCATCTTTATGATCAAGAGAAGGATGTTCCTTTGGGCCACTATAATCTTTGTTTCTCTTTCATACCTTGTCACAATCATCATGTTCTTCACAACCTGTACCCCTATCAGCCGATACTGGTTAGTCATTCTTTCTGAAACATTCTACATATCTATATCTCAGACCTACTAAACTTGACAAGGACCCTTGGTACCAACCGTCAATGCCTCACTTCTTCTTGGATGGTTTTTGCGAGGACTTCCTGGGCTCTGAACTTTGCTGGAGATATATTCAGTAAGCATCATCCGTCCATTCTGAAACGAGAAACAAGTGCTAAGAAGTCTAGTCTTCGCACTTCCTTGGCTTATCGTCCCTGATCTCATGGTCAAGGGGTGGCTTAGAGTTGGGATTTACTTCACGTTTCTCCTTGGAATTATCAACATAGTCATGACTATCGTTCGTTTTGTCAAGCTATATGGCGGAAGAAACGAGGGCGAGTTATCTTTGGTCACAATTCGTAAGTCTCTCATAGCTTTAACGTTGGCTATCATTAACAGTAACCCAGATTTTTGGAACTCCCTGGATTTGTATCTCGGCTTGGTCATCGCGTGCCTGCCCTCCCTTCGACCTTACTTCAACCTTGCTGCAGAATCACGCGCTTTCAGTTACGTCAAAGGGAAAACATCTAGCCGTGTCAGTGGATATACAGGCAGTGAGAGTACTCAATCATCCGGGGGGGTTACAGTTCCGAGCAAGGCAGCGGTTGGTCCTTTTGTTGTGCCTGCAGATCGGCTTTCACAGCTATCGTTGCATGAGATGAATACGTTCCCAAGTCAAGTGTAAAAGCATTTTGATGTAGTTTAGGATGGACTTGGGTAAAATAGATTGTTGAATAACGATTCATTTTACACCGACATTTGGTGCAGAATAAGATTTCATCAAGAATTCTCCAACCTAGCACCATCAAACCCCTCTTCAAAAAGTCTTGGTTTATTGTTCGACCCCTATAGTCGTGTGGCTCTATCTGAGTGAACAAGAAGTTTAATCATTACTATCAAATGTCTGAAACTCGTGCGTCTACATAGAAAAAACCAAGTTATGCCAGTGAGCGCTGCGTACTTGTGTAGTGTCATTCTGCGACGATAGGATAGTCTGATACAAAGTCATGAGAGTCATGTACGCATGCAAAAAGGGATTTTCAGTCCTCTTAGCCGTTTAGTATAAGTCTAGCAAGGACCATCCTTCTTTCCAGGGCCGCTGTAGTTCTGGCAAGGAGTTTTTGCGTCAGTGCAGACATTGACAAGCGTCGCCTTGTCACCGTTGGCCTTTGTGATCCCGGCAACCTCACCACCCTTGCGGGCTGTCACACCCTCGATGTAGACTTCACGGGCACATTTCTCGCACTACTTGAGATGAGTGACCTTTCACGTAGGTATAACAAAGGAGCATCACTTACAGTACCGCAAGAACGGTAGACTTTGCCATAATCCTCAGCATAGAAGTTTATGATCTGCGTAATCATTAGGCTCATTGAAACGAGTCCTTGGACTGAAGATTTGTGTAGGTACGTACGTTGACTTTTCCACATCCGTTGTGCTGAATAATCTTGTCGCTGGCATGGTAGGCACCGCCACCAATAATGTTGGTGACATCTCCGGCCCTGTCCTCTTTCTGAAAATTCAGTCAATCTCACCATTCTTGCCTGAATCATTTGAAATGTCACTTACGATAGAGATAGCATCCTCGCAGACGTCCTCAAACCAGACGAACTCAAGATTGCAGCCACCACCCTTGCAATAGACACCTTCTCCAACAGTCTTACCGATGATGACGTTCCTCAGCGTGCCGCCCCTCTCAACAACAAAAGCAGTGTCCTTCTCACCGCCCTCGACTTGTCCATTGCAAGAGCTAGGGTTTCGGTCATACTTGGCCCAGCCAGCATCAAAGACCTCGCCATTCTTGACGTAAATGGGTGCCGAGATCTGCTTAGTCGAGGTGGGTGTAGGGAGACCACCTTCGTATCCCTTGCATGCAAAGACAGGGGTTATCGTGGCAACAAGAGTGATAGCAATATTGGCGAGCATTTTGGCAGAGTTTTTAATCAAAAGCTGACTGTTAATGGCCTTGAAAGTTAGAATGGTGAGCAATGTCATCTGAGAAGGGTTATATATACCATAATGTGCTTTAGGCTTAATTTTGATACTGTAAGTAAGCGGAATCGAGAGTGTAAAATATAATGACTGGGCATGTCTTATTGGTGCGATATTTCCCGTTGTCGTTCCGTAGGTTGTCCTGATAATAGACGTGATTGGTGGTTTCAGAGCATGTCTTCCTTATTTGGAGCTTTCGGATGATAAGTGTCCGCAATAAAGTTCCTCTACGTAGTATATGAACCTCTGCCAAGAACTATGCGCTGTCAGGTTGCAGTGGTATTGAATCATTATTGAGGCGCTTAACCTGATCGACAAAGGCCATCGCAAACAGACTCGGCTTCGTTCACCGCAAACCCAAACATGATTTCTAAACCTGTCGATCGTTTCCAAATTCCGGATCAAAGCCGCCATCAAACGGTGTATGCCTCTCTGAGTTCCCGAGTCCCAGCCAGCAGATATCCTCGCTCTTACTCCCTAACCAATGCCACACACTGTCAAAGTTCTGGGGGCTCGGAAAGCATTGACGGAAAATTCTCTGGTCACATGTGCTCGCTTTTGCCTAACGAAAATCAGTGTGGCATATCTTCTCATTTCTCATCTTTGATGGTTTCATGGTTACCACAGGCTCCTTCAGTCAGCCATTTGTGTGATTCCATACCACCGGATAACCGAGCTGTGATGTCTCAAATCATGTCGTAGCCCCTGTACGTCGGACATGAAAGTCCATTGAATCCGCCGGTCGATGTCACTATAAAAAGTGATGGCTATATTAATTTACCGCGACTGAATTGTGAACCTCTCCTGCGGAGAAGACCCCAGCTTAGCCCTGGAGTTACTAAGTATGCACACCACCGTGGAACTCTAGTAAGACATAGATACCTATGAGATTTCATCATTCTCAACGCCAAGATTAGCGGTGCAAAAGAATATGGAGTTTTAATATCAGCGTTGATCACTTTTTGTTTCTTTGTGGGAGTCCAGTGTCTTGATCTACCCTGTGTTATATACTACCAGGCATTTTCTTTTGATAGATTGTGAGATCCCTAGCTTCATCGCGCGGCAGTCTGATTCTCAAACACTCAGGAGTTTAGTTTGACTTCTGTGAGATGACGCAAACACGTATTGTGATAACTTTATCGACTTTTCTTCCCTTGTTAAAGGTATTGTGGTGTTGCGTCGTGGCGGTGGGACGCAGTTATCGATAAGATTTTTGAAAAGACTTCTGAATCACGATTATGCCGGGAAAGCCTTGTTTGGTTGTTTTTAACTTGCGGTAGTTTCATTCTAAGAGAGATCTAGATAGCACCGCTTCTGCCCCTCATGTTACTATGAGTAGCTAAGTTTCCTTAGGTACCTATGTTTAAAGGACACCTAGAGCTTATTTCTGTGCTATTGAACCAATCCTTGAAAAAATCGGTTACATCATTTAGGTTTCCTACGTTCTCATGACCGATACTCCAGCTAACACGTGGGGGGCTAGCACATGTTGCGTACCAAAGTGTTGGGGCTTGTCTTGTTACAAGGCTCTCGAATATAGGCCACATGCTTCATACGAACGGGCACCCTTCACGATTCAAGTTGAGAGCCATCAACCCGCTAATCAAGCCCAAATATTACTTGATAGAGGCCTGTACTCAGGGCTTGTGTTACCCTACGCCCACATTTTCAGCTTTACCAGTGTAAGTGATAAACAAAGTTATGGTGAGTCATTCTTTTCATAAGAAACCTTTGGAGTACGATTCACTTTCATATCCAAGATCTATCCCCCTCCTCTAGCTAGTGAAGGGACTGGGAAGCCTTGAATCAATTTCTATCAACGGTGCCCCCGCAATCGAATTCCTGCTGAAACCATCAGAGTTTGGCGATTGCCATCCTTATATTTCCCTTTCCAACACTTAGGAAAGGCGGAAACAAGCTACACCCAGTTCGTCTGATGAGTATGTATCCAGCATGAGCACGTCATAGCTGCCAGTTGCTGCTTGCTTTGCATTCCAAGAAATCTTGACGATGCCTTGTACAGTCTTCAGGGCGCCACAAGGGCTCCAACGATATTGAACAGCGGCGTGCTGATAACAGGATAAAACTCATACAAGCTACTGAGGATAGGGAGTGCACCATGCCACTCAATATCCTGATCAGGGTGGCAACTACCAATGTCAACGTTGTTTCGGCGGGACGCCTTCACATTACCCAGTCGAGCACATGCATCTAGACATGATAATGATTATTCTGCTTAAAGTTGCAAGACAACCCCCTATAGATCGTAACAGACGCGGCTCTGCCGCCTGTTGTTTACAACGAAAACGATGTCGATGGCAAGAAACCGCCGAAAAATCATATCATTGGGATAACCAGGACAAAGATGGATCTAATCCAACAAATCCTGTGTCTCAGACAGGAATTACTTTTCGGATCTGCGCAACATCTTTCAACCAGAATGAAACTTTAGGGCCCATAAGGCAAGTTGCAATAATGTCGCAGATCTACAGCTCGGCGCGATGTGTGATAACGTGACTGGGAGAAGCAGACGATACGACTTGGGTGGATGACAATTTTACTATATATTATACTGAATCATTGCCCAAAAGAGTACTACAAATCTTACCTAGGTAGATATACTTAACCTCGACACGAGACAACTACTCAAGCAGGTAGGAAGTTGGTGATTCATTGATTCATACGGATCAGTCCTTCGAGATACGGTCATAATTATTCTTGTGAGATAAATAAAGGTATAGACTTATAATTTTTAGGAAGGAGTAAATAAACAAGTGTATAGTTCTAATCCCAAGTTGAGTTAATTGGGAACCTACTGATCAAACACGGTGTGTATGACAGAGACTACTTGGCGATAAGCCAAAATCTCCTGCTTAGGGTATGACGCAGTGGACTTGCAGAGTCAATTTGGCTTGCGAGCGGCTGATTAGGGTTTCCTAACGTCTTTAAAAACATGTCACCCTTCACATAACCCTGTCTAGGTGTTCGACCATATACGAAGCCACTGCCACCCGATAAGATCTACTCACTCAACGGAATATCCAACTTAATCTCGGTTGAAACAATAATCCAGAAACGTGTGACCAGCCCCTCTCGCCTCCCCAGATCTCTCCTCCGCCTGTGTCTCCATCACGTCCTGCGGCGGCTGCAGGTCACGTCTCCCCAGCGTCGTCCCTAGAGCCAAGGCTCCCCAACCCGTCATCAGCAAGCATAGCCCCAACCACGCAAACACCCTGGGAAAGCTCACGTCCGCCACTAACCTCCCCTCGGCTGGTAGTGCCTTGTAAGTCTCTGTTTCCTGGCCGTACCCATGCGCCAACATACCCACGCCGCCAGGTAGCCCTGCCTTAGCAGCTCACCCACGTGGCTATCAACGTTCTCGTATGTCGGTAGCTGCGACGCATTCATGACCGATAGCATGGTCATGAGATCCGGCAACAGCCAAATGGCCTCGTGGACCCAGGAGTTGGGCTCAAACTTGACATCACTGATGGCCGTCTGGTCCTCGACAACTCGGGGTGTGAGGTACGTTGCCCGGCGGCTCGTCGTTACGCCAGCGGTAAAGTTGGCGACCGATGAGGTAACAGTTCTCGTGTACGCTGTTGACCCGGGAGCGGACACGATGGTACCCTAGGGCGTTGACATCGCCGAAGATGGTGTTTTTGAGGGCCGAGCATGGCGGGTCCGTCACGTTGTATCGGCCGAGCATGAGAGCAACAATGCGGGTGCCTGAGAAGAGATACGGCGGCGGCGGTGAGTCGGTCGTGTCAGGCCCTCGACGGAGGTCGGTCGAGTTGAAGACCATGGTGACGCCTTCGTGATAGTAGGATAGAGGTGTATCGTCGACGAGCGTTAGGTCGTCCCCTTCGACGTCATCCCAGTCGGCGCCTGTGAGTTCATCTTCGGATCGGATCCAGTGAATGTCGTGGATATCGATACAAGGTAGGACGGCGTCTGTGAGGACCGAGTCAGGGGGCAACCCATCGTTCCCGAAGAGGTGGCGGCACCCGTTGCCCGTGATAGATTTTCCGTGCGAATCGACGGTCGAAGGGTCTGCCCACTCCAGATTTGCATATCCGGCCGCTGTCCGGAGTGGTCCCTTCTTGTCAAAGCTTTCTTGTGCGTTGTACCAGTACCAATTATTGTATCCAGTGTTCGACGAAATGGAGGCCACGGACACAGCGTTCTGAGAAACGCTGAAGCCCACGTTCCAGTTCACAGAACCCGTCAGGATAGGAGCGGTGAAGGCCTGGATCGTGATGACCAGAGTCAAGACAGAGATGTTCCAGCTGCTGAAGCTGCGCGGTATCATGCTGAGGCTTCGCACACCGGGAGGTACTTTTCATTGGATCATCGACGACACGGCCGTCTGGGTCTTATTGTCGTTGGATTTGGAGAGCATGTACCGGCCGCAGGCCCAAAGAACGATGGCAGACCACGACCCCGCGATGATCTTGGTCACCACCAAGCTGACGGATACAAGGGTGGTAACATCACTGACTTTGAGGAGCAGCTTGCCGTCGTTGACGCGTGAGCTTTTCTCATCACCCGTCAGGTATCCATCCAGTGCCAATGCAATCGACAGCGCCAAAGCAATGCAGCAACCTGCATGAAGGAAGAGAATGGACCACACCCTTATGACCGAGGTTCGTCTCGCGGTGCCTTTGTTCAAGTTCTCGTTGGGTTGCTCCTCGGCGGGCTGCTCCTTGGTTTGCGCACTGGACTTTTCCGGAATATGGACATTGTCGAATAGGGTGTGATTTTCGCCAGCCTCTCGAGTATCGGCCATATCGTCTAGGTAATGGAGTCTGAGAACTCTGAGTTATAAAGGTATGTGTACTAGTCGGGCAAGTTCTGGGGAGAAAGTTGAGCCAGTGCCGCGAGCATCATCTGTAAAAGAGGCCACCCGCTTTATGTTGAGCTTTACCGAGCATGCGCTGTTATTTCACTGGTACAGTCAACTGTCATAACCTCCAGGGAAGAACACTCCAATCTCCGTTGCAGCTGTGGGTTCCATACGCTGTTATGACATGTCGACCTTTCAGCCCTGTGTTTGCGTTTTCAGCAAAGCCACGACATCCAAGAAGGCTCACTACAAGCTTGTAGTATTGCCTTATGCATCAACTGACAGCCATCAATGGCCAATCGACGTTTGTGATAGCGAACAAAAGCGTGACAACCCTTCGGGAGTTGCAGTTGCCAAGACTGTCACTGGACTCAGTGGTTTCTTCGATTGATAACTCTTATAAACAAGTGTGCAAGAAGCTTACGCCAAGTAACGAACAATTCTGGCTCTTGTCACTGCAATTGGCCAGGTTTAAAGTAGCGTGGAGACTGACTGTAGACATTTGTTCAGCTGCCAGCCAGGTTGCATTCACAATTAACCGATTTGCATTACCGAGCTCCTTTTCGCCCTGGGTCCCTGTCGATGTCTAGGGGCCTAACGTCCTGGCGAGCCCCCGCCAACCCCCGTCGGATGCCTTGCCATTTCCTGTCTAAACTGATCTGAATATCATAATCCTGTAGCTGTCAGATGTCTCCTCAGCTCGAATACGCCGGCCTGACTGTGGCGGGCAAACTCAGCTCGATAGAACCAAAGAAACAAAGAGCAGAGGGGCCGAAATGGAACACCCCTGTCAGAGGCAGCGTCTTGCGAACCATTTGGCAGTGAGGGGGCCGTTCTCTTCAGACCAGGCTGAGGTACCCTCCTCATTTTGACAGCGTCCGACAGCCAATCAAGCGGCTGAATGTTGCAGTAGCCAAGAACGCCACAGTGAGGAACTATTGACAGACTCAACTTAGCATGCGTGACCAAGGTTGCGTGGACTTTTCCCTTTCAGTGAAACTCTCCAGGGTCGATCAGAATTTGGATGTCAACCCTTGCGTGGGTAGAGAGCATCGGACATGATATGCCTGCTAATGTACGGAGTACCACAGAAGCTACCATAAAGTTATTTGCTTGAGGTTGTTCCTTAGCCTAAAATGCAGGTAGGCTGGCTGTGGACACGCTGCTGTACTAGTAAGAGTCTACATAGCAGTATGAAACCTACACCAAGAATTACGATTTGGCAGCCTTGCAGTGAAGCCGCAATCTCACGCAACCCAAGTTGCTGCACCTGTAATCAGGAGGCTCTAAAGTGAGTCAACGTCCAATGTATGGACAATTCCTGGCTGAACTAGAGGTGGCCGGCTTTACGTACAGACGAGGGGGTTGAAATTGTTATCTTGTCCCACCTGTATGTCCTTTCAGCCCCAGGCAGGGCTTACCACGACTTTCCCTGGGAAGAACTTGAAGAAGACAACAAGCATAGACGAGAGCCACCTGCCTTTCATGGACACGATATTGTCCCTTCCTCGCTCACAGCCGACACCTTTGTGCCAACTAGGGCACATCCAAGGGGCTTGATACGTCGCGAGTCCAGCTCATACGGCTGCGAGCTAGACCCAAATAATTGTTTTAATTCTCTTTGTAAGTTACAGTAGCGCCTGTAGTTGGCTTCCCCAGCTTGACACAACAGCAGGCCCCACGAGCATCCAGGTATGGTCGTCTCTTCAAGGTTGCCATACCATGACATGAATGCTAACCAATAGTGCTCTGATGGTGGGTGTTGCCCACTTGGAAACTTCTGCGGAATCAAGCATGGAATCATTGGGTGTTGCCCCCTGTATGTATGTCCTCCCTCCTGTCATTCGTGAAGAAAGGCTAAAGAGATCAAGGACCGGTCCTCAATGTGACACTACTCCGATTCCAGGATGCTCAATGTGAGCCTCACATTCCCTTCTTTCCCCAGAGTCGTGCATCAGCTGACCCATTGCCTAGTTCCTGCTACAAAATATGCTGTGACGTTGTTGATGGCATCATTGGAGACCGTGAGTATACTATACGCCAACTATCGACAATATGCCACTGGAGCTAACAGATATTCCAACCGTCTAGCTATTTGTAGTCCAACAATCGGCAGTCAAGGTCAGTCATCTGGCTTTTGCACGGGTGTTCAAAGCACTATCACGGATATCATCGCCAGTGAACCAGTTGTCCTGAGAAAGCCTTGTAAGTGTCCTTCCTGCTCGTACCCTTAGCCCCAGTTTACAGTTATGCGAGCTCCATGTGGTCACTAGAGGTGATGTTGCAGTAGTTCGTGCGGCGCGGGATGCTGCCCCAGCGACGCAGGGTTGATTTGCGATAATACTACCACTCCGGATGACCCTTTCTGCAATCTCCCCCCTTGAGTCTTGTGCTTAGTCGTATGAGAACTATTTAATTGTAAGTACTGTCACTATGCATTGTATTAATATTTGTCAATGGCAGCACAAAAGTATAATTCTTTTCCCAAAGGCGCTCGCTTCACGTCGTAAAGATCTTGGGAAACGATTTTACGGCCTGAAAAGACCAGCTGGACGCCAGTCTGTTCCTTGTCCATAAGTCTAAGTTAGTCGAGAATTACACACGCAAGAACACGCTGAGTGACTTTTCCGTCGTCGTACCGCACCTCAGTGGATGATGTGTGCTTTGTCGAGGCCCTTGTTGTCCAAACTGCTGCGACGTGCAAAGTTCTCGTCAGATCAGACACTAATTAACTCTTGCATTGGGAGGAAGTCCTCATCTCTCGTGAAATGGCTGGCATCACTTAATATACACGGATCCTAACTCGTCTTCATAAGTACACTCATGGTGGTGTAGGGTAGCTGAAGAAGCTGGTGAATGAGCCAGACGGTAATTACCACCCACGTGTTTTGAGAGTGCTATCATCCTGCGCATATTTATTCCTGTATGTTTTTCTCAATGATCGGGAGTTTTTATGTCCAATTCCGGGTCCCGTCAATGAAGACTGAGTTTGCAGGACTGTCCCAGCAATGCAGGTATACGTGGTGTTTTTGGCAAACTCGGCCACCCACCCAGGTTTTGTATTCATGTAAACATCACTGGGCACTACGCTAAAGAGAGACGTTATTACCAGGAGAGAGAGGGACTGCAATATGCATCGTCTGGGCCACTCTCAAGACCCCTACATTGGTCGAGAAGTTTGCATCAACTGGGGCAAAACAGTCGCATTTGTTATCCCCTAATCGACTGGCCTCTTACCCTGAACAACGGTGTCAATGCTGCATAGATGAAATGAATCTTGAGAGAGAGAACGTGACTGACGGTAATGTCTAATTGATCACCTAGGTACCTATCCAACCCTTTCTAGATAATTTCCCGCTCAGACCTTGTCTAGTGATTGAAGTGATGGTTGCGTGGGTGCCCCGCCACACATGCATGCGCCACAATGTCTAGTGCAGCAATTGGTCAAGTGGGCGTACGTAAGCACTGTTGATGTGCCAACGAACGCGTGTATTCCCAAACAAATCAACACCCAAACACCAAGCTCTTATCCTCACTGCACCACACCCTATGCTAATGCCAGCTATATCTCCTAGTACGTGACCGATATGGACATTGAAAGAGCTGAATTCCAACATTGGGTACGAATTTCCGACTGGGTCATCGCGAACGCTTCTTATCGACACGACGACTTGGACCTTTGTCAACACCAAGACGCGTCTCAACTTCACTCGTTCCCCACTCCACCGGCCTCTAGCTACGCTATGCAGAGGGATCCATCTCCTTCCAAGAAGCGCAAGACCACGGCACCTGGGACCAAAGATGGTGATGTCTTCATGAGTCCAGTGAGGCAGGGGCAGGGTCTCCCTGAAGATCACGACCGGACGCCCACCTCTCACGCCTCATTCAATCTGTCAACTCTCAATTACCAACTTCCCCCTCATCCTGCCGTCTCCCGCTCGACCTCGTCTCGACAGTCTCAGAGTTCTGCTTCTACTGGAAGGAGGTCCACAAGCCCTGCCAAACGAACGCAAAACCTCCGCTATCTCGAAAAACCTGTTCTTTACCTGGCACTTGAGGATGATGCCAGTCAACAGTTACCCAAGGATGTCGCTTCATTATATGATCGCATATATGACGTCACAGTTGATCACTATTGTTTCCTGCCACAACAAGTCCGATCTGAGCTCAATTCTCTGACTGGACGAAAACTACGGGACACATGGTTTACTGACGACTCGGACCAAGATGCAAGCCCTGTC
Source organism: Fusarium sp. MBC 441 (assembly GCA_030779165.1). Taxonomy (NCBI): domain Eukaryota; kingdom Fungi; phylum Ascomycota; class Sordariomycetes; order Hypocreales; family Nectriaceae; genus Fusarium; species Fusarium sp. MBC 441. The sequence continues at coordinate 14,192 of JAPFTC010000084.1, forward strand.
CAGACCGAGCTTGACACTCTCAGGGAGATTGAACGTGATGCCCGCGAGTGTATGCGACGTGGTTCCTGCGAAGGTGCTTGGAACGTTGACGTCCATGCTCCATTACTCAGGCTTGCCATGGCACCATATACCGACATCAGAAGAGAGGTAGTCACCTCGGCTCGCATCGCTTCACCATTTCTCCCACAGACGGATGTAGGCGTAGATGTCGAGAGTAAGATGATCGACTTTGCCCTTATCCTGGAATCATTAACAGACTCTGTTCGAGCGGCGGTTTCCTCTCAACCTAAGGACCGACAATTCATTAATCAGACCCCCTATGTATCGATCCAGCACTCGCCTATCGCAGTCAGTATCGAGACAAAGACCGCAGGGACAGCCGAAGAGGGACGAGTTCAGCTTGGAGTCTGGACTGCCGCGTGGAATAAACGAATTAGGGCTCTGCTCCGACAACAAGCAGATCCTATCGTAACTCTTCCATTGGTCCTTGTGGTGGAACATGAGTGGAAGCTCTTCTTTGCTTGCGACCGCGGCGATCGCCTGGAGATCATTGGGGATATGTCAATTGGGGATACAAAGAGTATTATTGGGCTCTACACTATTCTTGCCGTCCTCCGTGAATTAGCAGACTGGATACGCGCAACTTTTGAACCTTGGTTCATCCGCACTTTGGCATCTGTTACAAGTAGAGAATAACAAGCTTCGCGCCGGATGCAATGCAATGTAATTCCCTTCCCTAGATGGTGAAGAACACCCAGCCGCATTGGGTTGACTCTCATGCCGGGACGAGAGGGAGACGAAGTTGTGAGGGATGGCAAGGCCCCCCAATTATCTGTATACTTGCAGGCGTTTTACTGGGTGCCTGTCACATTCGCGGCGACTTCCCATAACATCTCGGCCAGTCTTCTCGTCGTATGGACTAAGGTCTCGGCCCATGGCCAGGGCATCTGGGCCTTTGATAGGGCCGTTTGATTGGCCCGCTTGATTGGCCTGCGTGAATTCGCTGTTCAAATTCCAAACTCAGCCCAACAGTTAATCAGCCTTACAGTCCGCCTAGCTGCCTAATTATGCATTCTTTGCCCACAAAGCTTGGGGCAGTGCATCCGAGTCAATTCATGATGGCCTGAAATGCATGACCAACCTCTCTACCCCTCTCCTCGTTCTTGTTCTGTTTTCGAGTTTCAAGTTTGCCGCATCTGACGTTGAATACCAAGACCGAGTCAGTACGAGCAAACCATGTCGTCAAGTTTCTTCTATTACGTGGTATTACCCCCGTTACACATTATTTTCTGGGTATATCTACTGCCTGTTATTTTGCTCATGTGTCATGGTCTTGTATCTATGGGCAGAAATAGAGGTAAAAAACCATCATGTCGTAAGTTAGAGGTTCTACCTATCCGATAATGTCTTTTCATTGACTCTTTATCGTACAGAGACTTTGAATACTAATGAACCTCAATTCCACAACGCCATTTCTTCGGCCAACGAACCCTTCCTTTACGACAATCTTAGGATATCAGGTAGTCAGATCAGGCTACTGACAATCACCTCCACCACGCCCAAGATTACCTGCCAACTTGAAGTTACCGATCTCCAAGATGGATTGGCATTTCATGCACTATCTTACGTCTGGGGGGATCGCAAGGTCACTGAGACCATCTTCATCAACGAGCACAAGGTTCAGGTGACGACAAACCTTGCATCCGCATTGAAACATGTTCCTCAGCATCTAAACCAATACAAGAACGCAACCACCATGAAACTCTGGGTAGATGCTATCTGCATCAATCAGGACGACATAGCTGAGAAAAACCACCAATTGCCGTTCATGAAAAACATCTACTCCCAGGCTGATATTGTCCTCTGCTGGGTGGGACCGCCAAGCAAGTCGATACACAAAGCGATGGACGCCATCGAGATTGTGGCTCATGAGCGTCGCATTCATTGTGCGGACGGCGTGGATGATGGACTCCAAGAAGAGCTTTTTAATTGTGCCGAACAACTACGGAGTCAAGTAGACAAACTCAACGAAGTAATCGCCGATGGGACTATTGACGTAATGTCTGTAGCACCCGGCATGCTCAGGGATGTTGAGGTTTTCGCATTCGCAGACAGCCTTCAGCATGCGACCAACGTGATATCCGGAGCACTACAGAGGCTAGATGTGGTGATTCCTACGCTAAATCTCTGTTGGACACCGCTGACAAGGGCATGCCTTGATGTTACGAGATGGTACGAACGCTTTCGCGCATTGACAAGCAAACCTGGTCTCACTTTCAACCAGCATTACCGTCCGATCGACCTTATTCTGGACTTACTATCAATGAAGGTGCACAATCTCGTCCAAGCATGGATCGGGTTTTCAGACCGAGTGGGTTCTGATGGTGAGAAGAGTAATATAGAATGGCTTCAGAAGTATCCATGGCTTTGCGACATCAGGGAAGTCATAGGTGAACCTCCTACAGGCCCCATTCACCCACTTTTTGACTTACCGTACTGGAGGCGAGTATGGATACGACAAGAAATCATTCTAGCGAAACGCCCTGTTTTTGTTTCCGGAGATCGATCTATTTCCTTGGAGACTTTGGACTCCTTGGCTTCTTGGGTGAGATCGATATCGAGTCTATCTCCCACCGTCCCTCGAGAATCTCTAAAGCCAAAGGAAGTTGCCATCTTAGTATTGGCCTACAAACCTCTTCAAAATCTACTCTATCCAATATTCAAAGCTCGTCACGACGTGGGACTTCCTGTAAGCCCATGGTTCAGAGTAGGGTCTCTCGACATACCCGGACTTTTCTCTTTCTTCAAACCTAATATTTGGTGGACCTCGCCACATTGTTATGCAACCGACCCCAAGGATCATTTTTACGGGTTTCTTGGCGTTTCAAGCCTCAACCTCATACCTGATTATAGCGCCAATAAATCCGTTGGACTTGTTTGCCAGGAGTTTATGGCTGAATATTTGAGAGCATCTCACGACAGATCTGACCCTCCTCCGGGAGGCCCCTTGGGTCCTCTCATGTTTGCTGGTCACGGGCATGGTTGGCATTCCTATCCCGATATGCCCTCTTGGGGCCCAAACTTTCCTGGCCAGGCATTATCCAAACCATCCTCTAGAGGAGAAGCAGATGCGATAACTTCACCGGACCCGTCGGGGTTCGGGTGTATTTTCAAGTCCCAACCGGATACTAGTATTGTTGGCTCCGAGTTGAACACCTCAATAATTGTCCTTGATTGTGTCCACGACATCGGACCGAGGGTCTCTGACTATGGTAGACCCGAACTATTGCATCAAACAGGCCTGCCCATGACCTGGGCTATAGACTTCGGAATACGTCACACAAGCTACGTCTCAGGAGGTCATCCTCTCACAGCCTTGCGTTTTCTACTAGAACCACCAGGTCTATCTACTGGTCGCGGGAAAAAGTTTCCTGTGGAGGAGTGCCTAGAATTCGCCACTTTCTTGACCCGTCTTGGTTGTCCGACTGTTCATGGGAAGTTATCGCCCGCAGTTGTTAGATCACGGTTGTTTTATCTGTATAAATATTGGCACAGATGACTGTGAGTGTCCATCCCCCCTACGTAACTTCCTAACTTACACTCCCAAGGATCAAATGCGTCCTGAAGAGGAACAGAGCTACCGCGCCAACCTCGGTGCCAGGACCAGGTGCTATAACCACGCTATCGCAGAGACAAAAAAGGGCTATGTTGGGAGGTTCCCGCCGAAGATAAAAGAGGGCGACTTGATATGTGTGTTAAATGGGCTTGATCATGTAGCAGTTCTTCGGCAGGTGGGCAAGTATCACGTTTTCATAGGGACATGTCTTATTGCTGGAATGGCATATAGCGGGCAAATTCAGTCAGTAGTAGATTTACATAGGCTGAAAGCACAGGATGCTTATCTGAGGTAGCTAGATATGGAGGTAGATTTTTTTTTATGATTATTCTACCGTGATTGGTTATTTTCTGTCTTATAGTTTGTTTCCATAAAGTATTTTAAATATGAATTATCTTTGAAAAGATTGAATATCTAACGTGTCAAGACATGAAGAGTCATATATCGGAGCTTGCTAGGTTGAATTCATCTTTACGGTACACGAAAGCATATATTTCTCACCGGACTACATCGCAGAGGAGGCGCTTCCAACTGTAATAGGTGATCGACGATTAGAAGAACGGGTGACCTTGCAGACAACTAGCACCTCCCCTGGCCTTATACGACTGAAGTGCATGTTTACACTAAGCTCGCCGTGAGGAAGCGCATGACAGGCGGATATTAAGGTATCTCTGTAGCCAGTGACACCGGAAGTAGCGAGAAGTGGTGCTCTATCAAGCTTCGGCGACGAAAAGGGCTCAGATGATGCAGGTGCCAATCTAAGCTTGTGTGCTCAGCCTGAGATCCTTGCTTGTACAGTCTTTGTAATTGATGTCCAGGGAGTGTCTTTTTTCGTGTTCCACAAAGAGGAAGAAATCATCGACCATGAGTAACACTGAGCGCAGACTAGCACAGAGCTTCGGCTATGCAGAAGCAATCATGGTCACGTATGGCTTCAAGTGTCTGAGGCCTCCAAGCTGTCAGGGTGAGATTTTGCTTCAATCATATCTTCCTGTCGAATTACAAATCTCTCTCGAGACTGCGTGAGCTAGCTCCAATACGAAAATTAAGGTTTAATTCAAGCTTGTTCTCGCATCTCACCGTATTTACAAGGCCGGGCTTCTTATCTGATTTGGACAAGACGCTGGACTACCCTTGTCGGGTCTAACGTTGAACAGGGCCGCGTCACGAACACGCGTAGACAACCGCGCCACGATGCGACCAAAATTCATTTCTAAGCTATACGCAAATGAAAATTGCTTATCGGCTGGGGGAACACATCTGGAAAGGTAGTTCACGATGGTGCCGACGTCACATAGTTGCACAGTATAAGTAGGCCAGGTGCTGAGTATTTACGGCCATCACATTCTTCACATACGATACTTCTACTTTCCAAAGAACCCATTCTATTGCCATCACAGTTCTCCTGCCGCTGAAATCTACCTCACGATGCATCTCTACCCTTTGCTTGGTCTCGGGCTCTTGGTCCAAACCATCGCCGCAACCGACATATCCCTCGGCTTTAACACCCCTCAAGTCAACGAAAACAGGACCATCGACGAGATATACCAGGCTGCTCTAGAGGAGGGCGGTGTCGTCACCTGCTGGCATGGTGGAGATGAGGTCCTCCAGCAGGCTGCCCTCAAGCGAGCCTTCGAGACTCGATTCCCTGGAATGACACTCAACGTTATCGTCAATCGTTCCAAATACCACAGTGTAAACCTGGACCGACAGCTTGCTTCGGGAAATATCGAGGTTGATAGCATCATCCTCCAGGCTCTGCACGATTATCCTCGTTGGGAGCGGGACGGCGCCCTGTTGCACTATGCCCCTGTCAACTTCTACAAGGTGCTTGCGCCGTTTCGTCACATCAGAGCTGCCTACTACGGCTTCGCCATCAACGCTTGGTCGACCGTCTGGAATAGCGAAAAGATGACCAACCCTCCCAGGGAGTGGCCCGATTTCCTCAAGCCCGAATACAAGAATAAGCTAGTCCTCACCCATCCAAGTGATGATGACGCTATCGCCTACATATTTGACCTGGTGTAAGTGATATGGAACTTGATAACTATCATATGCTGACTCCTATAAGAATGAACCAGTACGGCTATGAATGGCTCGACCGCCTCCTGGCTCAAAACCCTCGCTGGGTCCGTGGTACAGGGTCTCCCCTCGCGGTTCTCAGACAGGCAAACAGCACGCAGTCGGTAACCTTTACAGCCGCGATCGGCTTGGTCCCTTCAGGACCGCTCAACGCTTCCTTTCCAACCCAAGGCAACTTTGTCAGTTGGCCTCGATCTGTTGCTATCCTCAAAAATGCCCCTCACCCTGAGGGGGCCAAGCTTTTCAGCAACTTCCTCCTCAGCGATGACTTCCAGAACGGCATGCAGCAATGGAGTGCGCGAGGTGATATCCCAGCCCCAGCCGGCTATCCCGGCATCTGGGAAATGGGTGCTACCAACTCTGCTGAGTACTTGCGGTTCATGTCAGATCGAGGACGGGTCGAGGCCCTCAGGATGTATTTCGAAGATCGGCTTGGAATGCCCCAGGGACCCAGCCCTCTCATTGATGATTTGTAAATACCTTGGTCTAGACATAGAGTTGCTATTATGATCTAATAGACTCTATGTCACATAAAAAGAATACCTGGTTGGATTATCGGTAGAGCGGCGATCTAATGTTGTACGGTAGTAAGGTGCCAGTGTCATCTTTTATGTTGCGGACGAACTGGATGCGTGGAATCTGAGTTTTCCAATCCGAAATCCTCGGTTCCCTGCCAGTGTTGAAAGATGGAAAGTGGACTCGCGTTCCATAAGGCGTCATTTGTCGGTCGTATCTGGAGTGGTGGACACTCTCCAGTAGGTTGTCCAACTCCGTTGACATCGGCGCCATATGAAAACAGTAGCATCATGGCCTTGTAATCTCAGCAAGAAGCCGCCAATTGTAGTGGCAATTTCCTGTAATAGTGGTTATTGATGAAAGTGTCTCCAGGAGCGTGAGCCTATTGAGGATCATAGCGAGATCATAGAGTCTTAGCATAATCTATGATGATCCATACTAATTGGTTAGGAAGTTAGATCCCTTTCTTAATCACGTGGTGGTTGATGTGCTGGGCCGTGACAAAAGGGTGCTTTCAAGTTCTACTAAGCAAGCTAAGATTGAGAGATAGTCCGTCTGGTCTGAGCGGTAAACTAATTTCGTAAACTATCCCTAGCAAAGTACAACCCCAAGCACAACCCCAAGCACAACCCCAACCTCTCGTGAAGGATATATCTACTTCACGAGCACACGGACTCCTTTCGAAGTCGACTTCGGTTGCGGTGTTATCATATCTATAGCGAAATCGACATCAGACTTGTCCGTCTCATACAACTCGAATTGATGACGTCGGAACACCGTTGCAAGCCCAATGTACAGCTCAGCGTAAGCTAAATTGATACCGACGCACATGCGGCTCCCCCTAGAAAAGGCAACCATGTAATGACTCAAAGGTGTGCTTCCATCTGGCCCCGTGGGATCACCCAGCCATCGCTCAGGCCTGTATGTGCTGCACATGGGGAAAATGTGCTCGTTGTTATGCATATGATACGCATCCATACTAACCGGCGTTCCAGATGGAATAACGTATTCGCCATACTGCCAGGGTGAGTGAGGATTGATTCTGGGTAGGCGTTGGACTAGGCCGTATGCTACTCTAAGGCCTGAACATGTCAGTTTGCTCTTCGGACATCTGGAAAAAGATCCAGGCTGTATGGTATTGAGGCTTAGCTTACTCTCTTGAATTACGGCTGTCAAGTACGGTAGCCTCTCCAATTCCTGAAGGGAGATGATCTGGGCTGAATCGGCTATGGCCTGCTCAAGCTCATTTCGCAAACGCTGTTCGATAGCTGGGTTGGCAATAATGTGGTAGCAACCGACGCTTAGCGTCCACCTTGTCGTCTCTATACCAGCCGCAACTACACTCATTGCTTCATTTTGAAGTCTCCCAGCTGTGAGTTCTGATGGAGGCAGCTTTGAGGACAAAATGTCGTGGAATACGGTCTTCTGAGACGAGGGCTTGGCCTTCTGGTTGCGTCCAGCTAGGATATCTTTGATCTGCAGATCCAACATCTATTTTAATTAGTAAGCGTACTATACATTATTTGAATTTTCTTTTTAGTAGTAATGTATGTGTAGTGCAACATGATCAGAAAGTTCAATAGAGGGACTCACCGCTTCATACTTAAGTACGGGTTTCATCTGCGGAACCAAAATTTCAACTAACCAGTTTGGTAAGGCATTCATCCCTTTCAAGACAATAGGATAGTGTGCTCTGATGTGAGATGTGAATAGCATATCGCTCACGGATGAAGCGAACTGAGACTTGAAGTCAGGGTACTTGATGAAGCGCATGGACCTGCCAAAGACGACATCGGTAATGATGTCACACGTCAAAGCGCCCCACATCTGAGCAACGTCGAGTATCATACCTGTTCCAGAATATTCATTGAGAAGACGATGGGACATTTCATTGGCTACATCCTGGATCAAGTGGCTATATCCAAACACTCTCTGTCTGGAGAAAAAAGGGGCTATAGCGGCGCGGCGAGTCTTGTGTGTGTTGGAATCCGCTGTCGCGAATGAGGATAATGGCATATTGAGACGGTCTGAGAAGAACTGCATCTTGTCGTAGAGCTTACCAGTCGCATAGATAACGCCGTAATACTCGGGGTCATCTATGTGAAGCTCTTCCGGGTTGATGCGCACTATGGGCCCTGTAGATGCCTTATCAGTCTGGATCTCTTGAACCACCTTATTCACAAATTGGTACAGAGAATAGTCATACTGCAACATAAATTCTGCCAGAAAAAGGGATTTTCTGTTGGAGAGGAGGATCAGAAACATACCATACTTCTTGTGCATACGTTTGATTTCAAAGGTGAACTGTCCTTTTTGGAAAACGTCATAGTACATCTCATACAGATGCGTCAATGCCGTTAGCTTTGGGCCGGGGAACTTGGCTAGTTGATGAAAGTAAAGCCGATGAATTCCCAATGCGATCAGATAGGTGAGCCATGTGCAGAAGCCAATGGCAGCTGTCTGTTGCCAGCTCCATCCCGTAGGCAGCTCCGCGATGAGGGTACCCATACTAGTACTGGTTGCTCAAAAATAAACTCGTGCTGTGGTTAAAGATATCTTCTGAAAGAAATCAATTCAATTGGCATAATCGAAGGGGAGAGGCAGGAAGAGCTAGTGTGTAGAAGAGCTTCCCTAAATGATAAAATATTCGTGAAGCCAAGATGTTGCTTCAACAGTGGGTTAGGTGTGCCATTTTAGGCAACTTAACTCCCACAGCCCCACCATCCATTCGACTTGTTCGGGGATGGGGAGAAAAGAAAACACTGATAGGTTTCTGAAGCAGAATCTTTAGGATGCGTTGACCGGTGTGGGCCTGTGAAGGAGCCAAGCCGGTGTATGCATGGCTCGATTCGATTCAGTCCGTTCGCCCCGCTTTTTAACAAGGTCCCGCACCAACAGTATGGAGTACAACCGCCACGTTGGACACCATATCAGCATTGAAACCACATGAGTTGAACCCTCCACAGCTCAGCCGCGGAGGAATACGCATCGCTTCAGTTGCTGCAGATAGCTAAACGGTTTCGGGAAGGCACCCTGAGCAAGCCTGTTTCGTGAACGCTCCGAGATATCGCTAGTGAAACCCGGCACTGTAGGCCTGACTTAACACTAGGGAGAGAAGGCATGCATGTTTACGTCTTACAGAGAACAGTGCGTTCCATCCCTCTGCCAGCCTTCTCTCCGCGCCTAGCAGATTTATGAGGCATCTTTTCAAACAAAGTTGAGGGTCTGTGCTGTCAATGCTGGTGCGAGAGATGTTTGGGTATGCTCACTCCCCCCTTCCCCAGATTAAGCAGGGCGTGGAAGATTTCTGTACGACACAAGCCACTTATGTCCCTGCCGGCCGATGCATGGCTTTTCAGGCGCTAAGAATGTGCTGGATTGCATGTGCACTGCCGACATATATCAAGCTGGTCGGTGGAAGATCCCTTCGCGTCGGTTCTTACGCTTCTGGTGCATTGTGCAGCCACATATGCTCCCCATTGAGAACATGCTGCCACTCTATAGTTATTGCAATGTGAGAAGAGAGAACTAAGCTAGAAATGTGTGGAAGACCCCGCCGACATTACGATGCGCTACAAACGGGTTTACCTTGGCGTGGCACTGGCGCCTCAACGCATTGCGATAACAATTACATCATATGTACACATGTCAATGCTCGTCATGGAGTCTTTGAAAGGCCGGCTGCGTCGAGATGAGGGTTAAGGCCCCTTGGGAGTGGCAATGGGTGGGAGGGTGGCGGTAGCATGTAACCCTCGATGCTACGGCGGCATACATACAAGAGGACATGCCGAGAACTCGTCTTATAAAAGCACCCTCAAGGGGTTGGTGCGCCGCTTGTCTGAGCTGCCCAGGTTGTGATCTAATCTTTCAGTTAATAGAAACCTTCCCTTGGTCTGATCACTGAACTCCAGCAAGCGAATGGCCTTTATACCAATGACTTTTATTCCTAGGTTGATCTGGGGCATGGATGCTCCATGGTTACTCAAACCGCTCACTTCAGACGATCTCTATTTGATTAGGAAGCACTGCTGCTGTGGCGATCGCACTCGTGCACCACAGACGCCGTTCGCGCCTTGCTACTTCCTACTATGTCCCATGCATAACTGGTTATCTTCTCGGGTAAAGCTCACGAGCCACTATTCGAGAGACGAGGGCGTCTTTTTCCAATCAACACCCGACTGCATATGCAACAACGGTAATAGCAATAGGGCTCCTCGCCGTCACATCATGGAGCTAGCGTAACTCGCCCACCAGATGCTTATTGATCTACACCGGAGAGGGTCAATTTAGACTAGGCCAACACGTCTACATCTCAATGATCGCAACTCGGCTTTGAACGACGAGCATGCGTGGCAGTCACATTCTTAGTGACGGTATGGATTATCCTCTTAATGTGTCTCACTACCCCACCCTGTTCGCCGCTTGATCAAGAAAGAACCAATAGCTCCGAAGGCTCGGATGGCAGGGTGCGTAGCTGGCTGCAGGCCTGAGCCTCGGGCAGTCGTGGCACCGTTCAATTCCTCCCGGTATTGGTTGAGAACATGCAAGAATTTTTGCCTTCATCTGCCTCCGATGCACCTACATAGCCAACGAACGCAGTTTGATGAGACATGACGCGATTCCTCTGCACGAGGAGAATTGAGGAGATAATATAGGAAGAGCCAGCCCACCTCGTCCGGTGTCGCGATATTTACCGGTCTTGGCATTGGTCCACGGCGGTTCATGGGGCTCACCGACGTGCTGCATTTGTTGTTCTATGCCCATCTATCCCATCTATTATCTCATCTCATATTGGAGCCTATGTACAGTGCCGATCGCTTTCTGGTTCCGCCTTGCTTTGATGATGAGAGTTTTTGAGCACGGATCATCTAACTGATGTGGCTGGCTGGCCGCATGTAATTGGAGTAATCGCGGACACGCCGCTCCTTTGTGCCCCACTTGCCGTCTGGCCTCAGCACTACGCCGTCCATACAATACTGATCCACTACACCAAGAACTATCAGGCTGCAATCACAACGGAAGGGCCTCCCTTCCCGGATCTCATGCCTTATCAGGGTGTATGCCTTGATACGCATATCATCTAGCCGACTCTAAGCGACCCGCACGGGTCGGGCCAGCCTACCTACGGCTTGATGCTGCTAGTGCATATGGCTATAACCTTTTGTCTCACCTCTCAGCCGAGGCAAGATACCACGGCGATTATTCCCCTTGCGGCTGAGTCGACAGTTTCTTTCCCCTCTGCCCCACCGTGATTTCTTGCTCCGTAGCCTCCCACACCGGCCAGAGACCAACAAGCTAATAAACGCTTCCCCGGCCGGCCTCGGGATCGCCTTGCCCCACACCCACCAGCCGATCAAGCGCAACCGAAGATTCGATACCCATGCCCCCACCATCGCTTGCCTTAGACAGGGGTTTCCATTAAAACTAAAAACGGTAATAGATCGATGCAGGTTTCTCTTGAGATAACATAGATCGTAACCTCAGGGTCTGTCTGTGATGCCTCACCAGGAGACATACCAAATAAGGAGGCATCAAAGAGGCCCGGTTCATCGATGAAACAGCCATACGGCGTGGCCGCGCTTGCCGGTGGGGTCGTGGTGACGATCCACATCAAATCGATCTCGTGGAATCTTCTTATAGATGTCGCGCCCTCGTTCAAGAATTTCCCATAGCTTATCAATGTCCATTGCTTCTCCTGACATTCGACATGACATGCCAACGATGGCAATTTTGGCCTGTTGGGCTCCCCTGGTCCCCTGTGTAGGCAACTTTAGCTGAGCGGGCCAGGACGTGATGTTTATGCTGGTGAAATCGACCTGCTCAGAGAAGGTGACAAGGCTGTGTTCAGATAGTGGATTAGAAAGGATGTTTGGATAGTAAGTATCTGGCATTCGCTAGCAGCTTGGTCTCTCAGCCATCGCGAAATGCTTTTTGCGACAGCGTCTAACTGAACAGGTTGAATGAGAACCTCTTCAACGACGCATTTGAACAAGTTGGCGGAAGCCCTAGCAGGACACGGCTTTCCAGTGATACTCGAAAAAACCGGCACCTGGGGCGCGAAGCCTGTACCTAGGGCTCTCTCCGAATTTACTGGTACGACGCGTTCGACAAACCTTTTCTCGTACATGTGTTTGGCGTGTATCAGTCCAGGGCCCAGTTAAAAGGAAAAGAGAAAAGGAAAAAGGGTGGACGATTCTATTTTCTCTAGATGGTTCAAGCCTCTCCTCCATCACCTCAGTTGTTCAGTTCTATGCCTAAAATGACACCTAGAATCGGTAGCTATCACTAGATCAATCCAGTTCTTAACATTGGTGCCTTTGAGGGTTACGTGGAAAGGCAACAATGCAGTTACCTCGCCCGTTAGACGTGGAGTAGATTAGCCCGCGAGTGGCTCGAGTCTTCGGCCAAAACCTTGGAAAAGTATGATTCAATCACTGCTCATACGCATTACCCACTTCCACTGACATACTTTGTTCATTTCTAGTTTACTTTGAAAGGAACAAACACTTACATCGTTGGTACATCTCTGAACCACCTGCTCATCGACACTAGCCAGGGGATTCCCGAATGGGCACATGTAATATCTGATTTGCTGAAGAAACAACACTTGTCACTATCAAGGGTTTTCCTTACCCATTGGCATACTGACCATACGGGTAGCGTTCCGAATCTCCTACGTCTGTATCCGCAACTTCCCCCCGCCATCCTCAAGCATGTAATTAATAGCCAAGGCGAATCGTATAGAAGTATATGCAAGTAAGGGCATTCTATCTATTTCGTGGTAACTCACTGTGAGCCGTGAGCCTCTTCGGAAGTCTCTTTCCCAGGCTTACCGTATGTCACCTGTGAACCATCGGGCGTTTCTTGATTGGATGGTCATCATAGGGTTCATATGGTAGCGGTTGGGTGCCATAACAAGTTTAGCTTCATAGGGGAGCCTACTCCGGGAGACATGGACGCAAGTTAAGACTACTAGTGGTTGTTTCTCACAGGGATAATATCTTCGTTACCTCCTAAAAGTCAGAGACCCTAACCACAGTTATGCTGCTACGCGCTTAGTTTGAATACCTTAAAAAATAAATTAAAAAGCTTTAAAATAGCTCTCTAGTATTTATTCTCAGGGCTCCTAAGTTATTTTCTAAGGGAATAAAGGCAATAATATATTAAATAGTATTATTAAAGTCTAAGAACTAAATCCTTTGGTAATCAAGTAAGGCTCTTAGTAACCAGCGCAGAGCAAAAAAAAAAAAAACCGCGTATAGGATAGAGGGAAGATAACTATAGATAAGGGTAGGGAAGTAATCGATCAGGTGGCTATTAATATACAGGGAGTGGCCGAATCGTCGAGAAGTAGTGGTCAAGGAGAGTCAGCGCGAGCAAAGGAAAGGCGTTATCTGATCGACTCGCTTATTAAGTACGTTAGAGATATCAAGGTTAAATTGTATATATTGACCTTGACTATGTCGTACTATCATCTGAGAAATCATAATTCCGTCATCATAAACATCTATTGCCTAATGCCGAGAAAGTCAAGCTAGCCAATCCAACTCGAGCCCTAAATTAGCTATATAGTGATTAAGTCGTTAATATAAATCTCTCACAGACCAGCAAGGCAAAGAACAAGAGGAAGGAGATAAGCACCCAAGATACTAAGATTAGCCACGAGCGATATAAGTACCGAAACCACGGCAAGAACGATTCCGGGAACAATACCACAGATAAGAGTAAGAAAGATGCATATAACAGCAATAAGTGCTTACAAGATAGCCGTGATCTAAGATAAGAGACCAAATATAGTAACAAGAGACGCAATAGTTTTAAGGAGCATAGTAACAACTTTGATAACCAGCTAAGCGATCGTGCTTATTTTAGCTACAGTGACAGTTAGGATACCAGTGCCGGTGCACTTTGAGATAACAACCTCTAAGATACTAATACATTTCTTAAAGTATAGAACGGCCTAAGAAGCACATTCGAATTTCATAATACCACCGCTCTTATATTTAGTGATAAGGTCGTCTAAGCTATGTCAGTTAATACATTTCCAAAATCTAATGCATGACCTACTAACATAGCCGCATTAGTGCATAATATCAGAATTACAAGTCTTAAGGACAATAACCAGCTCTGCAGAGGTCGAAACCGAGCGTTTATGCAAGTCAGCAAGTCCCTCGGCTTCCACCGAGCGCTTAATCATACTATTATCCTCACGGGCAGCTAACCCACCGTCAGTGAGCGGCGCGAGAGCGGCCAGAGCCGAAGTAGCTAGAGCAAAGAGGGAGAAGAATGCGGCCTTTATGATAAGAATTTAGGTCAATAAAGCTAGGGAAGTCTAGTTTAATGCTAATAATTATATATGAGGTCGAGTTAGAATATTAATTTATAGGGAGGAGATCCGGGTCTTATTTATACCTTTTGCAGATAGTACTATCAGGACTTAATATTAGCCCTTAGATAAACATTGCTATTACTACATATATAGTAGGCTTCTTAAAGGGACTAGGCTCTAGAGTACAATCAAGGAAACATCTCGGACACAGCAGGATAAAGCATCTACTAACTTTAGAATAGAAACGCCCTATTAGGACAGAGGTGATATTCCGATATTTAGTAAATCTATGACTTCGCTTCTCGCTTGCTTCGCTTTTCGTTTAGTTCTTACTCTGCACACACTTTATTTTATAGCCCGCTTGCTTTGACCATCGAACTGCGCTATTTACATGATGCCGTAGTGTGGTATAGTATGGGGGGCGGGCCGTGTCGTGCCGTGGTGTCGTGCCGTGCCGCGTCGTTCATCAACGGCATTTTCCTAAAACAACCCTAAGTGGCATATCAGGTAAGACAAGATAGGTGAGAAGGTCTAAGGTAGAGTTTAGCAAACTTAGCATAGGAAGCTCCGAGTTAGAAACTCAATATAATAGTTAAAAGATGTTTCTACCCACTATCATCGCCAGAACCACCAGACTTCTTCACAATCATTATCTAGTCATCACGCTAGGTTAGTCGACAAATTCTAGAGTCCGGAGATCACTCAAAGAGAACTGGACAACTTTTAGCCTTTATCATTCTAATCATTAGCCACTAACGTCTTAATATATACGCGCTCGCTAGTGCGGTCAACACATTAGCAGTGCGTTTACATGCTGTTCCCTGCCTTCTCTCTGCTCTAGCGACGAGCCCTATAGGTATTTCTAGCCGTTTGGGTCTTCAGCCAGCCTTATTTCGGGTAAATCGTCTTAGCACATGCAGCTCTAAAGTAAATACGCCGCTATCACGATACTTTCTCCACTTCGGCTAGGCATCGAATAGTTCTACTCGAGTGACCGACCCGGCATGTGCACTAGACTCTGATAGTGAGTTGGAATAACCTACGCTTACCGACCTAACTTAATTGTAATAGTCACTCGATACGATTAGTCTTAAAAACCCGACGGGTCAAAGTTTCCAGCCGACATAAGCAAAGTAATACAAGCTACTGTGCGACGAAGCGAGCATTAGGAGATAACAACACTTGAGATGAAAGGCCCATCTCCTCAGTGCCCACAAGCCTCAATTCTCGTACTGACAGCGGGGTTGGTCCAATTAAAATGCCTCAAATAAGAGGTACTTTATTGCCTACATAATTAGTCTGCCCACGATGACTATTTAGGAGCTCAACAAGTGTCTGCTGCCGCGGGGCGACACTCTAGTTATGCGCTTTAGTGCTCACAGAAACTCCATTCTACCTTTTTCAACTCATCCTCCACGTTCTGTTGCAATACTGTCCTCTCAGCCATAAGAGCTTCCCGAAATTTCTTAGCCTCATTCATTTCCATCAGATTACTTATAATTCGGGTGTCGTCAGTCGCTGCCTGGCTCTGATCTTGGCTTTTGAACCAATGTTTCTGCTGGGGAGGAACATTGGATGTTGATATTACTGGTATAGCAGGGTCGACAAGGAAGAGCGCCAGAATCTTCCTATATCCAGGTTTAGTCGGATCCGACAGCTTGAATGGTTGTACTCTATGCTGGAATAGGTTTGGGAAGAAGATTGCTCGGCCGGGGCGCGTCAGCACGCTCCCTACGTCTTGTAGAGTATCGGAGCCATTGCGGATTGCAAAGACTTTCTCAATAGATTCGTAATCATATTGTCTATACCCGAGTCGCATAGCCAGGTTCTCCTGATCACAGGGCGAGCGAAAGGCGAGGCGCGATTCGGTTATGTTGGAACTGTCGTAATAGAATAGGGCCGTGGCGCAAATGTGCTCGTTAAGCTGGCCTTCAGTATGCCAGGAACCGCCGTCGTAAGACGGCTTATCAGGCGTAAGATGGATATTGGCGAGTTTGACAATGACCTGGATTCGTGCAGCATTGCTGAAGAACCCGGAAGATTTGACGTCTTTGGATGATACATTGAAGTAGGGGGATGACTCGATAGTCTCATCCTCTTCGCTATCGACTTCTGAATCGTAGTCGTAGGCATAAGAACGGTTCTGATAGTCCAAGGAATCATCCTTGTCATCCTCGTCATCCTTGTCGTCCTCGTCGTCCTCGTCATCCTTGTCGTCCTCGTCGTCCTCGTCGTCCTCGTCGTCCTCGTCGTCCTCGTCGTCCTCGTCGTCCTCGTCGTCCTCGTCGTCCTCGTTATCCTCGTCATCCTCGTCGTCCTTTTCAACGTTGTCGCCCTCGTTATGATCCGGCTCCTCAATGACGAGTTGAGCTAGATGCTCGAGGTCCTCGCTTTGATCCCGGCCATCCTTGTATTCCTCGCCACTACCCGAACCTTCCTCGTTCTTTGGGACCACATCGGGGGGTGGAAAAGGTCTTCCAACTCTTCCAGTTGTAAGACGCTGTACAGGGTTCTCCCTAATCCAGCGATAAATCAGGTCCCAAGCTGGCAAAGACTTTTGTATAAACCCCCCAATCACGGGATACAAATCTGAGTATACTTCAGGATGCAAGTTGTTGATATAACTTTCAATCCTGACTTGGCCGTTGTTGCTTATAGCAACATCGCATGGGAGCCATTGGAACATGATTGACAGTGATTCTATCGGTGCCCCTTGCCAATCGAACGTCCTACTAATCCCCGTATCAGACTCATCTGGCTCGGGGATAATAACACCACGGCCGCAGAAGTCAAGACATTCGCTTAGCCCAATTCGCTCATGCGGCGTGATGCAGGACCGACCGTAGACGAGTGGAAAGAGTGATGGGTGTACCAAGTCGAGGACTTTACCGTCGCTTCCAGGATGCCAGTCCTTGTCGATCTCGGGAATATCCTCGAGGGATTTGACGCCAGTTTTCAAGCGCTGAAATAAGTCATCAGAGATAACCTTGTCGGACTTGATGACACAGGCGGAGTAATCCATGACAGGTACCAAGTCTGTTTCTTCGTACAAGGTTGCTTTCTTGCGAAGCTCTTGGATACACTAGGATATTCATGTTAGCCCAGGCAATTTCTCCTCTCCAGTTTAGAAGGTAGAGGTAGCTGATTACTCACCATCTCAGCCATATTCTCGGTAAAGTCCCCGTGTCGCCTATACTCAGCCCAATTCAACCCCTGTACTTCCTCTTTCCATCTTGCTGAAATCTTTGGGTCGCGCACTTTGAGCCACCAATCCGACTTGTTGGTGATGTCCTCGATGAACCTGAGCATGCATATCTCTCGGATGAGCAAGGTTCTAGCTTTCCAATCCTTATTGCCTTCACCCATGAGAATTGGAAATCTTTTCCTTCGTGGCGGGAGGTAATTCAACGCGACTCCAAAGCCTGGCAACCGAACCCCTTCGGAGACAGAAGGGCTGGACCGGGGCTTTGGTCTCGGGGGAGAGAACGGAGATTCACCATCCTATACATTGAACTGCGTCAGCTCATGATAGATTGCTATATTCGAGGCTTGACTCACGTCTGATTGATCCCTTGGGCTGTCCATTGTGCAAAGCGCTAAGATGAAAGTCCTGTCTTGTAAGTCCCGCTACTGCTTGGGCTCGAACTGATGCTTTTGTGGCAAATCACGGCTTTTGCAAGTCTCGTGAAATCGAATTTGCGATTGAAGGTGAGCGTTCTCGATGTGTTGATATCGGCTTCAACTTTTGCATTTGGCGCGACCTTAAATCAGTCGCCGTTGTCGGTGATTGCCTCTTCTGTCTTCTTAGGGTTATCACGCCCTCGCTGCAGCCTGGTCGAAACAGACTACCTGAAGTTTAAACCTCGTATCAGCGGCCGCGCCGTATTATCCCTGCAACCTACTGCAACATTCATTCAACCATCTTAACTCGGCTTTGACCTAAGACATAAGGGATGCTGTCATTTTTTAAGGAGACAGCGATTGGGAAGGACTAGCGTAGGCAGCAAGGCGGATTTACTAGCTCGATAGGCAAGTAAGTATTCCTGAACTATGGGGCTTGTCAATGCCATTGTCGGTGGCATCTCGGCCACTCATGCACGCATATCAATGCACAGAAGGTTCTCTGGGAGGTTATTGATGATTTCACCGCCGCCTTCACCCGACAACTAAAATACTGGGGATAGTCGCGCTTTTGGGACCTAGAGGGGCATGATGCGATATCTATATAGTGTATTAGATATTCGTCTCTCTAGCCCCCTGCTTTAATCGCTTCTCAAAGAAGGAGGGTTAGGTAGTGACTATCTCTATCCAAGTAAATAGCAAGTTCTTTTTAAACTAGTTTGAAGGAGGACTCTCCACAACTCTCACCATCATCCTCGTCCACGAGCAGCGAAGTCCAAAGTATTGGGTACCTAAACGATTATCAAAGCTTGACAAATTGTGCGTGAGAAAACATTCTGTTGCATTGTCGGAGGATGGATATGATCAAGCTGTCCGCAATTACCAATGTGGCAACATTGGGTCATGATGTTATGATGTGTTCTTTGTAATAGTTGCAGCGCGGACCTTGATGGGAACTGAGCCAGAAGATCGTCTGCAATTACTGCGACAGTGAGAAGGGCGTATTACAGGCTCGACCCCGGCCGGATGGAATAAAACAAAACATGCTCCACCCCTTCAAGAAGCTACTCAGCATTTAAAGAACTTCCTTCTAGCCCTCCCGGCAGCCTTTGGCAGCAGCCTCTCCTCCAACTCTGTACTACTTCCACCAGCAAGTGGCGAAGCTTGGTGTCAGATCAGCCAATCGGAACTGAGACGCAAGCCGGCTGTCCAAACTGGCATTTGGCTCCGAAACTATGAAAGCGATCCAATAATCTTGCTCTCCGCCCGATATCCGCAGGTGTGTGCAATTGACTTGATCAATGCCGAGGGCCCCACGTCTCGCAGGTTGTTGCTCGCCAGAAGTCTTTGGGACGTACAATGTTCATTTACGACATCTGTAGTAATAACGTCGATAAAAAGCTTAACGTAGAGGGGCAATGTCTTCTCAAAGTCAGCATCGATGACCATGAGAAACATAACGAGAGGAGAATACTTGTAATTTGACCACTGACAACGTCGTCCTTGTCAGAATAGTCTTTGTAGAAGTCCCTCAAGCTAGGGACTCGTCCGTCTCGATGCGCCGTCAACCCCATACATCGTCACATTGGGGCTTTGTCCGACTACCGTGTGTCCGGCCATCACGAGTGCAATGCTCGGAACAGAGACCAGTCTCCGGGACTCGGCGCTTCTTCTGAAAAACGATGTTCTGTACCCCGCATCAAGCCGTAGAGACCTCTGGTGCCGTGCCTTACTGGAAAGGGTGATGATTTGCAATGGCCTCGTCTCTGCGCCCATCACTAACCCTGATTTCCGACCTCCGATTCAGGGATTGCTGATATCGGGTCTCGGGATCATCTCCACACATGGTTCACCTGCCTCACTTACCTTGACATTACCCTTAGTAGATGAGGGCTTATGGGCAACAAGGAAGCTGCAGAAACTGATGTCAACAGCGACACCGCCAGATGTTAACCGAAGTATTAGTTTATCACCAATTCGTTGTTAGCGGGTATAAATACGTACCTACCACCCAGCACATTCAGATACAACTTCTTCAGGAAAGCACTCTTGTTTTTGGGCCATAACTTCTGGCGACTGACACCATGAGAGCAAATGGCCTGTTTTCAGCGCTCACCCTGGGCCTCGCAGCCTTGGGACTGGCTCATGACCAGTCCAAGAAGCAAGCCAACATCGTCCTGGTTATGACCGACGATCAAGACCGGCGACTAGGCTCGATGAACTACCAATCTGTGCTTCAACGCGAAGTCAAGGCGAAGGGTACCGAGTTCATCAACCACTATGCCACCACCGCCAATTGTTGCCCTAGCCGCACGTCGCTTCTGCGAGGGCAGATGGTGCATAACACCAATGTCACTCATGTCAACGCCCCGGGCGGAAACTATGACAAGTTTCATCTCAGCGGCCAAGACACTGACTATCTCCCCTTCTGGATGCGGGATGCTGGTTACCGGGTTGAGTGTAAGTACCATCGCCAACTGAGCCAGCCTCGCATAACTGATTCCTCTGGGGCGCATTACAGACATTGGAAAGTTCTTGAACGGCTACAGCCAAAAGAACTATAACGTCACCCCCAAAGGTTGGGATCGAGTAGATGCTCTCGTGGGTTTCGCCAGAGTTCATGACATTGCAAGCAGGCTAACTATGAAAACAAGATTGATCCTTATACATATGTTTTCAACACTCCCGTCATGTCTCTAGACGGTCAACGGCCCATATACTACGAGGGTTACCATCAGTCAGATGTGATCCGAGCCAAGGCGTACGTTTTCATCAGATACCCCCATGAGTTCGTGAAATAGAATAGTCACACATTGCAGTCTCGATCGTGTTGAGTACCTCACATCTCAAGACAAGCCTTTCCTCCTCGTTCTAGCCCCCTCGGCACCCCATGTGGAAAACAGCAAGCAGCAATCTATTCCACTATCCCGCCATGCCAAAGACTTCAAGGATGCCACTGCCCCGCGAGGGAGGAACTGGAACCCCACGGACGAGTACCAGAAGAACAAGGGAAGCTGGCTCTCAACCCTCCCTCTAATGAACGACTCGGTCCAAGCCTACGCAGACCACAGTTTCCGCCAGCGCATTCGCGCTTTGCAGGGCGTCGATGAGATGATGCAGGACGTCATTGCTCTCCTTGAAGACAAGGGAGTCATGAAGGACACCTACTTCATTTTCACGACAGATAACGGATACCATATTGGTAATCATCGAATTCCAGCCGGAAAGGCTCTGTTCTACGCCGAGGATACCAACCTCCCCCTGGTAGTCCGGGGGCCGGGTGTCCCAGCTGGTGTCACCTCCAAGATTCCTGGCGCTCATCTTGACCTTGCCCCGACTTTCCTCGACATCGCGGGGGTTCCCCAGGATAAGTGGCCAGAATTTCTCGATGGCCAGAGTCTCTTGCATCAGTGGCACAATCCAAAGTCATCGACAGGCAGGGAAAGCGGCGGTGGCAATGCCAAGGAGATACTGAACGTGGAGTTCTGGGGCCTCTGCATCATCGAAGCGCCCAACGCTGCCGAACTCGGCGTACCGTTCCGGAACAACAGCTACAAGACCCTTCGAATCGTCGGAGAGGACGAGGCTTGGCTCTACTCGCGATGGTGTACCGGCGAGACGGAGCTATATAACACGGCCCAGGATCCTTACGAGTTGAACAATCTCGCCGTCAACCCCAGCGGAGGTTCTATTCGGCTAATGGATCGTCTAAATGCAATCTTACTAGTCACCAAGTCATGCCAGCAGGGAACTTGCCGCCAGCCATGGACGCTGCTGCAGCCCGGGCACCAACGAAATGAGATCCTGTCGCTCAAGCAAGCAATGAACCCTAAGTACGACAAGTTCTTTGCCAGCTTCCCTCAAGTCGCCTTCAAGGAGTGTCTGCAGATTCAGGATATCAATAATGAGATGCCATTCTACCCCCCTCTGCCCAAGGCTGGAGCTCTTGGAGGGAGTTACCGGAACAAAACAGACAACTATGCATCCCAGGGTGAGGGTGGAACCCGCTACATCACCAGCCCGGGCCAGTATGGAGGCTGGAACCAGAGGCACTCCACCTTGAAGGAGATTAGTAAGAACGCCCGTGAGATTACAGATTCTGAGATATATGGTGACACGGCATCAAGAAAGAGAAGAAGTGAGCTTGGAGTTATAGATGAACCAGAATGGATGCAGTGGATTGGATGAGTCGGTCCTGTTCGCGTGCGTTTTGGGCTCAGGTTAATATCGTAGTGCTCTTGAAATATTACATTGCAATTTACTCGATACGGTCCCGCAAGGCACCACCGATATCTTCCTAAATTCTTACTTATTGAAAAAAACGTGGAAGGCGGGTTTGATGGTCTCCTACAAGGCCCCCGACAAGCGGCTCTTCTTCTACATTCTCTAAGGGTATCTCAATCCTTCGCACCGAGTACCAGTCTTGCCAGTCTTGTGATCTTCGGCGAGAACGCTCATGGTATGGAGATACTGCTGTGCCCGTAACCCATTTTTGTTCATCGAGATTATCCATGGTCGGGAAATGCAAATCCACATCAGGGTATAGCCTTATGTCGTCAAAGAGCCCCCATGCTCGTTGGCGGTATATCTTTAGTTGGAGCTCATGCTGATTCTGCTGGCGAGACCATGGGTCACGGTCATTTCCCAGGTACCAAGGCACCGGGTTATACTGCGCAAGAATCGATATTCGCTTTTCGCAGGATTCGTGCTGCAGTCACCGAAAGAAGATTGCCGAATCGTAACCCACTGACTGATCGTACCGCGAGAAGAAGTGTTCAAGGGAGTTCCAGGACCGATAAAATGGATTAAGCCGCTTTTTCAAAGTCGATAAAAAAGGTTTGAGGTACCGACCGTAGTTTGCATCGACGTTGAATGAAGTGAGTAGGTGTTCGAGAAGATCTAATCCAAGGCAGGGGAGTATATCTGCCAAGCTGCCATCCCATGTATCGTTCATAGCTTTGAAGTAATCAGCTGCGTTAAAATACATTGTATCAGGATAGAGTAATTTGTTTTTGGAACAAGGTAACAGGACGCCTGCTGTTGATGCCTTTGAGGCAGAAACAACACGTGGGTCTGGCAGCCAAGCATTCTGACAATGTCCAAATATACTTCCGTAAACCGCTCTCACGTATTCACGAACACAGTATAATGCTCCGAGTTCTGTGGGAAGCAACTTGTCGTGTTTTGCTAAAAGCAGATCGGCATCGTGGGTATCCTTTATAAAGTCCAAGACGGCTGGGTTGTACACTTTACACAGCATCTCATATTTGAGGAAAGCTGCAAAAAAGCGGTTCCTTTCCGAGGCCGTTAACGCATTGAAAGATACTGGCTTGATTCCGACGCTACAGCCTTTGAAAAGCCTGTCGCCGCCAGCCGCAACCGGTGGAAGTGCAAGGTATGCCCGAGGTGGAAATGCGTCTGTCGCTTTTGAAACCTAGTCCTCGATAAACATAATGATGCGTGAGAAGAGGCAATGCAACTTCGAGATGGTATTCTCTTGGTTGAGTGATTGTGATTGACAGAAGGGATCAGAGATCCGCTTCGCGATCCACTGCGCGAGATGATTGCGTATGGAATCGTTGTCATGGGAAGGGAAAAGAAGAATGCCGAGGGCGTCTTGCAAAATGTCTTGATGCAAGCGACCTAACATCATGTTTGTCGATATCTGTCGTATGATACTCTTTTTGTCACAAATATACTGTGAGCACATGACAGGTGATGCTTGTATCAAATCCAGGATGCTTGTCTGTGACTCCATATTGACGATGATCATGATGCGGATCTCCGGGGGGAGTCTATTAAAAGGATCCATGTTGTGGTGTTTCAGAGGGTAGTTTCAGGCTTGGTCGAATGTGTCCCATCCGCCGTGAACAGAGTGGTCGAGTCCAAGGCTTTAAGGTATATTACAGAGAAAAAAATGTCGAACGATGAATTGGGGAGCCAGTCGATATTGTATAGTGTGCTCATCAAAGATTTAATTTGTCGTGGCCATTATTGTCTTGGGTTTTTATTTTTTTGATCGCATCCGGTACAGTAAAGTTCTAATTACCAAGCTATTGTTTACTACTAATGAGAAGCGCGTTTTTACTCCCATAACGCCTAATTTCCATTTAAAAAAACGCGTCAAACGATCTCTAAGTAGTTCGATCAGTAGAAAAATTAGTTTAAATTACATCATTCAACATGCTGCGCCGTAATTGATGCCCCTCGCTAGCATTACCATTATGTGTTTGCCGCGAAGGGTCATGCTGCGATCGCAGATTGAGGCACCAACAAAATTAAACCTTCCAGAAATTTTTTGGAATGGCAGATTTAACTTTTATAATGAGAAACGCTATTATTTCAGTGATAGCTCTCTATTCGGTGCTGCTCTTGATGACTCAATCTTGTGGGTGTGGCCTGTCTACTAGCATGGGGTGAAGAATACCTGCACCCTGAGCGTCATTTTCATCCACGAAAAGGACCAAAGCACCACTCATTCACTCACGTGACTACTCTCAAATATCAAACCATAGACTAATTCCCATACCCATTGTAGCTCTTACTTCATGTTAGATATGATGAGACTGTTTGTGGCGATGTATCTCACATAGTTATCTCCCTGTTAAGAAACCTCTCTCTTAGCTAACCTACAGTGAGCAGACTTTTGGGAAATGAGAGCTGATCAACCTAACCCTGAATAGCCTAGCGCTACTGACTGTACAAGGTACG
Organism: Fusarium sp. MBC 441; assembly: GCA_030779165.1. Classification (NCBI taxonomy): domain Eukaryota; kingdom Fungi; phylum Ascomycota; class Sordariomycetes; order Hypocreales; family Nectriaceae; genus Fusarium; species Fusarium sp. MBC 441. Next base: position 39,067 of record JAPFTC010000084.1, read on the forward strand.
TCCTCTTCTTGAACGAAATGTGATGACACATGTTTCCTGCATCCAGCATTTGGAATGAATCAGAATGTCGCGTTGGGATGACTTCCTTGATGATCATCCGTGGATATCACGGGTGTTTTCGATACGCAAGTACTTGCCACCATTTAACTTCATCACCATTCACTATGCCTACTTCATCATCGTATGTCTCATCAGCTCCGTCATCTTCTGGCGATCATCAGATGCTACCTCCCCCGTCGGCTACACCGATAGCTTGTTTCTCGTGGTATCTGCCATGACTGAGGCCGGGCTGAATACAGTCAATCTCAGCGCCTTGACGACCTGGCAGCAGACGATACTATTCCTTCTTATCATGCTGGGGAGCACCATATGGGTCTCCATGTGGACCGTCTTGGCACGCAAACACGTCTTCGAGAAGCGCTTCGACGATATTGTGCGCATCGAGTACGCCCGCAAGCTCAGCCAAAGGGGGAGTGGCATATCGCTGGCCCTGCTAAAGCTGCGCAAGGCCATTTCGTTCCGCAAAGCGCAAACCGTTCCTGTACCCGACCGAACCCTCCCAGCGATGGGAAGCCGGGCGTTGGAGAACGAGAACAGGGTAGATCCACAGTCACAGGTTGCCAAGGCGATGCCAAGACCTCGGCGCGCATTGTCCTTACCCGATCTGGATCCCATGGAGCCCACCAAGACTTCGCCGGAGCCGAAGCCGGAGCCGGAACCGCCCAGCCCTGACAACGCTGACAGACACATCATCTTTGTCGACACTCCGCATATAGAAGAAGCCAATAGTGCCACTTCTACTGGCACTTCCTATTCCAACCAGAATATACCCACGCGAAGAAATGGCGTCTCCAAGACACCGGCAGGCCAGGACCGGGTCGAACTCAGCATCCGGCACTTCCTTGGGAGCCGCTCCTCCAGTCGCAATGGTCAGTTTCATAGCCTCACCAGCGAGGAACGTGAAAACCTTGGCGGGTGTGAGTACCGTGCCCTAAAAGCCCTTGCGGTCTTGGTACCTCTCTACTTCTTTCTGTGGCAGTTCCTGGGGTGCGTCGCACTAGGAGCATGGATAAATAACTACATGCCCGACACGGCAAAGGCGAACGGTATCAACCCGTGGTGGCTTGGTATCTTCAACGGCGTCTCAGCCTTCAACAACTCGGGCATGTCACTTCTAGATGCAAACATGATCCCGTTTCAGAACGCCTACTTCGTCCTTATCACAATGGGGCTGATGATCCTAGCCGGCAATACCGCATACCCTCTCTTCCTCCGTCTCATTGTATGGACTGACCTCAAGCTCCTAAAGGCCGTGACCAGCGATGATGCCTATGACGACCTCAAGGCCACGCTAGAGTTCATTCTCAAGTACCCTCGCCGAGTGTATACGAACCTATTTCCGTCTCGTCCTACCTGGTGGCTTCTCTTCATGCTCACCTGCCTGAATTCCATTGATTGGGTTGCATTTGAGATTATGAACATCGGAAATCCAGTCATCGAGAGTATTCCAACAGGCTCTCGCATCCTCGACGGCCTTTTTCAAGCCCTCGGTAAGTCGATTATACACTTTCCTGGCACTTGATCAATATGCTAACAATCTCTAATAGCCGTCCGGTCTGGTGGCTTCTACGTCGTGCCCATATCCCAGATCTATATCGGCCTCCAGGTGCTATATGTTACCATGATGTATATCTCTGTGTACCCCGTCGTCATCACGATGCGCCACTCCAACATTTACGAGGAGCGCTCGCTCGGCATCTACAGCGGCGATGGGTCTTCAAGGCCTGATACCGACCCTGAGGCCGCTGCACCGCTGTTCTCCGCTGATGGTCACGACACCGAGTCACATAACCACACTTCCAACACCAACGACATACCCCCCATGGGTCCAAATCTCGTACGTCGGCTGAGCCGCTCCAGCGCAGCCGTCGACATCGGACACGCCTTGCAGCGCACCTTCACGTGGAACGGTGTCGGCGCCCCGCCGGCAATGTACAGCAAAAAGTCCTACAAAGGTCACACACTAGACCGCCCGGACGGCAGCAGCAGCAGCAGCAGACGAAACAGTCGCATCGGTTTCATCAGCCAGCAAATCCACGGGCAGATGGCTCACGATATCTGGTGGCTGGTACTGGCGGTCATAGTCATCACCACAATCGAGACCTCGCACTTCATGGCGGACCCAGTGGCATTTTCAGTATTCAATATTATCTTTGAGGTTGTGTCAGCCTATGGCACGGTCGGAATCTCTGTGGGGATTCCGAGAGACGCCTATAGCTTCTCCGGAGCCTGGCACACTGGTAGCAAGCTTGTTTTGTGCCTTGTCATGCTGCGTGGAAGGCATCGCGGACTGCCGGTTGCATTGGATCACGCGGTGAGGCTGCCAGGGGAGCACTTACATCGAGATGAAGAGGAAGACCACCAAATACGGAGGACCATGACGGGGCCACGGATGAATCTCAATCCGTAAAAGGTATTGGATTGAGAGTTGCAGACATGATGTTCTCACAAGTATCTGACGGTGGTATTTAATGGTGATTGTTAAGATTTGTCAATCTTCTGGCTCATTCAACCCATCAAAGGTCGGGCTTTAATCACAACAAAGAGCACATTGATCCCTAGACACATGTCCTCCAGTACCCAAACGGAGGTCAACTTCATCGTCCATGTCTTCTCCTTCGTCTTCTCAGCTCCTCTTCCCTCCGTCTTCTCTGCTCCTCCCGTCGTCGCCTGTTCTCCTCCTCGATGCAGTGCGCGCAGGCATCCCAAAAAGCAAACACCCGACGTTCACTGAAAGTGCATCTCTCTTCGGAGCAGCGGTCTATTTCCAGCAGTTCGGCCCTTTCGCATTCTTCAATGTCCCACTCCCTTCCCACTTCGCGACCGCAACGGTTGCAAACGTAGATGATCTCGATGAGGTGGCACATATCGACCCGGACCTAGTGTCTGAAACTGGACGGTGTGCGTGTGTTTGAGTTGTGCGTGTTGAGGCCTTTTGGTCGTGTAGGCGGCTGTTGTTGATGAGGGTTGTTTGATGATAGGAAGACAAAATGAGACCGGATGAAAGTCTGCGTTATATACTTGAACTCCAGCACCGCATTGATTCAGTACGGTAGAGCGAGCTGCTAACCACGAGAGCTCACGTTTACTGTGAGTAAGAACATATAACTTTGCACCGGTTGCAAGAGTCACTTGAAACCAAGCGTCTATCATTGAGTTGAGCTTGGTACAACGTCGATGACTTTATACTTGGTGAGGCTTATTGATTGACTAAACACATAGACGAGACAACCTTTTGGTGATAACTACTGTGATGTTTGCGGGGAACCATCATGGACCGGGCTTCAAGTATGACAAAGAATACATTATCCAATTGTGCGTGGCCTGTACTACTAAATTGTATGTATCACTATAACTCACGCAATCGGGTTGATAGTAAAGACTCACGGCTATGTCCGGCCTGCAAGTGAATAATGAGGAGACTGCACTGATTCGTAGACTAATTGAGCGTGGCGAATTGTCTACGTCCCCTAGTCCCTCATTTGCGCCGTCTCGCAATCTTTGTCAACTCCCAGTTTACGTCTGCTAAAAGCTCCTCGTTGTTGCAAGGTGTAAGGCAACTATCGTGATTAGCTGCAGTCTACAGTTCATGTTCTCGCTTGCGTTTGCGTGACCATGACAGGTCAGGAGACGTAGACGTGTCGTCCATAGGTCTGTTGCTTGGAGACCGAGGCGAATCTATGCAATTGCTCATTAACCGGACACGTCTTATTTTTTAGATTGTCGCGCCCGCCTACAGGGGTCACTATTAGAACATTATCTATCTTGAGTCTAGTTCTGTTCGGGTGGCGACGCTAATAGCCTCGGGCTTGCGAATACGGCCAGCGTATGTCGAACTTCGAGCGGAGTATTGATACCCGAAGTCGATGTAACACTCTCTGCCCGGAGTACCTGCTCCACGAAAGGCATTTTTAACGGCTATATTCTCAATGTAGCACACATCATAGTGATGGCGCAGCGCAGCCCTATCCTCCCGACGCTGCACTTTAGCTCTGCGGCCAGGATACTCCAGGAGGATATCATAGGGCATGAAAGCGTGAATCTAGAGAGTTTCCGGGTGTATCGAAAAGAGTCACTGGTCGAACATGTCATCAAGATGACTGAAGAGGAGGATCCCATTCTCTTATGCCTAGGTGCGTCCCCAAGCCTGCTCAAGAGGCGGGGACTCACCCTCTCATCGCCGTCTTGCATTTCGTCGGCATCAGCTTCTGGGTCGGGGTAGGTATGATACTGCAGTCGATGGAAGCACTGTAAAAGAAGCAAACACCAAGGTCAAAGTGGTGGAACAAGGTTCTCAGGCGCACACTGCTTGTGGCAAAACAGCGTCACTCCCGAGGCTCAAACTCTCCAGTCCCTCCACTGGTGTTGTGAACTGGGGCGAAAGCTTCGATCGAGATGGGAAGTATTTGTTCTATTTTACTGTGGCTTGAAGATATCGAATCCGCATCTAGGGCATGTCACCTCAAGTCCCGGGCGCCCTTGATGAGGTTGCAACATCGCTATGATTTGATCCTATGCTGCATGTTTCCCGGTAAATGCACCTGGGGTCGAATAATGAGCTAGAAGGCAGTTTGAACTTGAACCGCGAGGGGAAGAAGCCAAGCATGGAGTCTTATGATACTCGAACCCACATACCGCGATAAGTCTTCAACTCATGGTAAATCTAAAGAAATAGTGTCGCTACTCTTGTGCTTCGGGTGATCGGATTTCGGTGCACTGATCTTGTTGTTATCGTCGTAACGACCGAGCTTTGCACGAGTCAGTTACGGGCGCCGAAGCCTGCCAAAACCTGTAGACTTTGATGTGATATTCAAGAGTTTCTTGGTCATCATAGTTGGGTTTTCGGATGCAATCTGGATCACGATGCATATACCATTTCACAAGAGACTAGAAGCTGTGTCATGCTACGCCCTTTGGATGTCAGAAAGCTGGCCTTCACCGCATAAATCTAGGATCCCGTCCTGCGTATAATGCCCTTTTAGGATTACTACGTGGATCACCTTGTAAACCCTAAGTAACCCCGTTTTAAAAGCTCCCCCAGCCCCTTGCAATAGCGATGCTACACTGTAGCTGATTGGTGGTATAAAAGATCGGCCGAGTGCCAATATTGTGGCAGTTCGGCCCAATGAATCCTTCGGGCAGATAGCGGATACAAGGTTTCGGTATGCCCCTGCGCCTCTCGACAACTCATCTCACCAGAGATGAGACGGCCGAAACTAATCTTACGAGCCAATTAATGTTCTCCCAAAGATTATGGAGTTCCACTTGCACCTGACCAGGGAACGCCCACAAACTTATCGGACAACCCGAATCTGAGAAGATACGTTGATCTCGTATGGTACGCGCCGGGATAATTGGGGCAGACGGAGCCTAACTTCAATTCTAGAATCTTACTCTTACCCTGAAGGATTTTTGCCACTCCCAAATTGCTAAGCGAGCGTGGCTCGGTCTTTCTTTGATGGACATTACAAGAATAGTATCGTCGTAAGGTGTGCAGGGTCTGAGTGAAGATTTCAAATCAAGTGAGGATAGTTAGTTGCACCGTCCCGAGGCAGTGCCCTCTATCTGTATAAATGAGCAATTTCCGTGACGCCTTACCAAGTGCCCCTCAGGTGAAGCAACGCCATTCAACTTCACGCAATGCGTTTATCCATCCTTTCTGGGCTGGTGGCTAGCCTCACGGCAGCTCACAGTATCCATGAGAGGGCCGCATCAAAAACAGTGTTGTCCCATTACATGGTATGTCAAAGTCATGATGAATGGCAACAGGTTTGAGCAGACTACTGACTTCTATGCTAGCTAGGTGACATCACCGAAGAACATGCTCACAAGGATATTGACGATGCCATTGCCATGGGGTATGTTGAAAGATGTGAAGAAACTATGGTGATTTGGCTGACTGGTTCATGCGAACACATAGTCTCGATGGATTTGTCCTCAACGTGGGATATCCTAAACTCGATTGGGTATCAAATACCCTTAGCCATCTGTACGGCTACGCCGACTACCTGGCTGGTCAAGGAAGCAAGTTCAGACTTGCCCTTTCTTTGGACCTTTACGCAACCGGCGCTTGGTGCTACGACAAGTCGCTTGGTTCCGACTGCGGAGGTGTATGTTTTGCTTTTATTTCTCAGTTCTGTTGACCGTTCAGCTAACATAATTGTGAAGCCTAAAGAATACAAAGACATTTTGAAAAGCTTTCTTGGGAGAGATTCATACTTTCGTTACGGCCCAAACAACTTTCCATTCATCACCAGTGAGTTGAACTTGATGCATCACAGACCACGGCTAACAACACCTAGGCTTCAGCACCGGCAATCAAACTGACAAGCAATTCGCCGCGTGGAAGAAAGAATTCGCTAACCAGATGTATTTTATGCCTGGTATTGACGATACTCCCGGCTTCTGGGAGAGCCATCCCGTCTGGTGGGATTATTGGGGAGATCTTATCGACGGAGCTAGTGCTTGGGAGTCCGCCTGGCCCCAAGTGCACGGTACTAACGAGGGCGACATGTCCAGAGATATCAAGGTCATGGGTCCATTGCAGAAGAAAGGCAAAAGTTATATGATTCGTATGTTGTCTTCGTAATGAACCATCTTGGATGAGACTGACTGTTTCTAGCTATTAGCATGCTTCAGTACAAGAATGCGGTAAGTGATGCCACTTGAGAAGGTGTGACTGTGTGGATGAAAGACTGACCAAAAATTCAGTACGGAGCCAATCTATACCGCCGTGGTGAGATGAACATAGTCAAGCGGATGCAAAATATCCTCACCATGGACCCTCAGCCTGACATTGTTCAACTTCTGACATGGGTCTGTTTTGTACAGTCTGATCTGAAAATAGGAAGCTAACGTATTTCAGAACGACGGACCGGAAAGCCATCACTTTGGAAACTTGTGGCCCGAACAAAACACTGATGCACAACCCAATCAATACGCCAGTCCCGAGGGTTCCGACCATACTGCCCTCCAGTCCCTGTACTCTGCCTTCATTCATGCTTGGAAGAACGGTGGATCAATGATCCCTGCCTTTTCCAAGAGAGACGAATCTCTGCCACAGGGAGCTTTATGGCACAAGAGCATTTTCCAAGATACAACATGTCCTGGAGGAGACTCGAATGTCAAATACTTCCAAGCGCCAAACGGCACCGACGCTGGCCAAGATGCCTTGCACTGGGCTCTCGTTGTCCCAGCTAACGCGGCTGGCTGGACTGTCGACGTTGTCAGTAACGGCAAGAGTATTAGCTCCAAGGTTCTAGAGACGGGCCTCAACTATGGCACTGTCGAGGATGGTATTGAAGAGGGCACTCAGCGACTCGTTATCCAGAATGGCAACACCATTGTTGCTGGAACAGATCGTGGTAGATGCCTAGCCCAGACTTGCCACGATGGCATCTACAACTTCAATCCTCAAGTCATGCCGGTCAAAGGAGACTACGACAATACAGACTGCTGGCAGGTCGAAGGCGAGCCCTTCTTGGACTGGGCAAAGGGAGAAGTGTTGGGCGTTTCACTGGGCCCCCGAGATGCCAGTGCCGACCCTGGCCATGGCCACGACCATGACTCCATCTACCACAACCCTTTCGAGGAATACATCAACTGTGATTATTCCCAGAAAAAGGCCATTCGTCAGTCATGGCTAGACATAGTCACGATCCTGAAGAGAATGCCTCCCTTCGATTCAGACGGACTGCTAGAGACGAGAAATTTCGGCGCCGACATGCCGGACAGGAAGGACGATGAAGCATTCATCAGAAGTATGGATCAACCTTTGAGTCCTCATCCCATACTAACTTGGATCATACAGATGTCTTCACCAATCTCAAGAGGTTGTATTTATATCCTTCGGAAAGGGATAAGAGAAAGATTCGCATATCCTGCATGAAGGACATTCCACGTTACAACGGGGATAAGAATCAGACATGCGGAGAGTTGAAATTGCTGAACGGCAAAACGCAGAAGATTGGCGGCTATGCCTTTGACGATGCAACAAGTTCCCCAGGTGGCACCATTGTTCTATGCGACATCTACTTCCTACCAGGTCAGGAGCACCTAGCGTCTGTCCAGGAGCAGCTTGACAGGGACAAGAAGTTACGCAAGTCATCAGTTGACATGACTGGCAAATACCGGCTGTTGCTACACGAGATGGTTCATCTCCCATCTATATCCACTGGACTCATCGGATCGGGAAAAAGTAGGTTGGGACTATTTACATAGTGACTCAGATTTTGCTGACCTTTTCTCCAGAGGAGGATGTGGTTGTCATAGATGATTACTGGACTGAGGATCAACAGACAACCGAGTACAAAGCCTACATGCCCTATGGGGTCGAGAAGCTTGCGTCAAAGAAAAGAGTCCGCAAAAACTCAATTCATAATGGTGAGAAACCCCATCACCCCTAGCGAATACCTTTCTGCTAACACTTACCTCCATAGCCGACACTTATGCGTGGTACGCAGTCGAGAAATTCTTTACATCCATCTACGGGGAACCCCCCAACGGTGCCTTGACTAAAGACGACGACGATGATGAGCCTACGAGTACTACCAAAACCGAGCCCAAGCCAACTCAATATCCAACAACGTACGACTGTGACGGCAGCGGCATCTGTGATCTTTCAATCTGGAAAAACATGTACGCCAAGTATTGTGATCACGCTGTCAACTCGTTGATCCGCAACGATGATAAAAACTACGGCGACGGCAAAGGTCTCGATGGTAACTGCTGGGGCGATTCAACTGGCAATGGGTGTGTTGTCTTTGTTACAGGCAAAAACTGTGTTCTCAGTGGTAACGAAATGTGGTGGAAGTACCAGGACCTGAGAAACAGTACGAAGGGAGATTGTGATAGATGCGGCAGTGTTCATTATGGCGATGGTTGCCGATTTACTGTCAACTACAAGACTGGATGCGACAACAGGTAGGGGGTCCTAGGCCTATAGTCACCATTCCTGATCCAGGTAGACTTTTGATCATAAGGTTCTGAATAGACGCTTGATACCTGGCTAAGCTAAAATCTCTTCTCCGCCACTCGTGCCATTCAAGTAACTTAACCTCGCAGCATGCCCATATTCACAAGTCAACTTCACTCATACCTCCGCCAGTCTTACTCAGGTACGGGACAGTGATCATAGTTCCCATCGGCGTTATTTCCCCACCAGGTAGGGAAAGGATGGCCAGGGCCACCGGCGCCAAACACAGCGAAGGAGAGGATGAAGAGAACAGTGAGACTGGCTCCATCAAAAGCACCAGTCACGAGGTACGAGTAATCCTTGAAGATGCGTGGGCGATAGTTTCGGAGGTAAAACTGGACAAAAAAGCCCGCAATCAGTTGACTCATGATAACACAAGTCTGACTCTGGTTGTAGGGGATGTAACCAGCAAACTGGATAAACTGGGGCAAGTTGATGTCTGCAACATCAAAGTTCTTGATCTTGGGGTAGAACTAGGTCACGTTAGTCGTGATGCGAGGGAATGGCTGACTCAGGGTGACTGACCTTGTAGAAGATTCGGTGGAGGACGACCAATCCACCACCAACAAGCAAACCGAATGGTACAACCTGATAAGTTTTGCCAAGCTTATACAAGTAACCGGCGAGGGCCCAAGAGGTTGCATTGGTGTTGTACGACTGCATCGTCGCGCCACTCCAGGACGAATTGCCATCGCCATCACGGAGGAGCTCTCGGTTACTGCCAACGATGCTGATCATGATGGCGTAGTTGATGAAGCCTCCCAGGATGGTTCCCCAGACTTGAGTGAGAAACATGATGCGAGGTGGGATCTTGACTTGATTGGTATGTTAGCGCACATTCTGTCATTTTGGAACCGATACCTACGGTATTCTCCCATCTTGAGATCACCAGACAGGTTGACAGCATTAGAAATAACATTGTGAGACCAAGCAGCAAAGTACATGTTGCCAACAGGTTTTCCTGGCAACATGAGACCAGCCAGCATTTTGGAGAGATTGTTTGTGGCAATTCCATTCCCATATCGAGAGTAAAGCAGAGTGCTCTAGAAGCAAAGCAGTCAGCACAGACTCACATAAATGATTGTTGAGCAGATGAATCTTACCACTGGCGCAATAATAATGCCTACAATGAGCGAGACCACATATGCCCAGGCTGGGAGGGTAATGTTCTCCTTGACGACGACGACGAGGCCAAGGATGAAACTGCCAACAAGAATGGAGATGTACCACCACCAGGGGGTTTCTTTGTAGTTCTTTGCCATGTGGTCATGGTGAAGATCATCATATCGGCCTTCCCTTGCGCTCTTGAAAGCCTTGACAACATCCTTGCCCCAAAATAGGATGCAGTGAAGCAGAAGGGCTCCGATCTTCCAAACAGTTAGACAAAGCAATACAATGAATCAAGGCTTGTCACTCACAGCGGCATTAGCCATAAACATGGCAAAAGCAAATGTTCCCGTCAACCTAGGAAGACCAAACTCAAATAATCGCTTTTCGTTGAGAACGCCGCCTTCGAACACCTCGGCGATGGGGTATGTTGTACCATTCTCCAAGAGAAGTCGCGTTGACATGAAGGGAAGCGACTTGGCTCCCCATCCGTTGCCATAATAGATACCAACCATGATGATATAGCAACAGAAAAACCCAATTGCCATGTGGGCCTGGAGAGGGAGAGGAAGGGAAGTGTTGAACGATGTGATCTAGAGCTATTAGGCTTTGTACGGGGCGAGAGTCACAGACAGAACAAGAAACTCACGTATTGCCAGTCAAGAGAGAGGCTGAAGAGGCCAAGGCCCTCGTTGTTGGTAGCACCACCAAAAACGCGAGTGAGAGTGGCAGCCTTGTCGCCAGTCGCCTTCATGGCGGCCAAACACTAAAATCCACACATGAGCAATAGGAAAATGATGATTCGTCTTGGGCAGTACACACCGGAACTGAAATCGAATTGAGCCAAGGGAAGATGTAGGCGGGGAAGAATTCATAAATCGACATGCCAGTGAAGCTGTACCAAAAGTAACGCAGAGGCTTAGAGTTCTTGATTTCCTGCCAGTGAAGTCCCTGTAGAGTCTTGACAGTTGGTAGGTTACTCCAGAAGACAGCATCTACGTGCCACACAGTAACTGGACGCATGACACCGCAGATACCGTAGCCGAACAGACCAATGGAGATGGTACTCAGAATAACCGTAGTTGCGCTCAATGGCATGTCGTAGAAGAGATCCTGGGCAGCAAAGACCTGGACGCTAGCGGCAGCATTGGAAGCCGAAGTAGCCGTGATGGAACATATGGCATGCTCCTTCAGACCCCAAGGTCCAGGATTGATGAACTTGATGGTCCTAATCCAGAAGGGAAGCGAGCCAGTGTTGCCTCCGGCTCTCCATCGAGCCTCGATCTTGTCGCCACGGGGAAGAACAAAGGCCCAAGCATTGCCGATAAAGTAGGAGATGAGGACGATAAAGGTTCCCTGGATGGTGATGTTGGTAGGTTTGAACTGTTGGTAGACGGGTTAGTTCAGCCATGGGTAGAGAATTGAAGGTCCTGGTCTACTTACAATGTAGATCTGATACATGACGGCCTGGAAGCAGGCAAGGCCGGAGGCCAAAAGCATACTTCGAAACGTCAAGGCATTATCGTGGTCGTCCCTCATGGGTAGCAGGTGGCGAGCGGCATCGGCGCCAGTGACGATGATAACATCCTTGCTGCTGCGGTCGCTTTCGTCACTGTGCTCTTGACTAGACATAGGATGGATCTTGGAGGAGTCGAGGGTCTTCTCATCGACAACATCCGGGGTGGAAACTGGGAAAACTGAGGTCTCAAAAGTATCCTCGGGGCCGTGAGGCCCCTTGGGCTCAACGATGGTGGACGACATGTTGGCAAAGAGGAGAAGCTGTAGTGTAACAGACCACAGCTGTGTCGCGTCGCACCGTTGAATTGATCTGTCTGGTGCCTCAAACTCATTGTCTTGTCGAGGATTGACTTGCTTTTATCTATCTGAAACTCCATGGTCGGATTCGTGTTGGCTGATACCATCGCCCTTGACAATGAGCCAATGCAACGTCTGTCGATTCTAGAACCTCGATCCAATAAAGTGGCGATGGGCACTCCCAATGACCCGCGGGACCTTTTGCAAACACGAACTCTTCTCTCTTGGTACTTTGCCTCATGTGTGGTATATCCGGTTGTTGGCTCCCGTCCCGTGGGCTCATTGCAGCAGACCAGAGACTTGGCCTCCTGCCCTTTTGGTACTAGCCGCCCAAGACTGTAGCCGGTTTTGTCATTGTCCTCATCCATATCGAGGGGCGACACCTTCGGGTTGTGTAGTTTGAGTTCCCTTCTAGTTGGCGGGGGTTTGGCCTTGCCTCATGTGGCAGCTTGGTCTCGTCTTTGAGGGTTGTACTACGTATTGATTGCATCTCCGGAAGAGCCGCAGATGAAACCGCCTCTGCCGTTTTTGACAGGAACTTGTGTTTGGGTAGAGTAGCGTCGTACACATTGCTCCATGTTGATTGGCTTTGGTAGCGGCCGACGTTGGTCAGTGCTTGATTGCGACATGCCATTTTACCGGGGCTCATGAACAGAAAGGGTCTCAGATTCCGATAATCACAGACCAGTGATTGGTTCGCGATTCGGAAACCCGGCAGTCAGGAACTTTTTCCCTGGCCGTGACAATGAGAGTGGACCGTGGACCGTACTCTGTACGTATATGGCTAGTCTAGCATTCTAGAACAAGGGTGTAAGCACTTAATAAGTGATAAGCTTCAAATAGATACTACGTAGTACGTAGTATTCCAACTCAGGAGTTGAGTATGTAGGTACTTTTCACCGAGACAGAGGAAGTATGAGAGCTACGATGTCTGATAGATCAATATCTGCCAGAATCAAAAGACATTAAGTAGCAGGCAAATTCCCTTTTTCTCATGGGCCGATATCTATCGTAGTGGAACGCTGACGATGGGAACGGATTGAAGAAGTGGCGGCGACATGTCGGGAACAACCAACTTGGAGATAGGGGCCAACTTTTGCAGCCCTCATCAGATCCAAACGTTGGTTTGTTTCTTGGAACCTTTGGAGACCCAAGATGAATGCTCGCCCGGATCTATCTGTAACCAGAAAGCTGGGAAAGAAAATGGGGAAGGTAGTCGAGCCATATAATCGGGATGAGGGTGAAAGTCTGGTTATCAGAGGTTTGTTGGTGCCGCTTTATCCGGAATATGCATCACGCCATCCACCTGCGCGCTCAATTGGTAGATATCTTTGAGGAACTTTTGATCGGCGCGACTTGTCCATCACTAACTAGCTACAAGCGGGCGTTTATCAGGTTCATTCCGGCTTCTTCCAGTGGTACTTCGCCGCAGGATGGTCAGAGGGAGGCCTTGCCGCCCCTTTTTTTGCCCAAAGATTCTCACGATACGTGCCCCCGGGAACTTCATAACCCTCCCAGAAGAGCCCACGATTTCTCAAGACGGGGAGCAAAAACTCGATGATCTCCTCAAAGCTTCTTGGCATCAGAGCGTAGGCAAAGTTGAAGCCATCAACGTCTGCTTCTCGGATCCATCTTTCTAGCTCATCTGCTACATGCTCAGGGGTTCCGACGATAGCAGCCCCGAGGCCTCCGATCTTCATCTCATCCGCGATAGCACCTTTAGTCCACTTGGGCACGTGTGCAACGTACTTGGCCCATGTTTCCACAGACGTCCTGATGGCGTTGGACTCGACGTATTGTAGCTCCTCGTCATCGTTAAATTGTGACAAGTCGATACCGGTATATCCCCCGAAGAGAGCGAGTGCACCCTCCTTGGATCCATAGCTCAAATATTCGTTATACTTGGCCTGGGCCTCTTCCTCAGTTGCGCCCAACACGGGAGTAACCATTGCGAGAAACTTGATGGCCTGCGGGTCACGGCCGAGCTCGCTGGCTTTCGCACGGATATCAGCAATACTTTGAGCTACAATGGCTGGGGCAAGAGTTGAAATAAACACAGCTTCAGCGTGCTTGGCCGCGAAAGCTTTCCCGGCAGAAGAGGCCCCGGCCTGTAATATAACGGGCGTCCGCTGTGGCGAGGGCTGACAGATATGAGGGCCAGGAACATTGTAGAATTTGCCAACATGGTCGATCGTGCGGACAAGTTCTGGGTCGGTATAGATGCCAGATTGGCGGTTGAGCTTAACAGCGTCATCCCTCCAAGAGGATTGCCTGCGAGTTGACACTTATTGTTAGACCGAAATGTGCCTTACGAGTCACTGATAGGTAGAGGCGACGATATACTTACCAGAGTTTGTATATCACCTCCATGAATTAATCGGCCTTGGCATATCTCTGGTCGTGATCAGGAAGCCTGTCAAGCCCGAGGTTACGGGCAGCTGATTCTAGGTAGCCCGTTACTACGTTCCAGCCGATTCTTCCGCCGGTTAAATGGTCAAGCGTGCTGAGTCGCCGGGCAAGATGGTACGGCTCTTCAAAGGTCGTCGAGACAGTTAGTCCGAACCCGATACTCTCTGTAGCCGCAGCCATGGCAGAGACTGGCCCAAACGGGTCGTTTACTGGAAACTGGGCTCCCGAGCTTGCAGCGGGTCCAACATTTCTTGGGCCCTTGTATGCATCGTATGCACCCTTTGGGCGTAGTAGTCAGTTACGGCCTCGATCCAATGCAACTCAAAAAAAGTGACAGAATCAGCTTCATGGGACATACCAAAACATCTGTGATGAAGATTCCATGGAATCCAGCCTTTTCCAGGAGCTTAGCCAGCTCGACCCAGTGCTTGAGGGTGTTGAAATCGGACGAGCGGTCATCTGGATGTTGCCACAGGCCGGGTGACTGATGCCCACTACATGCCTCCACGAAGGCATTGAGGATTAGTTTCTTCTCGGCCTGAGATTTCTGGGCAGTCTCGGGTTCAGCCATTGCTAATTTTGTATTGCTGCCTCGTGTGTTTGACCGGCGTATTTGGGCCAGTAATTGCAAGCCACAGTGTTGTTTAGTGTTGTTATCAGGACAGAGATCGGCTGTTTAAAAAGATCCTCCAAGGCACTGTCCGTCACTTACTGCTGAGAAAGAAGCTGCCTCCCCGCTCCCCAGATGATCGGACATGTTACTAATCTGCTCCGAGCAGACTAACAAGTGCCCAGGGTTTCTCATTCGAGTGCCATAGTGCGACACACACACACAATCAACGGAGCCAGTCAAAAAGTTGCATCCAAGCTCATATCAGTGATATTATCCGGTGGCGCGATGACGACTTATGAGCTTTCGCTGTCATTTTGAACGTGTCCTCCTAATGTCATGATGGCGATGGCTTCAGGCATCGATGTCGTGACGCGGGTAAATTACGAAACAGCCCGGATTTTGAGATTGGCAAAACAAAAAAACAAATAGAGAAAGACAGGTGAGACTGTGAGGCGGGCTAACATCAGTCCGTACCGCGCATCGTACGACTATCCTGGGCGACATTAGATGCGTTTGCGTGTGGCCTCAGACCCGTGTATGGTATTCTGGCTCAATTATTCCATTAAGTTCTGGGCTTCAAACATGACAAAGAGCACGTCATTACATTATATTCCGATTGTACAAGTATGCACGCACAGTGCTGCCATATAAGATGCATTGGTATAGCATAGAAGATAGAACTTATGGCGTCTGCCTCTACAGGGTTGGTATGTTAAGACAGCAAATATATATTCACGGCTGCACCTCGTGAGAACTCCATATAGCAACAATTTAAACCTGATAGCATGGGCACGTTGTTCCTTTTCGAAGAAGTTCAAGGTCCTCTGCGTGGGGCACTCCACAGTAGCAATCCCAGTCCCTTGGCTCGACCCCTTGAGCACTAAGCCCGTAAGGGTTTGGTGCTCTGTGACATCAGATTCCTTGAGAGTTGCGCTATATGAGACCAGAAAGGAGGACGAGCAAATCTTGTCGAAAAGACAGCCGCTCGATGACTTGTTGATGCTCATGTTAGGATAAGAGGTATATAATACCCCGAACGATATGATAGAGATTCTGGGAATTGTCCATACTAACCTTATTGTACTCATTGACTATAATCGCAATAATACAATACCATTTGTCACTATGGGGGCTGTCAATGTAAACAGTGATACTGCTTCGGCTGGTTGGCTCAGAAATATCTATCGTGGCACCTATTTCCAAGCTATTCTACTCGGGCTTGTCAGCTTCACCCAGCCTGGCATATGGACCGCTATTATGAGTCTGCACTACCAATTCCAATACCTGAAGAGTCGCTACTGACTGTAGTCCAAGGTCTCGGCGGCGGCGGCCAAGCTGAGCCGTACGTGGTGAATGCGTCCAATGCCATCACCTACGGGTACGTTTAACTCTCCTCCCTTACCCTGAGTCTCCGAGGTGGCAGGACGTTGGACAAATAAAATTGCTTCCATGACGGCCAAGAATTATGTTTGCCTGCGCGCCTGTGTCCTCCGTGGTTGGAATCATAGTTGGCATGAAGTGGGTTGTCGTCTTTGGTACCCTAGGATATGCCCCGTACTCAGCAGCGTTATACTGCAATAGCGTTTGGGGAACCCAATGGTTCCTCATATTTGGCGCTGTAACCTGCGGTTTCTCGGTATGTCTCCTATCCCGCCCCCTCCCAGTGTCAGAGTCAGTATCAGTGCCACAGTGTACCCGAGTGTTAACCTCTTCAGGCGGCTGCTTTATGGCAAGGAGAAGGGACCATAGCTGTGGCTTACCCGGAGATGTCCCGTCGCGGTAGATGCAGTACGTTTTCGTCTTCTTCCGTCAAATTGTGTGGTAGTCATGGCTAACTCTATTCAAACGCAGTTTCCATCTGGCTCACTCTCAATAAACTCGGCTCCATCATTGCATCTTCCACCCAGCTTGGCATTAACAAGAGCGCCAATAGCACCGGGTCCATTTCGCCCAAGACCTACCTCGTTCTCGTCGGCCTTCAGTGTCTGGGCCTGCCCCTCTCACTCTTGATCTCTTCCCCTCACAAACTGATCCGAACAGATGGCCAGAAGCCCAGATTTGCCAACCCAAACCGCACCTGGAGATCTGAATTGCGCGGTTTCATCCACCAGTGTAGACGCAAGGAGGTGGTTCTCTTGGTCCCAGCCTTCATCGCATCGCAATGGGGGTTAACATACCAAGGAAACTATCTTGCTGCTTACTACACTGTTCGCGCTCGAACCCTTGCCAGCTTTACGATCTCCATCATTGGCTGCATTGCCAACCTGTTGATGGGATGGTGGCTGGATACAAAGCGAGTGAGCCGATCTTTCCAGGGGCGAAGTCTCTGGTACTTTGTCCTGGGCTTATTCACACTTGTCTGGATCTGGAACCTAGTGATCCAGGCCCGATGGGACGACAAACCTCCGCTGCCAATTGATTGGAGCGACAGAAAATACGGCGAGGGACTTGTCGTCTTTGTCCTTTACCGGTATGGACCCCCTGCATACCTTGCTTCACGGGTCCGATTGCTAATACTCACGGACAGTGTCGCGTACGAGACATTGAGCATCTGGCTCTTCTGGGCTCTCGGGACTTTCGATGTGGACGCCGATAGTGTATCCCTGTCTATGGGTCTGCTGCGTGCTGGTGAATCACTGGGGTCGGCTCTTTCGTACGCTGTCGGCGCCACACGGGACACTTCTCTCATGGCAAATCTCATTATCAGCGTCGCCATGTTCTATGTTAGCGCCCCTTTCACGACTTGGTCATCTCATCTTATCCAAGATAGACTGCCTAATGAGAGCCAATCGGATTTGACAATAGAAGATGTAGATCAATGGCGGGACACTGAAGCGAAGCAGGTGAACTTGGAGCTAAGTATAAAACATTAGTGGGAGGTTATATTACGAGATTCATTGGAGATATATACTATTATTTTGTATATTCTACTTGAATTTCTTTTAAGCATTCTTCATATCTCATTGTGACCTAAGCTAGGCCTAACTCAAAGTTGCAAACAACAGATAACTGTTTCCGTGCGGCCGCTAAGATGCCACCCCCCTTTTTCATCAAGCGCTTTAGCAGGGCTCATTTAACCTTACTTTATGCATAGAGATAGGAATGGACGTCCACCATGCAGCCTGGCAGGGCGATCAAGGAAAGCAGGGAAACTGTGTCACAGACCCTTGTCTTATTGGTTACCTGTATGATGTGGCTTTCTTACTTGCATGCCTTTTAGAAGCCTCCCACTCGTGGATAAGACAGCATGGCTGAGATCAGCGCTTCTTTCAGCATGATGATATCATGTGTCTCGCTACGTCATAACGTAGCAACGCACAACGCGCAGAGCCTCATGCTGGTTTTAGCAGAGCATTCTCCTGCCATTTCCCAAGAAAGATGAAAGTAAGTGCGACCGAAAACATTGTCACGACTAAACTTATACTCACTTGGTTTGAGGTAGGTGTCTATTCTATGCTTGACAGGTGCAGCGAAAAGACTCAACAGAATTAATGCCAGACCTCTCAGACTGCTTTATTCGGACAAGAAGCAACTCGAAATAAATATCACCTCAACCCAACCGCCCACGATGCCCTTTTCCATGGCCGATCTGAACAGAAGAGATGAGACAGCATCAAAAATCCCAGCCCCCGCAAAGGGATTCGGCGCGCTGTTCGGAGGAGGCGGCTACGCAGAGGTCGTCTGCTGCCCATTAGCCGCCATCTTCTGGTCTGGATACGCTATTACCAAGAAGATACAAAAGAAGAGGCAAGAGAAGAAGGCCACGGCAGGAGAAGCGAAGGAGGAGCCAGCAGTCGGAAACTCGGATCGAACGAACAACAACATGGATGCGGAGAAGATAGCTGAAGGCAATCGAACAAGCAGTGTGTCCCCAACGCCTGGTCCGAAAGAGGTACCTAAGACCGCTCCACTTGATCCGGCACTTCAGAAACATCCGAACAACCCACGGGTGTGCGACCCCGAGTGTCCGGGCTATGGAAAAGACTTTTGTTTGGCGCATCAAAGGAAGGGAACGTCGCGCCCAACGAGCCCTGGTCTATTAGCGGTCTAAGTTCTCATCGATTGTGTACAGTCACGTGTGGGCATGGCAATCAGAGAAGTCTTATCAAGCTTATCAAGCTTATCAATACACGGAACAATGTCTGCTTGCATCTAGCATGATATACTGAGAGATAATCAATCAATCCTCCGAGCACTGGAAACATCCGGTACCCCAACACCTTCCACCACCTTTCCACCGATCACTTCGTAGATGGGAATCTCAGCCAGCCTAGATATCACGTGGTGAAGGGTTGGCAAGGCTTCCCAATCATGTGGATCAAACTCGAAGCTCGCCTTGTCCGCGGTGAAGATTCTCTGTACTTTGCTTGGTACGACCTTGGACTCTTCAGCGTGAGGCACGAATGTGGCGTGTTCCACATCTGCCTGGCCTCTTTCTCCCACCTTGGGAATGTATTTGTAGGCGAAAATTCCGTCATCATCCTCTCCACCAATGGTACCCTTGGAGGAACTCGAGTCAGCTTCCCTCAGACCATCCAGTGTAAGAGAACCGAATTGGACGCCTTGCCATCCAGTCTGAACTCTGTAGCTATTTGTCCGGCGCCAGATGTCGACAGAACAATATAGCTTTGGCATGCCAAGTTCTTCCCGGCCACTGACAATGGGATCGGTAAGGCTCTCGAATAAGAGAGGCAAAAAGGTACCATTCAGCACTGTTCCGTCCTTCTGAACATACTGAACACCATGGATGTACAGTCCTATGTGGCGATACCCCGAACCGCCAAGCCACTCCATCTTGTTCAGCGTTGTCTGCGAGATGCTCGCGTATGCAACTGTGCCGGGGCTCTTGAAGTGGAAAGAGGACGACGGAAACAGGTTTTGCAGAACGGTTCGTGACGTCTTGAATTTGACTGAAGCAGTAGTGAATGTTGAATGAGTAGCAACTCGCGGCTTGCCTTCAAAGGTCTGGCGTGGACCTGGAAAGGGGCCGAACGAGATGGGCATTCGCCAGTATAGATGAGGCTTTTGGGCCCAATCCCACTTGCGGAAGCGGTTGGTGGAGCAATCCCACTCATCGTGGCCCATGTTGTAGTTGCTGTATTCCATCACTAAACAGTCAGTCCTTGTTCAAAGAAGCCTGATGGGGAAAAAGTCTCACTGTCGAAATCCTTGTCCACCTCATCACGCCCAGCCTGACGAGAAAACTGCTGTATCTTATGCGCCCGTTCTAGGCGGAACTCCTGATAAAGCCGTAATCTCTCAGGGACCTGCTCTGGCAGTGTACCGCGTGGGAGTACAACTGCCAAAGACGCAGCGTCTTCAATCGCAACGCCAGCACCTTGGCCTTGGTCTTCAGCAAACTTGGTTAGTCTTCCAGGGTTCGTATGGCCATGCTTGTTTACTTACGAGGCAGAAATGGATGAGCAGCGTCGCCGAGGAGTGCTAGTCTATCCTTTGCCCACGATGGGAGGACCTCCATGTCTAGCAACTCCCACACCTTGAGTGAGCTCGCGTCTGCCTTGCTTAGCAGATTGACCAGAGCAGGGTCAAATTTCTCGTAAACTTTAAGTAGTATAGACTTGTTGGCGTCGGTGCTCCAATCTAGTCATTCGTCAGCCGTGTATCGCCACCCATGAGGCAAGTAACGTACCCTCTACACTTCCCGGGTCGCTCTCCTCGCGAGGGTGAATGCAGACAAAATTGAATTGTTTGTTGTCCTCACAAGGATACATGACAACTCGCCTGTCTGGGCCATACCAAATGATCAGCTGCCCATTGATCTTTGCGAACCGTTCCGTCTCTGGATCATCAAGGGCAGCCTGGCGAGGAACGAGGAAGCGGAATGCACTCTTGCCTGAGCTATGAGGCTTGACTTCTCTGCCCACAACCTTGGAGCGGGACTTGGACTATTCGAAGAGAGAAGCACCATGAATTAGTGTTGAAGGGATCTAGTAGGAGGTCGTCACTTACGTGAACGCCGTCTGCGCCGATCACGAGGTCCCCTTGGATCTTATCTCCATTCTCTAACCAGACCGTCGCTGATGCGGGATCAACGTCCACGACACGGCTGCAGGTTCGTAGCTCTGCTGGCTCACCGGGGCCGTCGTGAGAGGTAGCCCGCCGCTTCAACTCTTCGTGAAGGCGCACTCGATGCACCAAATGCCAGGGATGCTGCCATTGCTTGTTTGATTCTGTAAGATCGACATCGCGCAGTTGCTCGTTATTTGCATTGAACTCGGTTATCTGTGCAAGGGAATCTCGAGTTAGCTACCATCAAGTTTAAACTCCAGCATGATGACTTGCCCGTTCAAACAGATTCGCACCAATATCCTCTGCAAATAGGCCTATGCGACGCAACAGTCCATTTGCATTGGGTGCGAGGTGCATCGCTGCCCCTACTTCGTTGGCGAAGCGGGACTGTTCCAACAGAGTGACATGATGGCCTTGCTTTCGGAGGTATATGGCAGCAGTGAGACCTCCTATACCGGCTCCGATAATGATGATATGCAGTCCATCGGAGCTGGTACTTGATGAAGAGCCGTTGGCTGTGGTTTTGGATGCGCCGTTGACGCCGTTTGTGCCATTGGTGACTTGAGATTGGGTAGTGGCCATCTTGAGGTCAGTGGTGGATTTTCTTGGGTGCAGATAGACACTTCAGGTGTGAGTATTGCCGAGCTTTCTCTTGTTCAATCTGCTCGTCTTTAGCTATTTTAATCCATGTTTGGCCAATACCCCGGAAACGCTCCGCTCAATCAATGTTCATTGCCGCTAGCATTAATGTTACGGGCGGTGGCAATCGATAGTTGCCATGGTCCCGGCCCGCCATCTTTGCTGTCACCCCTGGTTGGAGGGGCCGGCAATGAGGGGTTTCGGTAATGAGGGGGATTGAGTCTCGGTATGTGGTCCATTGCTTTCGGGGGACCAGCTCCGAAACTATTGTCCCCGAAAGGTGAAGAAGGTCTGTCTCTTGCTTGTATTCGGTGTATTATGACACTCCGGGTTGCAGATGAGGCGCACGAACAGTAGAGACAGACTTGGCATCCTCTCTGGTGGTTCTGATCCTTGACCGTAAGAGACTTGGGGGCATAATGAGTGAGCGGCTTCATGAGGCCCAGTTGTTCACACAGAGACCTTTCTATTAAGTAAAACATCGGAGGAAAAAAAGAAAGAAAAAAGTGATGCTTCGCCGCTAATTTCTCTTTTCTGTTCCTATGTCCATCCTTGTGACTTTGACCAGCTGCTGTCAGAATCCCTATTGCCGCATCTCTGTGACAATTCAGGAGCCTGTTAGAGTTTCTCAGCTTTCAGAACTGCCTAGACTAGACCGCTCTGGGCAACCCCATGGGGTTCGCGCTCAGGGCCAAGCCACGACCCCAGGATCTGTTCCTCCCCTCATCCGCGCGTACCGAACAGGGTCAGGGTCACCGGTTTCCTCGCCCTTCTTTCATTCGTCAAAGAGATAAGTCTCAGATTGTCTTGGCCTCACCTCCATCTCTGCAGGATGATAAATACATCCATCCGTTACGCTCCCCATTCATCTCAACCTTCACCAATGGTCCTCCCAATTTGATCAATTAATCATATCTTTCTGATTTATTGTCAATCATCATTCAACTACGTCTGTCTTGGTGACACCTGGCACCATGTCAACAATCACTGCGGAAGGCGACAAGGTCGCCGAAACCACGACGCGACAGGAGAATACTCTTGGAGAACTCCGTCTTCGTCATGAAGAAACCAATGACATTATCCTCATTCCAACCCCAACAGATGACCCCAATGACCCTTTGAATTGGTTCGTGTCCCCAATAAACATGTCTTCATCTCAAGTTACACAGCTAACCCCGTGGATCGTACACAGGTCGAAGCCGTACCGCGTCTACCTTGCCGTCCTCGTCTCGTTCGCCATCTTCTTCAGCAACTTCCTAGCGGCCGGCCCATCCGTCGCTCTCATCAGCATCACCACAGATTTCTTCGGTCCTCCAGGTCCCGACCTCAGCGGCAACATCGCCAAGGTTGCGTACTTTTTTACCAGCACTGCGCTCCTTCAAGGCATGTCCAACTTGATGTGGATGCCCCTCATCGCAAAGTTTGGCCGACGACCGATATATGTTGTCTCATTCGCTCTTTACACTGCCTTCTCGGCATGGGCAGGCGGTGCTACTTCATATAACAGTTCATTGGGAGCGCGAATCATGATGGGATTTGCTTCGGGCGCTGCCGAGTGTCTGGCACCATTGACAATCTCCGATCTCTTCTTTCTTCATGAGAGAGGCACCATTATGGCGTAAGTCTTTGGCCTAGTAAGCTGATGAGAATAATTCATCTAACAACTGTTCTAGAATCTACACTACCGCACTGTCTGCAGGAGTTGGCTGTGGTATCATCATCGCCGGACTCATCACCAAGGACCTGCACTGGAGATACATCTACTGGGTATCCGTCGCCTTGATCGGGTCTTGCACCACTCTGATCATCTTTGCCTTTCCGGAGACGAGATACAATCGTGCGGGGGATACAGAAGAGCCTCGAACGGTCACTCAGCACAAACGCATCATGAACCAAAGCTCCAAGTCCGAGGACATGGACCCTGAGATCGTCCAAGCCGAAGTTGCGTCAACAAGCCAGCCTTCTCAGAGGTTTCCACCAAAGCGCACATATTGGCAAAGCCTGGCTCTCTTCAGTGGCATCCACACTCAAGAGTCGATCCTCAAGCTCTTCTTCCGTCCAGTCATCCTCCTAACTCTCCCTCCGGTTCTTTGGGCTACACTGATGATGTCTGTCACGATTGGATTCCTCGTTGCCATTACCTCCAACTTTGCGGTCGCTTTCAATACCCTTTATGGATTTGAGGCATGGCAGTCTGGTCTCTGCTTCATCGCTTGCCCTGTGGGAGCCGGTATTGGCGCTTTCTTTGGTGGCCGGTTCAGTGATATGGTAGCTGACTTCTTAACTCGGCGCAATAATGGCATCCGACACCCGGAAATGCGACTCCCCGCTGTATCAATCTCCCTCGTTACTGCACCACTTGCTCTTGTGCTGTATGGAGTGGGCATCGATAAGGGATTACACTGGATTGTGCCTACCATTGGCCTGGGTCTTTGTGAGTTGCCTCATGATCAAGAAGAAAGGCAAACACTGACAAACTCCATAGTGAACTTCTCCATTGTACAGGCCACCAACATCAGCTTAGTCTATACCATTGACGGCTACCGCCCAGTGGCAGGAGAACTTGCTGTTACACAGCATGCATTCAAGTGTGAGTCTGATAGGTGTTGCGTAAGAACTAGGTGTTCGGTACTGACTGTTACTCAGCTGCTTTCGGCTTCCTTCTTTCATTCTATACAAACCCATGGATTGCCAAGTCAGGATATTCCGATGCGTTTGGTGCCATGGCAGGTATTTCGGGAAGCGTTATCTTGATGTGGATTCCCATGTACATTTGGGGTGGCCGAATCCGTCATGCTACCTGGAACTGGCCCTTTGTTAAGCGTTTGGCACATTGGCACGAGGATCGTGAGGTTGGCGAATAAGGAACTTCTCAGGCCTCTATCTCTGAGTTTGGTTACCAAGTACAAAGGGTTTCGGCATCTTGACCGGGGCGTAAAGGTGACGAACCCGGGGGAAATAGTTTGACTCAATATCATCTCGGCTCGAAAGAATTTTCTTCATTTCTTGGCTTTGCATCAATATGGTACAACTCGAAGAGTGATTTTGACCCTCAGGTTTCCCGAGTAAACACCAAAGTAGTGCCAAGGCCGATTGTCCTCGGGCTCGGTTATGAATGCTCGTACAAAGGCTTTAATCAGTGACAGCCGAGGGTCTACTAAATGCAAATCATCTGATTACGTCAGTTACATCTTGAGCTGCTGAAGTGTCACGATCACCACAGACTTGCTAAAGTGCAACCTCAAACACTCAAAGGCATCGTTGAGTCAAGGTGAAGGCAATTCAATTTAAACGACTAGTCAATATGGAGACCCCCGTTGACAGCTAAATGTACACCGTTAACCCAGCTTGCACGCTCTTCGCAGAGGAACCCAACAGCAAAAGCAATCTCATCCGGCTTTCCCATTCGCTTGGCCGCAGGCGTGGCATCAATTGTTGGCTGCAAAACACGCATAGCTTCCTCCCCAGCCGCAAGGAAGCCTTCTGTCTCAGTCGGTCCAGGGGACACGGCATTTACTGTGCAGCCGTACTTTGGAGGTAGTTCCTTGGCCCAGCATTTTGTGAAGGAGTCCACCATGCCCTTTGTACCAGCGTAGATAGTCTGTAACGGGGGAGGACCCCTTGAGCTTGCCGAGCAGATGTTGACGATTCGTCCGCTCCCTTTGGTGAGATGGGGAAGACTTTTCTGTGTAAGAAGAAAGGTTGCTCGTCCGTTGATGTTGACCAGGAGATCCCAGTCGTCCAAGGTCTGATCTTCAAATGGCTTGTTGACTGCTATAGCCACATTGTTGACAACAATATCCAGTCGTCCAAACTCTTGGATGGCTGACTCTACCAAGGTTTTGGGACCTTCGACTGTGCTCATGTCGGCACAAACAGCAATAGACTTTGTCGGCAGTCTCGCGGCTGCTTCATTGGCCTTGTCCACAAGAGATGAGAAGGGATAATTTATGGCGACATGTGCTCCACGAGAAGCGAGCTCTCTCGCAATAGCGTAACCGATTCCGCTGTCGCTTCCTGAAATGATGGCTACTTTTCCTGACAGAGTTTGTGGTGCCAGGTCTGTCGAGTCTGATGTAGGCATTGTTGAAATGGATGTGTCATTACCACGATTGTCATGAGTCTCGATTACTGAATCTCATGCATTCTTTTGAACCGACCATCACACTTTCTTAGCCGTTTCCAGATGTGGGGATGGACGTGATGCAACGCGCGCGCCTCTTCCCCGCGTTCTCGGGATGTGGGAGGGTGGTCCCGGACGGCCCGGATGAGGGTGCCCGCATGCGTCCTTTGATGCGTCTGGACAGCCATCTCTTTCCCTCTTTCCGGGGGGCAGGGATTGAAGAGTAAGTGAACCAGTTCGGTGCTAGTCTTGTGGAAATTAATGCAAGTATTTAGGTACCTGAACCTTGATCGACATAGCACTACGTCCGTCCAACACAGCACGCACTTTCACCCAGACACATGTCATCAACAACCTTTCCATTCCCGTTCATCATGGCCAACCACAAAGATATCGCGCTTGCCCGCTCGAAGCTGCCCCCCTCGTTCCCTATCATCTGGCAAGACAGCGTCCTTTGGGACAAGGCCAGGGTCGGCCGTGTCTTCAATCACCGGCGGCCGTCGAGGCAGCCGCTCGCCGTTGTCGAAGCCACCAGAGAAGAACATATTGTAGAGGCTGTTCTTCTTGCGCGTACTCTGGGAACGCGAGTATCAGTACGGTCTGGCGGGCACAGCTGGGCAGCCTGGAGTGTGAGGGAGGGTGCCATTCTGATTGATCTGGGCAAGTATCATGATTTTCTATTGGATGAAGACACTGGAGTGGCGCAAGTCTCCCCCAGTATGACAGGAAGAATGGTCAACAAGTTGCTGGGACAACGTGGACGCATGTTTCCCGGCGGTCACTGCCCCGAGGTTGCTCTGGGAGGTTTTCTGCTACAAGGAGGTATGGGGTGGAATTGCAAGGTAATGGTACAAAACTGGCAATCCGGACGCTGCTGACGCGTGGGGCTTCAAGAACTGGGGATTCGCATGCGAAAGGCTTCTGGCTGTCGATGTGGTTACTGCCAATGGAGAAAAGAAGCATTGCGATAAGAACAACAACAGTGATCTGTATTGGGCGGCGAGAGGAGCAGGTCCAGGTAAGTCAGCAGACACAAGTGATGCAACCGTGACTCAGAGTCTAGAGTCCTGACTTTCTACCAGGATTTCCAGCTGTCGTAACCCGCTTTCATTTGCAGACAATTCCTGCCTTTACCCACATGCGATCTTCCATCTACATCTACGAGAAGCAGGATTACGAAAGAGCATTTTCATGGGTACTCGGGGTATGTTGAGCGCCCACTGATCATCCTTAGCATGTTACTCACCAAGAGGCTCAGATCACATCTGATTTCGACGAGAGCACAGAAATTGTTGCAGTGGGAAACCACATTCAAGGACGAGAGGGAGAGCACATCACGATCCTCTTTGTGACATTCAAAAACAGCGAGGAGGAAGCTCGGGCCGCACTGCAACCCGCCCAAGACTCGGCGCCGCCAGGACATGTGATTTCATGGTTTTGCAAGCCGACGTCGCTTGCTGAACAATACGACGACCAACACGCCGCCAATCCAGATGGCCACAGGTATGCGGTCGACAACTGCTACATTCAGAACGACGCAGATGTCGTCTCCCTACTCAAGGAGTCTTTTACTTCGTTACCTACCAAAAAGTCTTTCTCTTTATGGTATTCGATGGCGCCAGGCTCACGGCGAAGTGTTGAGGATGGTACCATGGATGACATGGCTCTCTCCATGCAAACCGATCACTACTTTGCCACTTATGTCATTTCGGAAGATGAGTCCGAAGACGGCAAGTGTCAGTCCTGGGTTGCGAAGATCATGGACCAAATCAAGAGTAAATCTGATGGAGCGTACCTTGGAGACTCTGACTTCCAGAAGCGTCTGACAAGGTTCTGGGGGCAGGAGCAAGGAAAACGATTGATGGATATCAGGAAG
The DNA here is from genome assembly GCA_030779165.1 of Fusarium sp. MBC 441. Taxonomy (NCBI): domain Eukaryota; kingdom Fungi; phylum Ascomycota; class Sordariomycetes; order Hypocreales; family Nectriaceae; genus Fusarium; species Fusarium sp. MBC 441. Next base: position 66,713 of record JAPFTC010000084.1, read on the forward strand.
AAGTGGGACTCTCGTGGAAAAATTGCTGGTTATCTAGATGAAGGAGACAAGAGTGGTGTCAATGGTCTGCAAAATGTGTAGTTGCTTGAACCCACTCTGCCACTCTGTCAAGACTACTACCCTATAGCCGGAAGAATTCAGCAAGGAATCAACATTGCAGGAAATATTCGCGGCCAGGATCTTTCTTCTACGGTAATAAAAGTCTCTCCAAGTCATACGTCAATTTCTAAGTTGTTATCAATAAGTGGTGGGCTGTTCATGAAGAAATGAGTCTTTAGATGATAGTGGGTTAACCTGCTTCTCGTCTTCAACTTCACGCAGTCCTTGGTTTCCCACAAGTGACACACACTAGTACAAGTCAGGGATCCTGTGGATCAACTTTCGGTCTAGCGATTGGATCAGAACCCCTGACAATCAGCGGGATCTAGATGCTTCTATGAGATCATGATTGGTTGTAACACCTCCGTATTTGTGTGGACTCCCGACGCGATCTGGGGTTTTTGCGGGGTAGCCTCCTCCCTCAGTCAAGCTCGGCAGTCCAGACGGCAAGGGTCCGGATGCCTCAGGACCATATCAGATGGCATCTTCTCCCCTGTCGAGACAAAGACTTCATATGTGTCGTGTCCTTCGACACGTCAGAGACCATGGACGCTTCACAGGAAAGTAAACCTTCCTCAGTGACTCAACGCAACCACTTTCAGTGTTCTTATTGCCAGCGAACCTTTGGACGCGTCGATCATCTCACGCGTCACATCCGATCTCGTTAGTCGCCCCTCTTCCCGTGAACCTCTAACTGAAACCTCAAAGACTTGCAGGATAGACCGTTTCGATGTGAGGTGTGCGACAAGGCATTTGGACGACAGTTGGTGCTAGCCACTCTACAGAATCGAGCGGGGTGCTAATTTGACGTAAACAGAGACTTGCTCAAACGCCATGCAACGTGTCACGACCCCAGTGAGCCTGGAAGCAAGCGACAGAAACGTTCTTCAGCTCTCGCACCTCGAGTCTCCCAAGCATGCAAAGCATGTGCAGCAGCTAAACTCAAGTGCGACGAGGAGGCATCTTGCAAGCGTTGTGTCTCCAAAGGTATCTCCTGTGAACGAGAAGCGCGGAGTATCGTTGTTGGAGAGAAGCGTATAACACAAGCCAGATCAGAAACGACGGACGGTGAGTATAGCATGTCTCTGCTATCCGCTTCACATGCTAACTGAGAGATAAAATAGAGCAAACCCAGCCATTATCTATCCTTGAGCAGCCCAATCACTTGCCTTTTCTTGAGCATGACTTTTCAAGCTTCTTACGAGGCGTCATGACACCGACACATGGAGACCCTGGCCGTTCAATCGAGCAAATCGATTGGACTAGCATTGACCCTGCATATGATCCGCTTCAATCTCACGGTCTGCTAGACTTTAGAGCTGACAGCGACATGAGATTTGACGATGTGGCCATGGGCCTCGGAGACTTACCATGCAGCCCTTCATTCTACTATAATGGAATCTTGTTAGAGCCCAAGTCTTCCGTCGTTGTTCCCACGCAACCTCAGAAACTTGACTCTGATGGTCGACCTCTTGCACTTGGCCATGCAGCCTATAAGGAATCTGCATTGGGCATGTGGGAGCCTACTCAGCGGGATCATATCAACTCGAATACAAAGGCTCTCTCCGTCCTTGGGGAGAGCCCCCATGATCCCATCATCTTGTCAGGTCTCGATGAGAACCCCTCTCAACAATTCAGTCCGCTTCATAGCAGTCTCAGAGACCAGATGCTGCTATTAACGCTAAATGCTTGCAAGCCTGAGAGTAAGCTCGCCATAATCCGAGCATTTCCCACCCCCGAGATTTTATCCAAGCTCATCCAGAGCTTTTTCACTCATCATCGGAGCCAGCCCGACTCTTTCGTTCACGGTCCCTCGTTTGAACTCAATGAGCAAGGCCCCGAGTTCATTTTGGCTCTCGTCAACATTGCAACCACATTTGCCGACTCCAAGATCCTGCATTCACTAGGGTTCTCTCTTCATGAGGTGGTGCGCGTATCGCTGCCCAAGATGTTTGAGCAAGCCAACTCATTGACGAGAGCTCTGGATGCTTTACAGGCTTTTGTCCTTGACATTGAGATGGGTCTATGGAGCGGTCTTAAGAGGAAGATGGAGATTGCAGAGAGCCAACGCCAGATGCCATACACGGTATTTCTTCTCTTAATATCTCGAATGGTCAGATTTAGTATACTAACTGAGTTATAGATGCTACGACGGGGTGGTAAATTTGGCAGATCTAATCAATCCGCTTCTCCCCCGCTACTAGACGATGTTGGCGATGTTTTGCAAAAGAAGTGGCTGGCATGGATTGAACAAGAGAGCTCCAACCGATTAGTATACCACACATTCATCATGGACACTCAAGTCAGTATCGGCATGTCAACCCAGCCACTGCTATCCTTTTCCGAGTTCAAGACGCCAATGCCAGAGTCGAGAGACTTGTGGCTTGCCCCGAATGCAGAAGCATGGAAGGCCCAGTACCTGAGAAAGGAACGTGACGAAAAACGGCTGAGTCTGCTGGAATATCTTCGAGAGTCTGCCGAGATCGACGACACATATGACATCTCCTTCTGTCGGTTGATCATACTCTGCGGGATCTGGGGCATGGTTTGGCAAGGCCTCCAGGCGGACGCTGTGCTGGGCAAACCAAAGCACTCTGATGCAGCATCCAAGCTTCGACATCAAGAGATATTGCAGACTCTCAAATGCTTTATCTTGAACATGCCGGAGGAGGAGACACCCTCACATGATGCGTCTTCTACATTACTATACGAGTTAGTCCAGATGCACCTGCACATGCCATTTGAGGATGTCGAGCTCTTCGCAGGCAAGGGAGACCAAAATGATGCACGTCACGCACTGCCCCTTCTCTTGGACTGGGCTAGTAGTGAGGAGGCGAGGAAGGCCATCTGGCATGCTGGACAGGTCCTGCGAGCAGCAGAGCAATTCGCACCAGCCCGACTCCGAGGATTCTACACTATTGCCCTCTACCAAGCCAACCTCGCCCTGTGGGCTTACGCGGTGGTTTCACAAGTCAATGATGTTGACAAGGAGCAATCGTTGCAGCCAACAGGCGCATCTGTTTGTTTGAATGGGCCCGACTCGTCGACCATACAAAGGTTTATCAGTCGCGGGAAACCAAGCATGGTGTCAATCAAACCGCATTCTTCGCAAAGCGATGATGCGTCTATCTCACTGATGGACCAAGAAGCGGTTGTCGACAATGTTGTCGGAATCTTGGGGGCCAACTTTGCACATTGTGAGGCTCTTCCGCCCCTAGTCGAGAATCTTCAACAGCTGCTGGGCAATCTCGGACGGGCCGCGACAAGCATCCGAGACTACCGTGCAGCTTGATACAAACAGTGTCTGGATAGAACACGTCGGGTTTTGTCTCTCCACATCGGCCCTTTCTAGCCGGGTGTCCATGTCTGGGGATGCGGGGGAGGGGCCGAGCGGACCTCCTCGGGCTGCTATCTAGCATGAGACGTGGAGACTGAGAGATAATACACCATATCAATTGAAACGGTTATTGAGTGTCAACAATCACAGCTTCAAGTTCCTTACTGTAGACGCTTTGCTCCAGGGTTCAACAAACATGCCGCCAGAAATCCGACATGATCTACACACCGTGGACGCCGACTCGTTCCCTTATGTGTATGAGCAGAATGCAACGATAACGCTCCAGTCAAGCGATGGGCTCGTTAGGTGTAATGTTTACCGCCCGAAATATACAGAGAAGGGTGGAAAAGTGCCGGTGTTGGTGACTTACGGCCCTTATGGGAAAGACACATTCTATGGAGAGTATGTTTAGCTCAGCCAGTTGTTCCCTCACAAACCCAACTAACCCATAGTAGCTTCTACGACAAATCATTCGCTCAAGTCAACCCAGAGCACAAGTCGGCCCATTCTGCGTGGGAGACACCTGACCCTGGTTTCTGGACCAGCCAAGGATACGCAGTAGTCAGGGCCGACGAGCGCGGAATTGGGCAGTCAAGAGGTTTCCTTGACACCATGTCACGAGGAACTAGCGATGCCTTCTTCGAGGTTATCGAATGGTGCGCCGTGCAGCCTTGGTCCAGCGGAAAGGTAGGCCTACTGGGCATAAGCTACTACGCTGGTAGTCAATGGCGGGTGGCTGCCCGGAAGCCCAAGGGGCTCGCTGCTATCATCCCCTGGGAAGGAATGTCGGATTATTATCGCGATCGGTGTCGTCATGGAGGGATCCTCTCCAACAATTTCATCAAATTCTGGTGGAACCGCCAAGTTGTGGCGAACCAGTACGGCAGGCCTCGAGACGAGGAGATCGTTTTGGATGCAAAGACTGATGGCCAAGGACCAAAGAGGCCCAAGTCCTCGCCAGAGTCTATCGAGGGAAACCTCTCAGCTGAGGAGAGAGCTCAGAACCGCCAGGATCAGACCATCGATAACCGTCTCTATCGTTTTCGCGATGATGAATATTATGCGTCTAAGGAATACGACATGGGCGATATTGAGGTCCCTCTCTTGTCCGTCGCAAACTGGGGTGGCATTTTACTCCATCTACGCGGAAATATAGAGGGATTCTGCCATGCGGGTTCCTCGCAGAAGTGGCTTCGGATCATCACAGGTCGACATGATCTACCCTTTTATTATAAAGAGGAGGTCGAGATACAGCGCTCGTTCTTGGATGCATTTCTCAAAGGACAGGATGAAGCGGGCTGGACCACTGGGAAAGTGCCACGCGTGGACATGGTCCTGCGAAAAGGCGACGTTGGTTTCAATGATGAAGTTGCCGAGAGAACTTATCCACGCCGCACCGAGAACGAATGGCCTATTAGTCGGACGCAATGGAAGAAGTGGTACTTGACACCAAATAAGACACTCACGCCGGATTTCGAGGCTGGCAAGGCCGCAAGCGAAACACGGGTTAAATTATCGTACGAAGCGCTGGGAACCTTGGAGAATCCACAACTCGTTCAGTTCACCACGGACCCATTCAAGCGTGAGACGGAAATTACTGGCAATATTGTTGCCCACCTCGTTGTCAGTGTCAGCGCGCTACCTGGGGGTCATACGCCCTCTGATATTGATCTGTTCATTACACTCCGTCACATCTCACCGCAAGGTAACGAAGTCTTTTACACAGGAACAGCCGGTGATCCAGTTCCTCTCACCAAAGGCTGGCTTAGAGTCAGTCTCCGCCGGGTTAACACCTCGCATCCAAAGCATCGAGAATATCTGCCTTGGAGGGAGTATTTGAGCAGAGATGTGCAGCCTGTCATTGCTGGCGAGCTTTACGAGGTCGATGTCGAGGTGTGGCCAACAAATGTGGTACTCGAGCCTGGCGCAAGACTTGTTCTTGAGGTCGCCAGTGGTGATACTCAGGGCTGTGGCATTTTCAAGCACGATGATGAGACTGATAGGTAAGTGATTCAAGGCCCTGAGATACCCTATTACAGATAGAACCATATGAACTAATCATGTCTTTTACATTACCAGGGCTCCTAGCAAGTTTCAGGGTATGAACCATATCTGTTTCGGTCCCAACCTGGTCAACTATGTCACTCTACCGGTTATACCCCCGAAAGAGTAAATGTAGTGAATTAGGTACGGTGTAATACTTGGTTAGGATTGACTTGGATTTGCATAGAAAGGACGGGCGGACCAGGGCAGTCTCTCAAGCTCCATGGTATTTGATATGTAGTAGTGAGTATCTCCCATGTTAGTCTTCTCGCAATAGATATTCAAATGCTTCCAAGTGCGCTCGTGTCAATGTCACAGACCACTGCTTTGTGTCGTTGATCCTGACAATTCCCCTTTCCGTCATCTGCCTCATGTCAACCTCAACCACAGCAACATCCCCAACACGTACCCTGAGTACGGTTGTTTTCGATTACGAGATTCAACTGTCTTTGAGCTTGGAGGCGAAATTTGACGGTTTCTGAGTCTGTTGACTGAAGATAGCCTTTATTGTACCTAGCAAGGAGCAATGAACATTCGTATAGTTCACTAAAATATAGCTCAGTATCTTCAAACAGCAGGTTGTAAGACCAGATAAATAGAGATGATGTGCCAGAAACAAGTCTCCATGATGGCCAGAAGAGATAGCTTAAAATTATGAAACAAATTGACTGTCTATTTAGCTATGATGACTTTCGTCTACGTATCAATCCTCGTCATACCCCGGAATTGTGTGAGTAGAATTGTCCGTCATTTCCTTGCCCGCAATTACCAAACGCTCAGCCGGTTGCAAAACATACAACATTCTTGCCCATGAAGTCTCGCTCCTATTCTTCCAAGCGTGGTTTGTTCCTCTCTGGACCGAAATATCGCCTCTCTTCATCGTCCGCTTTTCCCCAGAGTCAAGGATCAAGTCGACTTCGCCCTCAAGGACGGTTCCAAAATCCAAGCTGATAGTGCGATGCATCGGAGACAATGCGCCAGGGGGCATGTCTACTACTCTTAAGACAGTACCCGATGGGATGGTTATACCAGGTAGGTTTTGGGTATAATGTTGGTACGTGTCGATGTCTCGGCCATTTTCTAACGCGATTGGAAACTGGTCCGTGGCGTAACAGAGGGCAAAGTCGACGTTGTCAGGAAGAGTCTGAAAGGGGGCCTCTTCTGATATGGCATCAGAAAAGGTAGTCTTGCCATCGGAATCGTGCGTGGTGATGAACCGCTGGATTGGTCTGATATCCTTACGCGTGTTGTCGGATGTGGCCATTGTTTTTGAAGACTTTGATCCAAAAGGGGTAACTAATGTGTATGGTCAGAATGCTTCCAGCTCAGATCCATATGCCGCTCAAATACCCCCAAGATGATACCGGAAATCAGTAATTCCGGGTAGTTTCTAGGGGCCGATGAGTAGTCGAGGCTTGCCCACACTCGGCCATCGTTCTCGGTCCCCGCTGAAACGAGTCCACATTCCGAAGCGGGCGAGGCACGGCTCCGAACCCAAGACATTGGAGTAGCGGGCGAACACACGCCCCATGCAATTGGTGGGTGGGGTGCATGAGAGACTGTCAGTCAGCATTGTTTCTGCTAGAACAATGACCTGGGATAATGAGAGAAGTATCGAAGCTACAATGCGCATTTGTCGTGCCCTTCCCAACATGCATACAAGGTAATTGTATGGCATGTTGCACTTTTGGTAAAAGTCTACGAGTACTTGATTCTTATACCGATCATTAATAGCATAGACACCTTGAGGAAGGCCCAAGTCACTGGCTTTGCATGGCGATGTTATCATGGATAACCTGAGATAAGATAGCTAGAGAAACAGATGTTGAATGAATCCTCTATTGAACGTCCCCTTCCTAAGGTTTGACCCAGTCAAACTTATCCTTTAGGTACAGGCTTGCGCGGATATCCCCCGATCTCGCATGACCCTCAAAAAGCTCTACTCTAGCAGCTCTACCGCAAAGGCGACCAAGCTTGCCACTCTCTTCAGCGGACGTGACCTCCTGATAGGTAACAGTACGGAGAAACTTGCCCACCCATAGCCCTCCGGTGTACCTAGCTGCATGCTTGGTGGGCAGAACATGGTTGGTTCCGATGCACTATGCAAAAAACATTTTTAGTTAGTATGGTGAGATAGTGGTTCAAATGTATCGGAGTGCCTGCTTACCTTGTCGCCGAACGAGACGCAAGTCATAGGCCCGAGGAAAAGAGCGCCATAATGCTGCATCTTGGTGAGGGCGTCTCTGGGGTTTGCCGTGAGAATTTGGACATGCTCTGAGGCGAACTCATCGGCAACCCGATAAGCCTCGTTGATGGTGTCAGTGACAATCACCTCACCAAAGTCCCGCCACGACACACTGGCCACCGCTGCTGTCTTCAAAGTGGCCAACTGTTGGTCGCAGTACTCTATAGTACGCTTGGCTAGACCCTCCGAGGTAGTTATCAGAACAGCTGGTGTGTCCGGCCCGTGCTCAGCTTGACTGAGGAGATCAGTAGCGACCGTGTATGGATCAGCCGTCTCGTCAGCGACAATCAACACTTCAGTTGGCCCAGCGAAGAGGTCGATTCCAATCTCGCCAAACAATTGTCTCTTGGCTTCAGCAACAAAGGCATTCCCTGGGCCAGCGATAAAGTCCACTTTTGGGATTGTCTCAGTTCCAACTGCCATGGCTGCGATAGCCTGGATGCCGCCAAGAATGAAGATCTTGTCTGCTCCTGCGAGATGCATGGCAGCAACTGTTGCCAGAGGAAGCTTGCCTGCGGCTGGTGGCGTACAAGCTACGACGTTCCTCACACCAGCTACCTTTGCAGTCAGGATAGTCATGTGGGCTGACGCCAACAGAGGATACCGCCCGCCTGGGATATATCTGTATCAACAGTTAGCCTAGTACAGCTTGATGGGGGAGCAGGCGGCCAAGAGAACTCACGCGCCGACAGAGTCAATTGGGTTGTTCTTTTGACCCAGCACGACGCCAGGGGCCATTTCGAGTTCAAACTCCTTCAGTGAGTCCTTCTGGGCCTCGGCAAATTTCCGCACATTTGCCTGAACCGTTTTGATGTCTTGGATCACCTGCTCCGAGAGCTCGGCTAGGACTTTCTCGATATCTTCCTTGGATAGCTCGAAGCTTACAGGAGACCATTTGTCGAACTGCTCGCTGTATCGACGAACAGCGCCGTCGCCCTGCTGACGAACGGTGTCGATCACCCCTTTCACTATTCCCGCTACATCAACTGGCGATCCGTTTGTTTTGGTCCCGGATGCACCAGAAGCAGCGGGTCGTTTAACGTATGTACGGGTCATGATGACTTTGGCGTGATCAGAGGGTAGCTAGCCAGATTAGGGAGTGTTTGTGAATTTTCACGATGTTATCATCTAGACATGGGTACAGGATCTCCTTCTTTTATTGTTATTGCCTATTTTCATCTGCTCCAGGCATGTCTGTATCTCGTTGTGTCGCCCGGGTCTATCAGAGCTATGTGCGGCCTGGTCGGCTTTGAGGGGGAGGGTGTCGGAAATGTGGGCGGCCCTCCCCCATCGCAACGGCACCAGGAGGTTCGGTTCATTCGCCGACCCGCTACAATTCGGCACCCTCGCCTGTGAGATCCGACAACGGCTGTGAGTAGCACTCACTTCGAGTATCATGGAGTAGGAACTATACACATCCCGACCTGTGAGAAGACGAACATGAAGAAACCATGAAGGTGAGATTTTACATGTCTCAATATTAAGACGGCAATGGAGTTGGTGGCCAACCCCGAGCAACCCCTTTTAAATCAGATTATAACACAGCAGACTTGAATTGTGTGTCCATTCCATCTGCATCTACTCAATTTTATGGTTCGGCGATTTGTGCCCGTATTATCATGATCGTTAGATGGATTTCTCGTGCCACATGCAGCGAGGCTAGTCACAACACCAAAAAAAGGCAGTCGCCATATCAGTAGCATCCTAACAACTAAATTCTAGAAAGCATTAGACCTTATCATAATACTACATACGAGAAGTAACTCTAGCGGGCGGGATAATAACCACGTGGAAAACCTCCATCCATAACCATTTTGCATACTCGTCAAAGTGTGAAGCCTGCATCAATAATGGCATTCTGCCCAGTCACCGACTTGGACACCACAAACGTTTTAACTTGCTGTACAACATCCTCCACTGTAGCGAATCGATCCAGCTTGTTAGACTTCCGAGCAAGTTCAAGCCGCTGAGCTGGGAACGAAAGACCCCATTCCTGGATACGTGAGTAATTATGCACATCACTTGCAACAAGAACAGACTGACCGTGAGTAGAATTCCAGGGGATATGGTGTTGACTCTAATAGACGGAGCTGCTATAATAGCGAGACACCTGCCAAGGTGAATCTGAGCCGACTTCGTGACTGCATAAGGCTACGAGAGCGTTGCAGAAGCAATCAGCCATTGATCATGCCGGTTGAGAATTGGGACACTTACCACACTGCTCCCGCTGGGTTTGACGCCTGCCAAGCTCGCTGTGCTTACAAACGCCGCACCTCCAACATCTCGCAAGTTGCTTTCTTCGAGATACTTCTTTGTCGCATGGAAGAGCCATAGATGACTTTTCACGTTGGCAGTGAAGCAGCGGTCCCAATCGTCCTCATCAACATTATCCTCCAAGTCTGAGAAGTTACGCATGCGAGTCCATCCGACGTTGGAAATGACGACGTCCAGGCGGCCTCCAAATCTGGCGGCTGCATCTGTGACGAGAGATTGGACTTGGGACTTGTCGCACATGTCCGCTTGTATAGACTGAATCGATACTTGATCTTTAATGTGTGTTGCATTGAATTCGTCTTGGATGCTTTTCACAAGGTCTTCTGCACGCGATGCGTTGCTGTTGAAGTTGATAACCACATTCATGCCGAGGTCTACGGCTAACATGCGGGCAATGGCGGCGCCGAGTCCACTGCTGGCAGCTGTGACGAGTGCGACTTTTGCTTGAGACATGGCAATGCTTTGAAGACTCTCATGGAAGTTCTACAAAGTTGAAAGAGATTGATCCAGGTAGGTAGTTATGGACTGTGATTTGCTTTCATGCAGTCAGTCCAGTTGCCTCTAACTAAAATTCCCTCCACTCCCGTTCCGAGCGCTTACCAAGTCACCAACAAGTGTCCTCATAGGTGGGCCCGAAGCGTGAAAATCGCCCCCCACGTGGCATGGTTGAGGAGAGCGTCTGCTACCCTAACGGCTGTTGCATGGTGTCCTATCGAAGATTCCTGCCGTCTAACTACTGAAAACGGTCACGAAAGTGGCCAGGATTAGATAGGGTTAGCTCTCCCCTCATTGTCCGCTCAGTGTAAGTTGGTTCCACTGCCGTTGTGTGATCTAGTCGCAGGTTCGGTCAACGATGAGGTATTATCCGACAAAGTGTCTTTCTGTGTAGAATGAGTGAGGAAATATGGTGCCTCTTATGCCACTCTGGTTCATCAAGGCTGGGGGTTGAACATAAAATGCACTTCTTGCTAGACTTGAAACGCCGTCTGGCTTGAGCCTTGTATTCACACAGAAGTCAATGGATCAGTAACTTAAGTTGTTGTTTTCGTATCAAGGGATCACATAGTATTATTTCTAGTCTTGCAATGAGATTCAAATGTCAAAACACACGTTAAAGTATCTCGATAGAAATTCATTCACCTTTAATTCGCCTTTGAAGTTGTCTCAACCTTGACCCCGCTGCATACGTGCTGCTATTGTCATGTCCCCAGCTCAGGACTGTCACTTTCTCTCCCTCCTAGACACTAACACGACCTCTTGATCCGCATTAACCCCTCTTTTTCTACCCTTTGAACTAAACATAAATTTTCCAGTAGTTAGAGGTTCAGCTCAAGATATGGATCGTCGGTTCCAATTCTATACCACATACCTGTCCGCCCGGAATTGCGGCACGGCTGTTATGGAGCCCAATATCAACACGAGACTAAAAGGCATTAGTGTCCTGCACCTTCAGTTCTAACGAGGCAGATTTCGGATATCTCGGCCCCGGATTTTTCAGCACGACAACTCGGGGCTTCATTCGCGACCCTGAAACCAGTAGGGATAATTGCCGGCCGTCTGCGGCGGGATGACATGTGGGAAAGGTAACCGGATCCGGTGAAGCTTCGAGGCTGCTGATGTGCTTGATCCTTGGGCTTCTGGCCGCCTGAAGCTCAGCCGCACCGTTTAGTTATATTAATTACGACGAATCCCATGCTCAACGAAGAGTCTCGTTCCCCGTCTAATCGTCTCCTCCCCTCCCATTTGAGCTCGACAACATGGTACAAGCACATCGTCTCATGCTCCTCAGCTTCGCTGTGCTAGCTACAGCTGCAGACGTGAGCCTGAAGAGCACCGGTTGTGCCGACGCAGCAGGATTCGAGAGTTGCCAAAGCGCTGCCAACAAGAAGACAACAAGCTGCATCAATCAAGCCCACAAAGACGACAGCCAAAAGGAAATTCTCGCGTGTGGCTGTCAAGACTACGTCAACAACTACAACTGCTACGCGGCGTTCTGCTGGAATAAAGTCTGGGAATGCGACTACCAGGAGTACATCGTCTCCTATCTCCAGAACTGTCCAATCGCGAAACTCCCCGTCCCATACTTTCCTGCTCCGAAGCAGGCCCCCAACTCATGCTCATGCAATCTTGGCAAGGTTTATCTCGCCATCCAGGACGCCATTCAGCAGACGGAAACATGTTCGGACAATTCCGATACCAGCGATCCGGGAAGCAACCTGCAGCGAATGCAAGGCTGCTCTTGTTGTGAAATCAGTGGAGCTCTTTCAAGGCAAGCAAGAATTCACTCCGAGTTCCAAACACTACTAACAGTCTTTAGCATTGTCGAGATTTGTCCTGACACCGCTCCCAAGTTCGCCGGACTCGCCGAGATTTCCCAGCTCGAGACCCAACTAAACATTCAATTCGACACGTGCGAAAAGTACATGGATACCTATGATTGTCGTTCCGATCTCTCATTCTCGCTGGATGGCGTTAGCACTTTCTACAAGCCCGATGATTCGCTCAAGACCGGCACAGCTACCTTGAGTAATGGTCCAGGCACAGTCACAGCTCCAGCAAGTGGCCATATATTCACATACACGAACGGGGGTGATGGCGTTGTCTATACCATCACAGCTGCGGCTGATAAAGCCAGTTCTGGAAGCAAGGGAGATTCCAGTGGGAGCAAGTCTACATCAATCCCCACTGAAAGCTCTTCAGAGAGTAAGAGCAAAGCTACGGAGTCTAGCTCCAAGAGTGCAGGATCCATGCTTGAGATTGAAAATTGCTTGGTGCTGGGAGCAATCCTTGTGTCAATGGTTGCAGTCTGGTGACCAGATAGTGGTAGATAAAGCGAGTCAGCTCAACCAAGCAGTGTTTAATCATCTCCCAACACTTCATGCTACAAAAGACGGCGCTGCTACTGCTACTAGCCTTTCAAGGCCCATACAATATATCCAGTGTCTTTACCACCCTTTCGCATCTTTTGTTCCAACAAGTCAGCTCACATTTCCATAATGCCTATGGCTTGGAGGGGATATGACTACTTGTACAACTGTTTTCTGACTTTATCGTTGCTTCTTTTCCATGCCCAGCCTTGCTTTACACCCACAATATTGGTAACGTGAAAAGTCCCCTGGGCAATGGAGTGGACAACTTCCAACAGAAGTTGCAAAAGCCCTTCAATATGAGCCCCGGTAAACCCCCATGATCTACTACGACATGGCTCAATTTGGTTGTTAGTATTCCAAGAAGAACCCGGCTACTGGTCTACGCAACCACGCTTCGTTTTCTCCTTTCTCCAGTTGCCCTACTGAAATGCTGTTTCATCTCGCTTTCCCGGTGAATCGCGACATCGCATGTATGGCAATCCCAGTCTCACCGCCTGCGCTAAACAGTGGTATCTTATTTATCTTCAACAAGGCATCCTCAGAGTGCATCATGGTGGGCGTGCATTTCAACTGGGATGCTAATATGCAGTGCATGAAGCACCCTCTTGGGAGCCTTCAGGGGCTCTTACGATGCGTGAGCATAGATGCCAAACTGGTATGATACCTTGACAGCTAGGGCATGTGCTTCTAGCTATCTGTTGAATGCTGGCTGTTTTGCTGAAGAATACTTGGAAACAGGAATACTGCATCTGACGAGCCGTGTTCAGCTTCTGTAAGGTACCCAGAACAAATAGTTAGCATTATGTATTGCTCGAAACTGGGCTCGTACAACGTCCTTGAGCCCAACAGGCTCCAGTTTGGCGGCAAACCGGCCCGACAGCAGTAACATCTTGTGTGGAATCTGCGTGAGCAATGACGATGCTCAGCAAAGCTGGACGGTATGATCAGACGCCCACTCGGTGGCCGTCTTTGTCCCCTGTATCTTACCAAATTGCTCTCTGGAAAAGTGATTAGCTGATGCAAAGCCACTGTTTGAGCTTCGGGTTGGTTGAGTGGCTGGGTAAGAAACTGCGGCAGAGGGAGAAGAGTAAAATACTTCACCAAAATAGCACATGGTTCTACCTGGTGATAGGTGATCAAAGACGCCAGCTAACAACACATCAATTGAAGACTCAGTCTTGCCTATCTTACCTAAACGTAGGTAGATAAGAGGCATATTTTGGATATTGAGGCGGAAAGTTGCGGAAATTATCTGAAGCGCCGCCTCCGTCAGCGGCTGACCCCAGCCACGCCCACGATTCTCCAGTGATGATAACGGGCAACCGATTAGGCATGGCGTCGTCCTGTGATTTCCCGTATTCTCAAGGTATTTGCCCTAATAATTTATCAGGTACAGGCCTCAGATGGAGTTCTGGCAGTATGCCATAGAGGTTCTCCTGACTTGTGAGTATGCTCATTGGCTTGACAAATGGGAAAAACTTTGCGGGATATTCCCCTGGTCAAGCCTCGATCGTGGTGACATTCTCCCCGAGTCAGCCACTATGCCACTGCCGCTTAGCGAGCTGCCACGCAGAAACGCCTCAGCTCTAAATTAGTTAAGAGGCCAGTCCAACGAGGGATGGAAGACCCACTCACTACCTTTTACTGACCTTCGCCAAAAGGCGGCATAAGGTCAGGGGGCGGGGGCCTCAGAGCAACTCAACAGAAAGAATAAGGTCAAGTACAACAGAACTTAGGCCGGGGAACATGGCCCGTCTCCAGGCCTCCTCAGGTCGCTCGTTATCTGCCAACAGGACGTCGAGTTGTTGGGGGATTTGACGTCTCAGGGAAGGCATCAGCTACAACATCAGAGAGCACAGGTAGATATCGTGAATCACGTGTTCCGGAACATATCGAGTATGAGCCAAAGTCAACTTTTATTGATATACTACGGAGTACAGAAGAATGGAATCCAACCAGGGAGTTATCAACAGAATGGACTCCAGTACCCAGCACTATCACAAAAAGGGCTATAGCTCGCATCACAAGCAATCATGCCAAGACCGACACTTATCCAACAGACAAGCCCTGATCTCCGGTGAATCTCCCTCTGATCGTTTAGGCCTTGCGCTGGGGTTCGACGACGGTAGTGCACTTGTAGCATTCCTCGTCGTAGTACAAGCTGGTGCCCTCGGCAGCCAGGGCGACACCAGCATCCGCGACCGCGACCTCGTACTTGGAGCACAGCTTGCTGGTGGGGTCGTAGCTGACAGATTCACAGTTGGGATCGACGTGGCAGAAGGCGAGACACTCATCCTTGACCCCGGAGGTGATGGTCTTGGTCTCAAGAGGCTCAGGGCCGCCCGTACCGCGCTGGCCGCAGACGGTGTGGTCAACGTTCTCGTACTTGCAGGCTCGGTCAAAGTAGTGGAAGCTGGACTTTCCGTAGAGCTTCATCTTGGTGACCTCGGAAAAGTAGAAGTAGCAGGTCTTGTACTGAGTGTCGAAGCTGACAGCCTTGCATCCGCCAGTGCAGGCCGCGAGGCACTTGCCCATGGTACCCTCAGCCTGAGACTTCTTGTACCAAGGGGTATTCGTGGCGGCGACGTAGCCATTGCCACCACAGACGCTCTCAGGGGTGGTCTCAAAGGTGCAAGCGCGGTCGAAGTAGTTGAAGGTGGACGTTCCGTAAAGCTTCATCTTGGTGACCTCGGCAGTGTAGAAGTAGCAAGTGTTGTACTGGGTGTCGAAGCTGACGGCCTTGCATCCGCCCGTGCAGGCAGCAATGCACTTCCCGACGGTGCCCTCGGCCTGGGACTTCTTGTACCACGGAGTGTTGGTAGCGGACACATAGCCGTTGCCGCCGCAGACAACGGTAGAGGGGATCTCGTTGAGCTGGCAGGACTCAGCGGCGCATGGAAGAGCGTTGGAGACGGTAGCCAGAACGGCGGCGAAGGGGATGAAAGAACGCATCGTGATGAGCTGGGCTTGGAGGATAGATTGTATTGAAGCTCGTGTCTTGTCGAAGGAAGATGCTGCTGTGTGAGTGATGATGTCTGATTAAACACGACATTTACCTTGATTTATATACTCTTCCTCCATCGCTCCATGATGCTCGCTTCGAAGCATCGAGACTCTTCATGCTTGCTTGGCGAATAAAGGCATGACCGAACAACAACTGCTGTCCAAGCCAGGTGAGGCGTAAACTATTGATATATTAATTCAATAGTTTCAATCAAACCCCCGACACGTCAGCGCATATTTCCGCAGTCTTGTTCCGCAGTCGACCTCGTTGTGTGCTGTTAAAGCCGCCGGAACAGCCGGAGGCAATCGATTGAGTTTGATGACCCCTTGGTTGGCCTTGGCTGGCCTTGGCATCCTGATAAGAAAACCATGCGCCAAGGACGGAACCACAGAGGTGAGTGGTTCGCTTAGCGAAGTCAGGCCTCTTACAGCATCTATCGCCCCCGTGGGCCCTGTGATTGGGGACTGCGCCTTCAGCCAGCCTTGACAGATCACTTTTTCAGTGAGCTTGGCAGGCAATAAGCGTATTCAGCCGCAGGGGCTAAGGGGATGCCCCCCCGGCCGACCACCGACGTCCCGGCCGATACCCCGTTGGATTCATCGCGGTGGCCCAACAAGCGTTGAGAGCATGGAAGCGAGGGAAGCTAATGATGCATGCCCTGTGAGCTAGTACTGTTAAGACATGGCTCAGCGAGTCGCCTGATATTAAACAGACGACAAAGCGCCCCAGGCAAGAGCTGAAAGGCTGCCTTCATCATGGTTCTCCCCCAGAACCGCTCAATCGGAAATAATGACCCGAACAGTGACCCGGCTGGGCTAGCCTGCTACTATAGTAAAAGGGGTGCTGACCCTGATAGGTAGCCAGTGCGAGGTGTCTGCCTTGTCTCACCAGGGTGCCTGAATGAGGTTAGCCGATGCAGATCTTTAAATATTTTCACCATGACCGACCAACCGACTCGTTGCCAACAATACCAAGACGCTATTTCTAGGTCAAGCAAACAGCTCAATATTTGAGAGTCTGGACCGTGGTAGAGGAATAGCCAAGAGGTGGACGATGAGATGGCACCACTGACGCTGGCCCGACTGATATACCAGCCAGCCACGGATCGATAATTAAGCTTATTTTGTATGGCGGTAAGATGTCATTGAGAACAATGACAGTGGCATTCGCCTTAGGGGGCTAGAAGCACTATTAGTGTGTTGGTGTTGCTGGCTGAAAGGGAGCGGCTGGGTGGCGCCGTGCTATATCCCCTGAACTCCAAGACGCCTGTTATCTGGTTGCGTTATCTCCAATATCCCTCAAAGATTTTCAAGTTTCCAGTGCTTCATTGAATGTTCCGTTTTAACATATTGCTTGGTCATATGCCTTGCTTCAAATTAGATATCGAGAGAAGCTACTAACCATCCCCGAAGGTCTTCCACGTGTGTGTGCTCCAAGACCAAGACCAGGGGCTAATTCGTAGATCTACCACCAGTTTTCAGAGGGTAACCACGAGGGCAGAGTGGAGACGGCGTTGGCTTGTCTTCATGCAGTGCTGTGCGAGCCAAGCGCTTCTCTTCTCCATCACTTGACTGCCAGCGCCACCATGGCCCGAGCCTGCCTCACACTACTGCTGACAACACGTAGTTTAGGCTATGGATGTTGTTTTCCGACGGAGCCCAAGCTTACCTTGCAGTCTCCTAATGAAGACTATTGAAACAATAGGCGACCGCTTTGACCTTGTACAGCCACACTTGACGGGCTTTGTGGTGATGGTTGGTCGACGTGCCAAAGAGACGATGCTTGAGAGGGAATGACACAAGCTGAAAGTGGTGGAATGCCCGTTCTTGCAAGCTTTGTAAAGGCCCCAGCGAGGGTTGCTCCATGGCCAGACCCATGAGGGCATCCGTATTTGTTGCGGACGTCAGGCATATGAACATATCACTTCCAAGTTGACAGCGTCGTCCTTGGTGGACGGGCTAGTAACATTGTACCGCAAGGACGAGACAGCCCTGTGCCTCTCATTCTAGTCTCAAGCACTTCGGTTGCTTCGGCTTCGAACTTGTCCCAATATTCAAGGCAGTTAAGAGTACGTACCAAGTTAGGGCATAACTTGGGCGCCACCATGTCGCGGAGTATGAGGGCAAGAGGTGAGAGATCTTGCGGGTCTAGACTAGAATGAGTAAGTAAATTGTGTCGATCAGGTACGGCAGGTATGTTCAATCCTTCGCGTGGTTATCTCCTCAGCTGCGCGAAACCTCCCATGCCAGTCTCCACCAGTAAGTCACTATCTAAGTCACTCACTAGCTGAGTGGTAACGTGATAGTTCTATATCTCAACTTGTGTGAGGGAAGAGAGCCTTTCTGTTGAGTTACTCCGAGGATTCCGCCTCCTGGCCTTGTGCAGCATTTTGAATAAGAGGGAAGAGAGACACTAATCCAAAATTTACTGAGACCCTTGTAAGATATCTGATGGGAGCTTTCGCTCAAGGAAGTCCATACGACTTGAGGAGCATGTTTCATATCAATTAGAGAAAGCAAGAACAACTGGAGGACCATTCACTCCGATAATGCCCAGCAACACCGATAGCGCTAAAATAATCGTCTTCAAATTCCTAGGTGCTTAAATATTTGTTGGTCTCTAACCATTAATCAGTCAATTCATCATAATGTTACTCTTTTTCATGGGACGGGAGGGGATTCGTCCAACTTTAGGGTAGGCTGCTCGTATGGGCTGGTGTTCTTTGATTGGCGGACTTATGACGCCCAACGACATGATAAGATAGACTGATCAGATAAGCCGGCCAGATAAGATTGTCGTGCGCGTTGGAATACTGATCCACCTTATCACAGCGCGACGCGCAACCAAGCGCGACTCTGACGTTGACAAACTCTCAGTAATGGGAATAAGGAGAAAATGTCACTTCAGCTTGATGAATTTATCGAGAACTTGCTCAATCAAATCGTTCCTTCCTTGTCACTCCCCTCATCTGCTGTTGCGTCCTCGCGTGACGGGCAAGGGCGATCAACAAAGAGATGCGAGGTCAGCCATCTGATATCGCCGTCACATTCTTCCAACGGCTCAAAGGCCCGGATACAGATTCCAAGGGACCAAAACAATCCAGGCACACCGGAGAACTCATCGAAGCGGAAGGAACTTCACCCCAATGACCAAGGAGACGATGAGCCTTTCGATGCCAACGAGACCCCACGGCCAACAAAGGCAGCCTCCAGCAGCGCTATTTTCAAGAACACACGTAGGTGTCTTCGCAAAGTAATGCCAGCTAAATTTTAGGACGGATCTCGCCGACGAGCTTCGGAGGTGGTCAATTAAAGTCTTTTGGCCCTGGTAGTAGAAGCATGTTCTTCACTTGCATGAAGTAACGCAAGTTGAGTCTAGTAGCCGTTGATGAACAAACTTCCAGTCCTGGAACGCCGGAGTATTTGACGCTTTCAAATTGACAGCGGTCATGGATACGACAAAAGGGAGCATCCAAGAAGGATACGAGCACGCGTAAAGTCGGGCTCATTTGCTGAGCAGAAGGGGGGAGCATCTCATCTTATTATCGCCGTTACCACCACGCGGCTCCTTTAGGGCATGTTACTTCTCCTCGTTGCTCCTCCACTGACTAACAACCTCATACAGCCCATCATTGGAACCCACGTTACCTGGGAACACAACATAAGTGAGCCCTGGCCATTTTGAGGTGGCCTCATCGCATCGCCAGATGGGAACGCCTGGTGCAGCTTGGCCGAGAATCATGGCCCGTTTCATCCTCAAGCCCTTAGTCGCCATATCAGATGATGTTATGCCTCCCTTCGCGATGATGTACCGGGGTTTTTGATCGAGCTGCTGGAGGAATGACACCAACGCTTTGGCAACTGTCGACCCGATATCCAAGCTTTCAACCGCGTCTTGGCCGACAATGAGCTTCCTGCTCGTCATTACCAGGACATCCTGACCACGCCGGATCTCTTCGGAGGCAAGCCTAATGGCGCGTTGGATGTCTGCATTGCCTTCTTCGGGGGATTTCAACAGCCGCTGCACATCCAATGTGATGGTGGTAAGGGTATCACCAGCCTTCTCGACGAGCGCCTCCAGCTGCGCCGTTGTCTTGGGTACGTATGACCCAGCAATAACTAATCCTCCAAGCTTCCCTGATAAGCCCAGTTTCTGGGCAGACAGAGGAGGAATTGATGAGATGCCCAGTCGCGACGACACAAAGGCCGCGCCTGTACGGAAGAGGAATCGCTTCCCTAACTGCGACGCCTGAAGAAGGGCAGCGATTACGACATCCATATCCTCATCCGCAGCGGCGTTAATAACAAAGACCACTCGAGATGTTGTGTTGTTGAGCCTTTGCATAACTTGTTCGAGGACTGCATCTGGCCCGCCAGTACGAATGGTGTCTAGATCAACCGATGCTATGTCCTGATGTGGAATCTGCCCTTGACTCTTCTCGACGACGTAGTCTCTCAGGTTAGAGCTCTGGTAACCAAACGTGGCATCTTTCGCGAACGGCGTCTCTGCAGCCGGAATCAATTTGTTGTTCTCGCCCACGTAGTGAATATCGCCGATGGTATATCTTCCGCCCTGGAGGAAGAAGGGACATAGGATCCAGGCATCAGCAGGTCCAAGCACCTCTTCCACGGCCTCGGGCTCGAGAGGGAAGTGACCCCTCAAGATGGAGTCGCCACGAAGCACGATTTCATACTGAAGGCCGGTCTGTTGAGATGCAGATTGGAGATTGGTGCAGATTTCTATCATGAGCTCCCGAGCCTGTGGCGGGTGAAGCGCTCGCGAATTGGTCAGGATGAAGAAGCCACCGCCAGGACCAACGGCTTCCAAAGTGGAACTGATGCTTTGCACATCCCAGACTGTGAGAATGACGACATCGTGGCAGGTCTGAGTTCCTGTGGGATCGTCGTCGAGGATGACCAGTATAGGGGTCTTGGCTGTAGGGTTACGAATGTTTGATCGGATCTTTTGGCGGAGTTTCAGGCTCTCAGGCTTGACTGGAGGCAGTGATGAGAGGGTTGCATCCAGGTCGAGTACCCCTGAAACGGCCATTATGTCTGATGGGGGTGTCGTTGGCGAAGCAGGGATTGTGAATGGCAGGGATGAGATATGTTGATGAGATATCTTGTAACAAATTCTGAGTTGAAATTGACTAATGGTTGCAGATTGACTGATCTTGCTTCCGAAATTTTGTAGTACATCAAGTTCGTTTGCGTTGTCGTAAAGGCCAGCCCCATAATCGCGCTGCTTCGCCAAGGATGGCGGGTTCGGTCATGGTTCCGACCTTGAGTGCATGACCATTTTTGATTGGTTGGCAGGTCATCAAGACGGTCTTCGCGCCGATTGGTTAAATTTACCGCCGCCAGCCAGGCGTCACGGAGACAAGTCTAGGCCGAGGTCATTCAATGGGACATATCACTTATCGATTCAAAGAGCCAAGGGTGCACCATGCCTGCCAAATTTGATTTGATAGAGTCATCGAATATTGTAATTATGTAATGTAGGTGAATCAAGGGAGGGTAGAAGACCGGATTGCTATGTTGGAATTCGTCATTTACAGGTTGGAAATAGTGAACTTTCACATATCCGCGTTAGCAGTTGTAAACAGCCCAAAGCCAGTCAAGATTGGTTTGGAAAAATCACTCAGACCACTATAAGATCTAATTGGATGCTCTCTATCGCCCTTTGAGACGTAATTGAGGTCAACAAGCTGGTGAAATGCATCTTGTAGGGTAGATTGAGCCGAAATGACGGGAAAGAAATGAACCAATTAGATGCCCCAAATTCAACCTGACTAATACACACTCTTCCCCCATACCCCGTACCCCATACCCCGCATGGGTCTCCTGTGCGCGGTTGGTCATGCGGCTCATCCAGACTTTATCGTTACACGTTCAAATCTGTCTCACATCACCAATGTCGAAGCGCTCCAGGGGCAATAGCAACCATGGAGTGCCTGAGGCCTCATTTGTGTGTCCAAAACTGCTCTGTTCGTGGCCCTGAGCTGATTGCTGACCTGGGTAGAACGCTCCTAAGAGGCTGGCAATAGGGGCACACCATGATCAGCCAGTGCCGCATATCTCGAGGAATATCAGGGCATGCACGACATGTCGCAAGCACAAGGTATGGGCATGTCGACTTTTCATATAGAAAGGCCTCAATTAACGCTGAAAACAGATCAAATGCCTGATGGACGATACTGGACCACCATGTCAAAGGTGCACTGACAAGAAGCTCAGCTGCGTTGTGAGCAAGAACCTCCAGACCATTATCGACGAAAAGACAGAGTAAGATCCTATTTACTGAGTGATGGAAATTATCCCTGACTTGAGAAACATAGACTATCAGAGGCGGTGCTGGCGGACCTGGAGTCTCTCCACTCAGCCATGAAAGAAATGAGAAGCGCCGCAGGAATGCCCGACCTTCCACCGCTTCGGATCTCACTTCTCTCAGAAGGCCGCGATTCATCAGCTTCACAACCACCCATCAATAACTTCCAGTATGCCTTGGATGAAGTCAACGGACCTTCCTGCGACAACTCGCCCAAGCTCACGCCAGAGGACGACCGGCTGCCACACGCCCCTATACATTCCCTGTACGCGTTGACAAAGATGAGGGCGCTCCGCTCGCCCGAAGATCCCAAGGACGGGCAAAGCAAGCCAATCGATGATTTCATCTCGCGAGGACTGATCCAACAAGCCGATGCCGAGCGTCTTTTTGCCCTGTACCGCGATCGACTGGATGGCTTCATCTACTCCATCGGGTGCAGATACAAGTCCCTGGATGAACTGCGTCGAAAAAGCTCTATTCTTTCTGCTGCGACCTTAACAGTCGCCGCCTTGCATGATCCAGACGCCGACAAGGTCTATGGGATATGCAGCTCTGAGCTGCGCAGGCTAACCGAAAAGTCAATGCTTCAAAGGTCAGGGGATCGAGATTACTTTAGAGCCCTTAGTATTGCTTCATACTGGCTAAGTGATCTATCATGGACTCTGTCGGGACACGCTATCCGACGAGCTACAGAGTGCAACGTCCATAACAGTTTCAGTCGGGCCATCAAGGAACAGACGGAAGATGCCATTGACTACGCTCGAATCTGGTCCATTCTCTTTATATGTGACCAGCATCTCGCCATACTTTACGACCGGCCCGCCATCATTCAAGATGAATGGTCAACGCAGGACTGGGAAGGCTTTCTACAAGCTCCGTTCGCCACAGCTCAGGATGAAAGGCTCATGAGCCAGGTTGAGCTTATGGGGGTCGTGAGGAGTGTAAGGCAACTGTTTGGTCCAGACAAAGGCGAGACGATACCACGGGTCTATGCCAGCCAGATAGGCCATTATAACCGGCAACTGGATCAATGGATCGCAAAGTGGACTACGCGGCTGCCAGGTAAGTGTTGAGATTGTCAGATCTTGTGTAGGGAAACTAATCAACTTCAGAGCAACACCCTGCTATTGGAGGGTTTCCTCGGAAAGGGGCCCTCCTTCACTTCCACTTCGCACAGTTATACCTCTTCTCTCACGTCTTTCGTGGCCAATCAGACGCGATTCCCAGCTATTTTCTTGACTCGGCGTCGATGGCTGTCACCGCTGCATCGGCTATAATAGACATGCTCGTAACTGACCCTGATATTTCGTCTGGCATCGTCGGTATGCCATCCTATCTCATCTCCATGACAGCATTTTGCTGCATGTTTCTGGCCAAGGTGGCCCACAAGTACGGCGACAACCTGATAAGACGCGACCAGGCTCGGGACAAGATTACTCAACTGATAGAGCACCTCCGTTCGCTGTCAATGGGAAAGTGGCACTTGGCCAGCCTGATGATTGGTGGGCTCGAGAAGGTGTTGACATTGCTTGCACCTACGAATGGAGTAGATGATGCCATCCTCGATGTGATCCTCAACGGTGACAGCAATCATGGGTTTGGAGACGCAGTGGGTGTAGAGCATATGCTCCCGCGTGTGGACGGAAATCCGTGTCCGACGTGGGACACGACTTTCGGGCTCTCACCAATCTTTGGCTTTGATCCAGCATATCTTGATGTCGATGGATATTTGCAGTCAATAGCTATGTTTCCAAATGGCGAAACATAGTAATGATTCCGTAACTTCTGTACAAAGATCAACGTTGCGTCAAAAATGGGAATCTCTATTTACACTTTCTATACCTTAGTCTGACCAACCATTCTACATGCCTTGAATGTTCCTCGGTCGGTACTCGCTCTCGAGATACTCTAGCTCCTCGGCAGTGAACTGAATCTTCAGCGCATCTACAGCCTCCTTGACTCGCTTCTCCGAGTTCAGTCCCAGAATGGGCCAGCAAGCCTTCTGCAGCACCCAGGCCGTCGCGACGAGGGCCATGCTGACTCCTTTATCAGCTGCCACCTTTTGCACGCGATTCACGATTTCCAAGTTGGCATCGGCGAACCACGCGTCCTTCTTCTTGTCCATCTGACTCCGCAGGGACTGGCCTTCGGTGTTGCCCTCTGAGGGAAGGGGCTTGGCAAGGAGGCCTCTTGCGATGGGGCTCCAGGGGATGACACCGACTCCTGAGAGGTGATGGTCAGCACGTGTTACGCTATTGTTGAAACTAAGGCGTACGTACCGGTGGCTTGGCAGAAGGGGAGCATCTCGCGCTCCTCTTCGCGGTAGAGGAGGTTGTAGAATGGTTGCATCGAGATAAACTCGGTCCAGCCGTTGGACCTGGCGATATACTGTAGTCGAGCAAATTCCCACGTGTACATGGATGAGGCGCCGATGTAGCGGACCTTGCCGGACTGGACCACGTCGTGTAGGGCTCTCATGATCTCCTCAGGCGGGGTCTCACGGTCCAGACGATGAATCTGGAGTACGTCTATGAGAAGTAAGCTTAAAAGGACCTGCGTCTGACCGGTGTGTTCATACCGATATAGTCTGTACCAAGCCTCTCCAGGCACTTGTCCACAGCGTGGAAGACGTGCTTCCGGCTCAAGCCCATCTGATTGACCAAAGGCCCGTCGTTGACGCTGGGTGGCCTGGAATCATCGTCCATGACAGGGTTGAAGATCTTGGACAAGATGACCACCTTTTGCCGGGGAATATTGAACTTCTTGAGCGCCTTGCCCACGATGACTTCTGACTTGCCATTCGAGTAGGTGTCGGCCGTGTCCCATGTGTTGATGCCACTGCCATACGCGGCCCTGAGCAGTTCGAGCCCCTGCTCCTCGTCCAGCGTCCATGGTGAGCTCTCCCAGCTGCTCGAGCCAAAGGTCATGCATCCAAGAATGATCTTAGAGATCTTGAGACCGGTGTTGCCAAGGCTAGAGGAAGAAGGGGTTAGTGAGGCTGCATGGGGAGTTGCTGGATGGAAACCTGCTCACCGTGTGTACTCCATTTTAGTTTGTCAGCTGGATGTGATGTGATGATGACTACTCCAAATCTATCTTTCTGGTATCATTTACTGCTTTTTATCTTGCCAATCCTCCCCTCTCGCCACGTCTGGTCGTCGATGTGGCCGAGCAGGGTCGAGTGGGTACCCCCGCATCAACTCCTCGTGAGGCCATCCCCTGGAGTTGTGGAGGGTCGGCCTACTCTCCGGTTGGTTGTGGCTTGTGAGGAGAACCATGTCGCCCCTCCCGAGACTCGGAAACATATACGCGGTCGAGGAAGTGGGGTATTCGGAAATCCAAACGGAGACGACCACGGGGCCGAGTTGGTCAAAGGATCAAGCTTTTAAGGTGGTCAAGGCCAGACGACTCTGATACAAGTCACGGTAAAGTCGATCAACACACGAGGTCAAGTGAATCAGACCCCATTGCACGACACTTGTTCAACCATAAACCTTCATCAGCACTCACACACCATGGAACCAAACGTTCAGAGCACCCCGATTCCCGCAGCGACAGTTCAGTCCCATGCATCAAACTTGCTTCAACTGCCAGACAAGACGCTACTCTGCGCCTGGTTTGGTGGCTCGCAAGAGGGTCTACCAGACATTAGCATCTGGCTCTCTCGTTTGGAGCCGGGCTCATCGTCCTGGACTTCTCCCAAGAAAATCTCCTATGAAAAGAACAGGAGCTGCCAGAACCCGGTCCTATTAGGAGTGCCAGACAGCGGCGAAATATGGCTACTTCATACCTCGCAAGATGCTGGAAATCAAGATGGGGCCTATGTCTTGGTTCGCAAATCATCCGACCAGGGCATCACTTGGTCTGAGGCCAATCAGCTTCTCCCGGGAAAGACAGGCATCTTCACCCGCCAACCTATCGTCATACTAAAGGATGGGACTTGGGTATTGCCAGTTTTCTACTGCCGAGGAACACCTGGTCACCGATGGATCGGAAACGACGATATATCTGGAGTCTTTTACTCAAAGGACGGCGGCAAAACCTGGAACGAGAAGCAGTTCCCGGACAGTTCTGGCACTGTGCACATGAACATAGTCCCCCCAGCTTCTGAAAAGTCTCCTTGGGTTGCTTTCTACCGCAGCCGCTGGGCAGACAACGTCTACCGCTCAACCTCCACCAACGGCCTTGACTGGGCAAAGCCAGAGGCTCTCACTCTACCAAACCCCAACAGCGGCATCTGTGCCGCCCGCCTCCGGTCTGGAAAGTTGGCCATTGTGTTCAACCGATCTGCTGCTTCTCCAGACTCGTTAAGACGGGAAGGGCTCTACGACGATATCACCCCTGAAGATGATAAGCGACCAAACCAGGCTGCCGTTGGCCAGAAGAGTGCGATATGGGGAACCCCTCGAAAGGCGCTCACAGTTGGAGTATCGGATGATGATGGTCTGACATGGGCTGAGCGTGTGTTGGAGGATGGTGATGGGTTCTGCGGGACGAATAGTTCCACGGGGAAAGAGAATAGGGAGCTGAGCTACCCAAGTATTCTCGTAGAAGACGGGGACGGTCCGGAAGTCACGCACATTGCGTTTACCTTCCACCGCCAGTTTATCAAGCATGTCAGGATAGAGGATATTGAGGGTTGGGTTAAGGGTTAGAGCTGAATTTCCAACGAGCTTGGGTACGAGATGAGCCAATGCACAAGGTTGATCGGCGAGAATTTGACATTAATGGTTGCCATTTCATAATACGATTATCTACAACATTTTCAGGTGTTAAAGGGTATAGATCTTGCCTGATATTTCATTACTTATCACTGCATTGCATGCCAAGTGACGTCGAATGCTGGAATGAGCATAGCTCCTCTGCCGGCACTGATCAATCTCAATGTGCCATTGCTAACATGTATATGTCCCAGGCGTTGCTGTGGCATCAGAGTCTTAGAGCTGTAAACCATACACAAATAGCTTATACGGACTGAGAAAAAAAAACGCCAGTTGAGGTCAAGGCAACATCAAGTTGACGTTTGATTGGATCAACACAAATCGTTGGGCAGAGAGTGATGAGCCCCAGCCAATCGGACACAAGACCGCACCACGCGACATCGGATCTGAGGACCATAAGCCGTCGGCCGAGACGAATGACCAAAGCCTTCCATATCTCTAAGCCATTGGTAACAATGTCCTAGTTAAAAACACAAGACTTGTATACAACGGTCTACGAATAACCATCACCCCTCATCAAGCACCCTATCACATATACACCGTCTCATCAACTTCTCCAAATATGGCACAGAACATCCTCATCACCGGGGCCGGCGGCTTTATTGGCCAAGAGCTGATCGCATCTCTTATTGCCAGCTCAAGTCCCAGCGACAAATTCACGCTCACCGACATTGCCCCTGCAGCCATTCCATCCAAAATATCACAAGATGCCCATCGTATCACATCCCTCGCTGCGGATCTCACCGACCCGTCATCCGTCTCAAAACTCCTCTCTCAATCGTACACCCATGTCTATCTACTCCACGGGTTGATGTCTGGCGGTGCCGAGGCAAACTTCGACCTTGGGATGAAGGTCAACTTTGACTCCATCAGAAACATTCTGGATGAGCTGAAGCGTCAGCATCCCGGGACGGCAGTCGTATTTGCCAGCTCATGCGCCATCTATGGAAAGGCCGAGATTGTTCGCGAGTCTGAGACGCTGCCGCAGCCCAAGAGCTCGTATGGTATGGAAAAGATCATGATCGAGCTGCTGCTGAATGACTTTTCCCGTCGTGGTCTTCTTGATGGTCGGATCGTGAGACTTCCGACTGTTGTTGTTCGGCCCGGAGCTCCATCTGCCGCTGCCTCAAGTTTCGCATCGGGCATTATCCGCGAATCACTAAAGGGCATTCGAAATACCTTACCTGTGAGTCGAGATCTTGAGCTTTGGGTATGCAGCCCAGCAACGGTGGTCAAGAACCTTGTCAAGGTGAAAGACATCCCAGCTGAGAAGTTTGGTGATTCACGGGTCGTCAATCTTCCTGGAATCACAGTCAGCGTTCAAGAAATACTAGACGCACTCAAGGCCGTTGGTGGTGATAAAGCCCTCGCTCAAATCGAAGAGCAGAGGGATCTGGCTATCGAAGCAATTGTAGGAAGCTGGCCTGCTAGGTTTGACGTTTCGAGGGCTTATGGGCTTGGCTTGGCAGAGCCAGAGGGGATCTTGGAGACTGTGCAGGCGTTTCATGCCACACTGAAGTAAACCATGACGTTATTCCATAGAAATGAGATTAGCTGAATGAAAAGGCGTCCACAGGATAACCTGCCCAATGTGTGTATGTTTGTTACTAGCAAGTGTGTTGAGCAGGGAAAGTCATGAGTGCATGAGATATAAGAAAAGATTCATAACCTTGTTTTGCAAAGAATATCAATATAGTAACAATTTCAAGATGCTATTTATACCTGCATCTCTCAATGGCTTGTCTAAGATTTACGGTGTGATGCTTCAAAAAATGCAACCCAATGAAACCGGCTCCATAATCTACAGCTTGGATACTCGTCGTCTTAGGCTTTCCTCCTCATCTTCATCAGATACAACTAAGTGGTTCACGTCTAACGTGTTGACTAGACGAGGTCTTGCTTCTTCGAAACTGGTGATACCGCACAACCTCATTGACGTTTCAAGTTCATCCTTCAAAACTGTTGAGTGTTAGCATAATTTTGTTCTATGGTTTTGAATGAGGTTAAACATACTGCGCGACAAATGCTCGGCTCCATCTTGGCCGAAGAGGAGCGAGTATAAGAATGGCCGACCGATACCCACGGCCGTTGCTCCAAGGGCAATTGCTTTGAGAATATCAGATCCCCGCTCAAAGCCGCCGTCGATGTAAACCTCGAGTTGACCAAAGACCTCAGGGCAGTTCTTCCGCAGCTCGAGGAGAACGAGAATGCTGGCCTGGGATCTAAACGGGGGCGTTAGTACATTGCCAGTTCCATGGATCGAAGTTGACTTACCCATCAAGGGACCGGCCGCCGTGGTTGCTAAGTAATACGCCCTCCACACCGTATTCGACAGCCTTCTTCACATCCTCTGCGGTCTGAACTCCCTTTAGAATAATAGGCACGCCACCGCTTGCCTCGCGGATCCAAGCCAGATCCTCCCAAGACAGGGACTTGTCGATGTACTGGGCCATGAGACGACCGAACCCGCTCCCCTTCTTATCCTTGCTGCTTTCACCCCCACTGATAGCTGACTTGACTGTGCCCTCCTGGGCGGCGCGCTCATCAGCTTCACGCTTACCGGGGACAGGCGCATCGACTGTCACGAAGATGGCCTTGATACCAAGCTCGCGGACAGTTTTGAGAAGTTCCACGGTCTTTTGGTGATCTGAGTTGACATAGAGTTGGAAGAAGAAGGGCTGTGAGGCTGGAGCTGCTTTAACAATTGAGCGCAGTGAGTAAGACGCGTTACTGGAGATCTACGACATGTTAGGGCATTGATTTGAGCCTGGAAGCCAGTTGCAGCAAGTATCGGGGGGGAGGGGGGCTTACACATTGGATGATGCCTTCGTTGGCTGCAGCCCGAGAGAGGGCAAGCTCTCCATCCGGGTGAGCAAGTCTCCCCATAGCAGCTGGGGCGATGAAGAATGGAGCTGAGCATTTGAAACCCAAAATGCTCCTCTCGAGATTGATGTTGGTGACATTTTTCAAGATCCTGGGCCTGATCATGATTCTTCGAACTAGTTCCTTGTTATTTCTGAGCGTCACCAGGTCTGTTGCCGCCGAGGAGTAAAATGCCCATGTCTTGGCCGTGAGTCCTCTCTTGGCGGCCTGTTCAAAGTCGGGGGCACTGAGGATGGAGTCAAGCGAGTCAAAGGAAGTCTCTGTCTCGGATGCAGATGAGGCCTTGCTAGTAGTGTCTGGAGACGTGGGTTCCTGTTGAGTAATCTGAGATGCGGCTACAACTGCATCTGCCGTTGGAGTCTCAAGGTAGCCAATTAGCTTGTCATGTGAAAGCTCCTCAATAATATCCGGGGCATGCACGCCATCATAGAGTCCCGTGGCATCAGACCCGGCATGTTCAAGAAGGACTGGCAGATCATGTCAGAATAGCAGTATAATTTTGTGGACAAAAACACTTACTGTCTGGTCCACCGGGGTGCTCCTCGATAAAGTCGGTAATATCCCAGACCTTGGAGTGGATAGCGATCCAACAGTCTGTCGATGTATTGTGCTTCTTGAGGTCATTGAGTGAGATTGTCGCTTTGGACCCATCTGGCACATCCATGGTTGTTGACGAGTCGTGCTGCTTCAAGATACACAAATGAATTAGAACGTGCGAAGAGAAAGTCTCAGCTGACTGATCTGATGAGAAAACGAATTGAACCTCCAAAGAAAGAGGAACAAAAACAACTAAGAATTGTCATTAGGTTCAATTGTGGCCAGAGGCAGAGGGCGCCGGGATCAGCGTTCCATTTGCCCCCATCCCCGGACATACCAAAGTCACGGTCATGTTTCCCATTGGACGATGAGCTTCATCGGTTTTGGTTCCGAAACCACCCCAGACTTTCCCCGCTGATCTCATTGACTAGTTAGTTCGGTGCGCACGACTCGCCGTGAACAAACCCTTGCTTCAGACTCGTATTTTATTCGCGCCAGAACAAAAGAAGAAGACCATTCATCACTGGGATATCACTGACCGCATTCCCCTACCTCTACTACCCTAGTCTCTATTCACTCTTCACCAGCATTCACAACAATGAACAGAAGTACCATTCAGCCCAAGGTCAAGCCCCTCCCCGCGGGAGTTTACACTCCAGTGGTCACCCTCTACAAGGCCGGCGATGCGAACCAATCCGTGGACCACGAGGCCATGTTCACGCAATGCAAGGCCCTGATCAAGGCAGGCATGCACGGCCTGGTGTACTTGGGCACCAACGGTGAACTTGCCCTTCTCACGCGTGACGAGCGCAAGGCCATCCTCGAGAACGTTTCTCGTGCAGCCTCTGAGACAGGCGGCTCTGACTATCCCCTCGTGGCCGGCATCTCGGCACAATCTACATACGAGACTA
Source organism: Fusarium sp. MBC 441 (assembly GCA_030779165.1). Lineage (NCBI taxonomy): Eukaryota > Fungi > Ascomycota > Sordariomycetes > Hypocreales > Nectriaceae > Fusarium > Fusarium sp. MBC 441. Next base: position 97,964 of record JAPFTC010000084.1, read on the forward strand.
TCCTTAACGCCAAGGACGCTGCCGGCGCCGGCGCCAACTTTGCCCTTCTCCTGCCGCCCAGCTACTGGGCGAAGGCTCTTCCTTCTCCCGCCCTTCTCGCCTACTTTCGCGAGGTTGCGGATCAGTCCCCTATTCCTATCGTGATATACAACTTCCCCAATGTCACGTCGGGTATTGATCTGGACTCGGATCAGTTGGCTGCTTTGGCCACCCACCCCAATATTTCAGCAGTGAAGCTGACCTGCGGAAACGTGGGCAAGCTTACACGTTTGACAAGTCTCTTTTCACACGAGCAGTTTGGCGTCTTTGGTGGTAGCAGCGATTATCTATTGCCCACGCTGCAGGCTGGTGGAAGTGGCTGCGTGACGGGAATGGGCAACGTCTTTCCGTGGTCTACTTCAGCAGTCTACGACTTGTGGAAGGCTGGAAAGGTGGACGAGGCCAAGAAGCTTCAAGATGTGGTAGCCCACGCAGAATGGGCTTGCAAGAAGGGTATTGCATGTACTAAGTATGGTGCGTGGCATTTCTTGGGTCGCAAGATTGGTGTGGATCAAGAGTCGTCTTGGGAGATGCGACGGCCATATCAGCCGTTGGACGAGAAGATGAAGACCTGGAGCCTTGATACACTTGGAGTTTTGGCGAATATTGAGGAGAAGCGCTCTATATAGATAACTAGACTTAAGTAGAAATGGCACCTTTGACACTGGACTTTGCTAGCAACCGTATATTTCATCTCATCGTCTAATGATGGTGACCCTTCTCTTGATCTGCCAACTTTTGTCTGGTTTCTGTCCCTTGGCGAGTCATCATCGCCACAACCAAGCTTAGATTCGGGTAGCATAGAGGGCGGCAACGGCTGTGCACATCGATTAAAGCCGACGCTCACTGATGTGGGACTCTTCTACTGCGGCCTGCAAAAGGTTAGAAAAAGGCGACTGTGTTAGAATTAGGTCATGATGTTATGATGTGTTCACGAAATGTTCTTTATTCTAGTTGAAGCCCGGCCAAAAGATCGTTTACTGATGTGGATGAAGAACCTGGTTTCAGAGAGAGTCACGAGGTATTGAAGAGCATGTTTGTGAATGTGGACTCATGTATTGTGCACTCATTACTTAAAACGAATTTCACTAGCAAGATCTCTGCTCCTGAGCTGCATCCTGCCTATTCTCCAAAGACATGCTGCCTTTCCTTAAACACCAACTAGAACAAGTCATCAACTCGAGAGCCACCGTAGAACTCCCCCAACACTTCTTAGCTCCTCACAAGCTGTACTTAAAGAGAGGGCTGCGGTCACCCATGGACTCAAGCTCCTCGTCCGTGTACTTCTCCCGAATCTCAGCCTCAGTGAGCTTTGCCCGCTTCTTGTTCAAGGACATCAAGGCCGTCTCGAGAATGATGGCGCTCAAGATACCACCGATAGCAAAGCCCAAGGATGCGCCATAGCCAGTGGTGTACTTGGGCTTCTCGTTGTCCTTGTAGATGTAGCTACCATAGATACCGCCAATGGTACCGGCGCAGTTGAGGTACGCAATGCTGATGGCGCGTCTCGTGGGGAGAGGGTTGTTGTCGATATTCCACGCGCTGACGCCAGGGAGAATGGGGTACATGCCAGCACAGGCGAGACACACGGCGAAGTAGCAGGCGCCAAGGTTCTCCTTGATGAACTCAGCTTTGGCCATCAAGATGGAGAAGGCAATAAGGACACAAGTCTGGGGACCGATGAGGAAGGGCATTCTCCACTTGAACTTGTCGGCGCAGCGGGCCAAGAGGTACGAGGAGATTGCGCCACAGAAGTAAGGCGGGATAGTCATGAGCTGGGCGTTGCTAGAGGTGAAGCCCATACCCTTGGTGATGGAGGGCATGGAGAATTTGAGGCCGTAGTTGGGTGCAGCGTTGGACCAGGAGCAGATGGTGAGGAGGTAGACCTTCCAATCTTTGACTACGGCCCACAAGGCGCCCTTGTCCGTCTTCTCGCGGTACTCGCCCGAGTTTGTGACGCGTCGAGTGGCTTGGCGCAGGATGAGATATCGCTTCTCCTCGTCGGTGAGCCAGCTCGAGAGCTCGGGAGAGTCAACAAGGAGGAACCAGGTAGCAAAGGCACCGAGGACAGTGAATATTCCCTCGATGATAAAGATCCACCGCCAGCCTTCGATGCCGCCGACGCCGTCGAGCTTCGCGATAGCATATGCGAAGAGACCAGAGAAGGCGCCACCTGTGGCTGCCGAAGTATAGAGGATAGCGACTCGGGTCTGCGTCTCGTTGGGGAGGAACCACTTGGAGATGATCAAGATGGCACCAGGGAAGAAGCCGGACCTGGAATCCTAGTTAGTGTTTGATCGTTCAGAGGCATTAGTCATGGCAAAACTTACTCGAATAAGCCTAGAAGAGTGCGGACGGCGAGTAGCTGACCAAAGTTCTGAATGAAGCCTGTAGAAATAACGATTCCACCCCAGATGATCATGATGCCTGCCATGTATTGAGATGGCTTGCGGAACTTGTCAAGAATCATGTTGCTGGGAACTTCGCCAAGAATGTCTTTGTTATCAGTTAGTCATGTTTGATCTGATATGAAGTTGTGTGCTCTTGCATACAAGGAATGAAGTAAATGGACAGGGCAATGTTGTACTGGTCGCCCGTCATGCCGAGGTCAGGAAGCATTCCTTCAATCTTTGCGTTTCCGATGTTGGCCTTGTCGATGTATGCGACGAGATAGAGGATGACGAGAATGGGCATGAGGCGCCACTATTCGATAGGTAGTTAGTATCAGGGTAATGTTCAAGTCAGCAAGAACAGAATAGACTCACGTCAACTTTGGTCAGCAGCTTCTTTCTCTTGTCCTCGGGAAAGTTCTGCACAAAGGCGAGTTCCTCATCGGTGAGGCCGCCTCGGTTGGAGACTTCTTCATGGACAACGTCAGCCTTGGAACCAATCGCCTCCAAGTCCTTCTCGCCGGAGCTGTCGCTTCTGCGAGACATTTTAGACGAGTCTTGGACGCAGAGCTGTGAAGTTGTGTGAAGTGGACGAGGTAATGGAGAACAGTAGAGGAGTGTATTGGGGAGGACCTCTGCTGATGAAGTTCTGTAGAAGTCTGTATGGGGGAGCCATCAACATATATGCACCAGGTTGTGCTTGAATCAAGGTCAAAGAAAGTGGCGTTTGACGGTGATGAATGGCCAGTCTGGGGAAATGGCGGGGGCACTAATTGCCGTCGAACGACGAGGTCTGGGGAAGGCGACGAGTGCGGGGAACCCTGGATCATGGCCCGACTGAATGTCACTAGACTCTCCTTATTCTGAGAAGCCATACACCAGGAAGCCAGCCTAGCCAAGACAGGAACAGGGTATGATGGTCCCCACTACTGAAACTCACCAGTGGGAACGATCACCGACGAACTGGATGCTTGGGTCTTCCCCCAAAGTATGCCAGGAAAGATGACCTGTTGGTGGCCCGGACACAAGACCGAGTGAACTATGTGCAAGAAACACCGAAGCCTACTATTGCGAACGGGCTAGCATGAGTACGAGATTCGAAGCCACGAGCCATGTCCAATTTGGTAACCAGGGTAGTATCTGCCGAGTCAACGAGGTGTGTAATCACTGCAGCAATCTGATACAAATCAACTTCCTATTATTCCCGTTGTGCTATTTCTTGCAATATTTTGGCAAGCGGGGAACCATGTTATTGACGACGACTCCAAAAGAGGTCGTCAGCTATAACAGCAAAAGCCACAGGTTGGTGACGACAGGGAACAACTGCGTCAATGAGGCGCACTTGGGTCAGCCTCTATAGAAAGGACTTGGGAAATAATCTTTTTCCTTTGCTTCGATATCACTCATGGCTTCGATAAATGAGGCTCGGATTCCTGGGTAGCAGGGCCTGTGTTGTGCGCAAAAAAACTATCCTCTTTCACCTCTTACTCAAGTACGCTGCGTGGTCATGATAGGCCTCCTTGGTTGGCTCCATGACTATCTTCTTGTACAGCAATTCTCTGAAACCTGATAGAATTAATTAATTTTTTTCACAGTTGTAAAAAGCGACTAGATCAAGATCTCATTTACGAGGGCTATGGCTTCTTCTTCATGTCGGCCCTCTAACCAGGCCAGGCTCTGTGAATTTGCCGTATCTTTGCACCGCTGTCACGAACAATTTCCGATCACTTGCAGACCAGCTATCCTCGCGGGTTTTGCCTCGAAAATTGTCAATATAGGATGAAACGTATAAGGTATTACTGGCCCTGGCCAGAGAGGGCTGGGAAGTTTCCAGTTTCTCGGGGCCGGCGTTGCACGGAATTACCGTCCATCGGGCCAATTTCCCCCTTAAAAACTTAGTCGCTATGTTTATCACCTTGAATAGCAAACATCGTCCAAGTACCTTTATAAAATCCTGAAACGCAATCGAAATATTACTCTCTTTTCTTAGGTTGCCATTTCTCCCTCCCACCTCTCCGCCCACGCCAACATGTCACTCGGTGCGGTGCAGACCTCCCCAAGCTGAGACCTTGAGGACATGGGCTAATATCCGTTCCTAGAAATCACGGGTTTAGCCGCTGCTATCTATGCTGGGGGGATGTACTTGAATGCCAAGTTCAACATACGTGATGACCTGAATGCCCTCTCTCACATGCGGAAAGCTAGCCGTTACTTTGCGCGTGCAGGTAAGGTATCCCCCCCGTAGTAGGACTCTAGCTCACCCCGGTGTAGAAAAGGAAAACCGCCTTTCGGTGTGGTACATTGCCGATGCCGCTTTCAAGAGACACGCCCAGCAAAGAGCCATATGGACGCGCCATGAATCGCTGTCATTCCAAGAATGCCACCTACGAATCATTCAGTTCGCAAATTGGCTTTTGATGAAGGGCATCGGTCCAGACGATTGTTTCGCAATGTACATGAACAACAGTGCCGACTTCATTCTCTTGTGGTTTGCAGCAGTCTGTATTGGAGCCTACCCAGCTTTTCTCAATTACAATCTTGAGGGCGATTCTCTGCTGCGTTGCTTGAAGGTTTCCGACCCCAAACTCCTCCTCGTAAGTCCCCATGAGGACTGTCTAGAACGGACACAGCGAGAGGGGGACGCAATCAGAGACATGGAGATTGAGACCATCGTGATGGATGCGGTAACCAAGGATCAAGTCTTTTCCATGCCCTCTGTCGTTCCTGATGACTCTTATCGGGACGGTGTAACTGGAGAAACACCCGTCGTCTTGATGTACACGAGGTAAGACTTCATTGCCTTGACTTGGCCCGTCGGAGCTAAGAGACACACAGTGGAACCACAGGAATGCCAAAAGCATGCCCCCTTACGCATCGCCAGATCTTGATGTCAGGGGCTCATCTTGAACCACCTCACGGAAGCGTTCCGGGGCAACATTATTGGTACAACCCCATGCCAATGTATCACGGCACTGGCGGTATCACTTCTTTTGGAGTTCTTCTTTCCGGTGTCGGCATTGCTCTAGCGCCCAAGTTCTCCGTCTCACAATTCTGGACAGACATCCATGAATCCGGAGCCACCCACTTCATTTACGTCGGCGAGACGGCACGATATCTCGTCAACTCCCCGCCACATCCCCTGGAGAGGGCGCATCAGCTGATGTGCGCCTACGGAAACGGGCTGAGGCCAGATGTCTGGACACGATTCCAGGAGAGATTCAACATACCAGAAATTGTCGAATTCTTTAGCTCCACCGAGGGAATGTTTAGACTTACTAATTCGTCTCGTGGGCCTTTCAACATCGGTTCCGTGGGCCGCCATGGGCTGCTAAGAAGGATGCTTTTTCATAACACCTTTGTCTTGGTAAAGGTGGACTACGAAACGGGAGACATCTGGAGGGATCCAGCCACTGGATTTGCCCGAAGAGTGCCTTATGAGGAGGGCGGAGAGCTGTTGATGGCTCTCCCGAATAGGGAGGCATTCCAAGGATACTGGAAATCGCCAGAAGCAACTGAGAAGAAGCTATGCCTTGACGTCTTTAGAAAAGGAGACGTGTACTACCGAACGGGGGATGCCTTGAGGAGGAACTCGGAAGGTCTTTGGTATTTTCTCGACAGACTCGGAGATACTTATCGCTGGAAATCCGAGAACGTATCTACTGCAGAGGTTGCAGAAGTCTTGGGCCATTTCCCAGGAGTCCTGGAGGCCACCGTGTACGGCGTTGAGTTGCCCAACCACGATGGCCGCGCTGGATGCGCTGCGGTGCGGCTTAGCTCCGAGTTCTCAGCCAACCCAGACTACGGAGCGCTGGCAGAGCATTTGTCCAAAAGTCTCCCGAGCTACGCCGTGCCCGTCTTCTTACGTGTGATGCGGACGGGCTCTTATACGGACAATCACAAGCAGAACAAAGTTCCTCTCAAGAAGGAAGGGGTTAACCCGAAGTTGGCTGGGACTGTTGTTCCGGGTGGCGATCAAGATAGCTTTCTGTGGCTACCGACAAAGAGTAGGACATATGTTTCGTTTACCCAGGCGGATTGGGATAGGCTGGAAACATGTAGAGCACGACTGTAGTTTAAGATTGTACCTAGATCATTCACTGTTCACATTTGGGTCCGCATTTCCAGAATACCGTCTAGCCCATGGCATCATTGCCGCTGTTAACCTCCAGTTGCATTTGCCCCCAGCAAGGATTGGTTTCTCGCGGGGGAAATTTGCCACGGGGTTACTTCAGCAAGCTGTGCTGACTGATGTTTACCGACTTCTGGATGCGTATAGTACATGGGTCGATCGCCTATGCCCGGCTTTGCCGCGAACCCCGTCCCCACTCGTCCCCGACTCCGACGTTACCGGGACTGCAAAGGCGGCACTTCCGTCGCCGGGGAGTTTGTCAGAAACTCTGATTTCAACCAACCCAGTAGTGTAGCCCCCGTTCAAACTTATTGGATGAGAATAGCGCACGGTAACGACGGTTGGCTTGTTGTTTCCGAACGTTGTAGTGCAATGTCTGAGACTGTCTCTTCTTGTAGCTTTGATCCTGGTCCCATCTTCATTTCCCAGACAGGACTCCAATATGAATAAAGCCATCTTGCACGCTGTAGAAATCAGTAGTAGTTTTCCACAAACACCCAGCCGATGACGATGAACAGTTCTGTAGAACAAGATTGCGACTACTCTAACCAGATCAAGCACACCAAGAATAGAAGAAGGGCAGCTCGGGCATGCATGACATGTAGAGCCCGCAAGGTCAGGTGCGACGTCAGCGAGAAGTGGCCATGCGGAAATTGTACATGGGACCACAGGGATTGTGTTGTCCGCGGCCGCCGTGTCAAAAGGTTTGCGCTTCCGTCCTTAGCTGGTGGGTATGGGCAGCATCGCCTTACCAGCAGTCAGGCGGCGAAACGACCACAGCTAACGACGAGCAGGACGGTTCCATCTGATTCCAACCCCGGGAGAGCAGTATATGAGCCTTTTGAGCCGCCGGCGAGAGCTTCGACAGCCAGTGCTGCTCACTTCTCACCACAACGAGAACTCTTCAATGTTAAGCCCAGAATCCAGCTCCAGGCGTTTCTCAAACCTCTTCCAGCATGGATAAAACCAGGAGATGTCGCCTATCTTATGAGTCAGGGAGCCTTGTCTTTGCCAGACATAGAGTCCCAAACTGCCCTTCTTCGAGCCTACTTCGAGTTCACCTACCCTTACATGCCAATCCTGGATATCAGCGATTTCCTCGGCGCATTGACTAGCCAGGATGAAGGGTTAGGGCAAGTGAGCTTGTTTTTGTTCCAGGCTATCCTATTCTCTGGGGCTGCCCATGTACAATTGGACTGTTTGAAAGCGGCTGGGTTTGCCACACGTAAACAAGCCCGCGAGGAACTCTTTCGGCGAGTTCGTGTAAGGCCTCTCGCCCCCTACGATAATGGATCGGCTAACCCTGATGAATCAGCTACTATATGACTTTAATTACGAATCGGACCCCTTCGTACTTATCCAAGGACTCCTTCTAATGTCGCTCTGTTACGACAACGCAGAAGATCATCGGAACACTTGGCATTGGGTCGACGTAGCTTTCTCCCAGGCCTTCATATGCCAGCTGAATCGGGACTCAGATCATAGCCAATCTAGTGTCAGTGTCAGGAAGTTGCGGCGACGAGTTTGGTGGTCGTGCTTCATTCGTGACCAACTCACGTCTGTTGAAATGAAACGTCTCCCTCGGATTAGAGACGGTGAGTACGACGTCCCGCCACTAGACGACGACGATTTCGATTTCGAAGACGTGCATCCCGAGTTCGCTACTATATGGAGAGCAATGTGCCCTTTTATTGGTGAGGAGCCAAAACAAAGAGACATGGCAACCCTCTTCATCGCAAAAACCAGCCTCTGCCATATCCTAGCTGGATTTTCATTCCTCTCTCACTCCATCAACTCGTAAGCCATCACCGGAGTATTCTCGCATTGGCTTGTAGAATCTCACTCGAACAGGAAGAGCTCGGGGAAAGATCAACTCCCATCACTGAAACGGAAACTTGAGGAATGGAACGAGGCGCTTCCCGACTGTTGCCGACATGGTCTCAATAAGAAGATGAACATCTCCGAAAATACTGGCATCGAATGGAACGCAATGGGCCTACAGATCATGTACCACTCACTCGTTCTGGCCATGGAGCGCACCTCAGGAACTTCCTCCTTGCCACAGGAAGAGTTCGACCAGGAGACAGCTAAGGTCTGCTTGCCAGGAGAATCCAATGTAGAGCTTGAGGGTTTCTGCCAGGGTACACAGTTCATAAAAACCTCTGAGAATACTAATGAACCTGCCGACCTTGCCTGGGTGTCCCCTGAGTTGGTCATATCATCTTTCGCAGATTTCGAGGGGCTCCAGCTCCCTGATGCGAGCGGCTTGCAGGAACCACTTCAAGGAGGGAACCATGTTCCGGTGCAAGATCTCTTTTCCAGTGTTGCCGCTGATGAATGTTCTGAAATCGAGTTGGCGGAAGACGAGCATGACGGGTCACTGACTAGTGAGTCCCTAAACGGCACATTACCTTCGGAAGCGTCGACTATTGCCGATTGTGGGTTTGAGGCATTGGGGTACGGTGATATTGCCGAAGCCATGTTTTTCGATAAGAACTTCCAGTTCCGCTCGATCGAGCTTGATGCGCTTTTTCCATCTGACGGGGAAGTTGTAGTTAAGTAGAGAACAACAGTGTCACCGACTTTTTGTCACGAGATAATTCGAAAGAAGCTCTTATGCCTTTGGGACTTGATGTGAAGTAAAACTACGAACGCTCTAGAGCGGTTGAGATAGGGTACTGATAGCTGGGAGACGTTAGGTGACAGAAACCAGCAAACAGTAAACAAAGAGTGTTAGTATAAGGCGAAAAACACATTTTCTTCTGTTGTAGTTGACGGCTTCTTCATCATTGGGGACAATAACGAAGTGCAAAACATTGGCAAGGTGGGAACATATCAAAATGCCCATGGAAGGTAGGTGGCATAAGGAATCACGGGGCCATAGAGTAAGCTGAGGCGTTCTTGTCAGATACTTTGGACATTGAAAAATGTTCTGTGAATATTTGTTGCACGATTCTGGCAAAAGAATGAGGCAAAGCAAGACCACACCACAGTTTGAGTAATGTCTGCAAGTGTCACGAACACAACTGCCCAGCATTAATTTAAAACAATGAGAATTTGACTATTTGATGAATTCAACACCTAGCCTCAGTAAGAAGCCTCCCGTCTCGCAGTCACTCCCCTTACAACTTGACTGTGGCTACCGTTTCAGACGAGGTGCTTGTCTGCGACCTCTGCCACTCCTCAAACGCCTGGATGGCCTCTCCAACAGCATCGAAAGACAACAATGACCGTAGATATTCTAAATCAGCAAAATGATTCTTCGCGCCGGTAGGGCTTGCAACCCTTTTGGAAAGGCTAGCATCTCTCTCTTGTTGAAGTGGCCCGTCTGGGAGATGATATGAGACACGGTTTGAGTTTGCGCCCTGAACGTTGGTGGTAGTCCTCGTCTTACGGAGAGATTCATAGAGGTACAGGATTCTCGGGATGTAGTTCTTATTGTCGTCTTGGAGCTGAGACTTGTTGAGGAGACCGAGAAGTTTGCCCAAGACAGCTCCATCTTCCACAGCCATCGCTGCGCCCTGGGCTTGATAAGGCAAAGTTGGGTGGCAAGCATCTCCAAGTAGCGCCACGGAACCCTATTAGCAGATTAAACATGGGTACTGTCAGCCCTTCACTAGCGCAGAGAATCTACCTTGGTCCAGGTAACAAGTTCTTCATGGTGGCAAAGCTTCCATTTCAGCACGGTCGAGATGCATGATATCATCTTGGTCAGCCTATCAGATGTTAGACGAGTTTCAGCTCCGAAAGGGACTTCACACCTTTGATCCCAGCCCTCAAAACAGGCCCTCATCTCGTCGATGTCACCGGGTGCTTGTCGAACATCCTTGTCGAGGTTGTCAGGCCGTAAGAGCACCAGGTTGAACACTTCACCCCCTGCCAATGGGTAGAAGACGCAGTGTCTACCAGGGCCCATCCAACACTTGGCAGACTTCTCTTGTATGAGTTTATTGATGGAAGGATCGTCAAGTGCTAGTAGCTGCTCACGGCTGATGGTAGCACGATAGGCAAGATCGCCTGATTCGGTTGGCGGAGATGCTCGACTCAGTAATTGGTTTCGAGAACTAGACCACAGACCTTTAAGAAGATTAGCACCTTTCTAGAGAGGTCATCGAGTGACCCGAGTTGGCATCTAAGCCCACCGTCAGCACCAACGATCACGTCCGCCTGGACCGTTTCCCCTCGCTTAGTCCGAACGCTTGTGTTTTTGAAATCAATGGCATCAACCTCGGAATCGAGTTTAATCTCCACACCGGCCTCTCTTGCTGCGCTGAACAACACACCGTGATAGTCAGGGCGACCGATGACCCTTGTGTGAAGTACCTAGTCAGCCAACATCGTCCACCTCGCTGCGGGCAGGGCTGACTCACGTCCAGATGTCCCCGAACTTGTCCAAGATGGTGTTTGCTCCATCGATGCTGAAGAGTACTTGGCCGCTTTTGTATCGCAGGTACTCGATGGAATCGAGAAGCACGCTCTTCGCCCTGAGCTTTTCTAGAATCCCGAGATGTCTGGCAACCCTTGCGGCGTTGGGTGGAATCTGGATGCCAGCCCCGACCTGATAATTCGGGCCAAGTCAACAGGTATAAATCGGATGGATTAAGCGGACTCACAGGAGCTAAAGCGGGAGTGCGCTCAAGAACAGTGACAGACAGGCCCTCTCGCCGGCAGGCAATGGCACAAACCAGCCCTCCAATACCCGCCCCAATGATGACGACCTTCATGGCTGTATTTCGCGCTGGATGATGTGTCGAACTATGATTGTGCTGCAAGAGGGTCGGACTTGCGTCGGTGTGAATACCAAGCTCTTGGGTGTGTGTTATTGGCTTGGACGATATCACTGATGCCATGATAGCTTTCTAATATGCAGGTATTCTTTTCAGGGTTTTTTGGGGGGTCACAACCATCGTTAGTGACCGGAAAACGCCGGTGATGGGCGGAAATGCCGTCGCGTCTTCTCATCAAACCAGCGGCAAAACCGGCTCACAAGTGAGATGTAAAATGGAGTTACTGTGGAATTTCTACGGCTCTAGCTCCCAAGCGGATCTTTCATGAGGATAAACTAAAGTTGAAAAGTCATAAAAATCGTGACACAAAGTTGAGTTAATTCCCATTTCCTCAGGATGTTTATTTCTTCTTTTCTCACTATCCAAACATCCCCTCTTAAAGGATGAATAAAAATGATACTCTATCACAAAGGTGTTTACGGAGTATTTGTGTGAGAGCGCTTTGGCATAAAAGAAAGTCATGAAACTTTTTCATGTTAATGTTACCTTTTATGAGAACTTCTTGAGCACTTATTCGGTCTCTGCAGAAGGTTTCAGGGCAGTCTAACTGACAATTCTTATCACATCTCCCAGAGTAACGCGACAAATTGGTCTTCCCCTCGACGTTGAACTGCTCCGAAGAAATCATGTCAACAAATTCGGCACTCCCACTCCGCTCATACGGCCACTGGCTCTGGTGGAGGCCCGGCTTCCTTGTTCGCATCGTCAGGATTTCCAGTTACGAAGCCAAGCGGAAGGTTCGGACCCCAAATGTACAACGAGTCAGGGGCCTCGGGCGACCGTGTGTAGGGCGTGTCTTTATTGACTACGTCGCCATCTGAATAGTGCTCGAGGATGTTGCCAGATGTGTCGAACCTGTTCGGGAACGAGTTGTCAGCGCAGGGTCCAACCAAGTGTTGGGAAAAGCTTATAGCACTCACCAGTAGTCAAATATTTGGCTTCCCAAAACATGCCTACCAATGCCCCAGCAGTTGGTGTAGCCCTTCTCGGAAAGCCACTTGTGACCAAGGGCCTGAGTGTCCATGTCATTGACCTCAAAGCTAGAGTGATGGACAAAAGCTGGCTTTCCTGTAGGGTTAGAGCCAAGAAAGAAGCTCTGTACTGTAGTGAGCAAAGGACTTTCTATCATCAGCGGGAGAAGAAACTTACATGATGATCGGTGTAGGTTGCGCCTAGGTCGATGTGCATGAAGCAGGTTGCATCATCCCCCGTCTTTGGATCAAACACGGCGTCGGTTGGTACAACATTTATCAAGCTCGTGTACCAGTCAAACGTCTTCTGGAAGACAGTCTGAGGAACAATGTAGCCGTAGTGCCCAAGCTTGTGGACAGGGCTTGGTCCGACATTGAACCTGCGAAAGGCCCCCTGTCTGGGTTTCTCGAGTGCCAGATTCAGAATTGGGGGCTCACGTCCAATGATCCGATCCGTCTCATCTACGGCAGGATCACTTCTCAGCTCCTGGCCATAGACAAAGCTGATGCGGTAGCCGTTCGGATCAGTGATGCTCACGATCTTGCCACCTCCGGGGCCTTCGTCATTCTGGATCTCAGACGCGTCAGGGTGGGCTGCCGCAGCTTGGAGGTCCTTCTCTGAGGAGACGACCCACGCGCCTCCAATAAAGGCACGGCGAGACCCAGGAGCCTGCTCAGCGACGTAGATGTACGGATCGACTCCGAATCCTGCAAAGTAGACGCGCGAACCCACTCTTTTTACCTCAAAGAGGCCAAAGTCCTTCAAGAATTGAACGGCTTTGTCCAGCTGCGGGTGCTGGTAGTGCACATGGGAAAGGCGAACGACCTTGATCTTTGGTGAAGACGACATGTTGAGCGGAGGCTTTGAGTGGTAGAAGAAAAGACAATCAAGTCAAGTAAGCAATTGATGATGATGACAGTGATATTCGTTATCTTGCGTCAAGGGTTTCTCTACTCATCGACTCCATTTAACACATCTGTTTAACAAGATCATCTCCGAAGCTCCGGCCGTCCCCCGGCATTGCCGCTTCCACCGACTTTCAAGTGCCGATGTGCGGGGAACAGCCGGCAGTTGACATCTGTGGACGACTATTAGGGACGCCCATGTCCCTGCCTGGTCAAGGTTTGTCTTTGGCCTTGAGTCCAACCTAAAAGAAAAGTCGGTTCTACGCTTATTTTTACCATCATGAGCTTCAATCACCTTGTTCGCTTCGAGGAGAACGGCCAGCCTCGCTACGGTGACCTCATCAAGTCCGATGACAGCGAAGGCCACACGGTGTCGCTATTGGCGGGCGATCCTTGGAGCGGCTTCACTCAGACCGGACAGACAAAGATTGTTTCCAAGGTCTGGACCCGCTAATTGGGATAGTTGATGATCGAGATCAGCACATATTGCTAACCGCTTCATGACAGCTACTCTGTCCACTCGAGAGCACACCACAAATCATCTGCGTTGGGTTGAATTACCAGCAGCACGCAGCCGAGGCAAATGTGAGTAGAAAAGAAAAGAAGCATAATACCAGGCAAAACATGCATCACTGACCGACAAATCGCAACGCAACAGTTGACGGTTCCAACCTACCCCGTCATCTTCACCAAGCCGAGCGACGCTCTGGCTGGACCCTATGACCCTGTTCATGTGCATCCCGACGCCCAAGTTCAGCTAGACTACGAGGGAGAACTCTGTGCTATAATCGGCCGCGACGTGAAGAATATCTCGGAGAAGGATGCACTTGACTGCGTCTTGGGCTATACCGCTGGGAATGATGTCTCGGCGCGGAACTTCCAGCTTCCGACTGCCTCTGGGGGACAATACTGCTATGCCAAGTCTTTCGACGGGTTTGCGCCCATTGGCCCTGCCATCTGGTCTCCGAGCGTGGTGCCTGACCCGCAGAGCCTACATTACAAGACCAGGGTCAACGGAGAGGTTGTCCAGCAGACGTCGACGGGAGATATGATATGGTCAGTTCGCCAGCTCATTACGCACCTTGCTCGGGGGACAACTCTTCGCCGAGGAACCGTCATCATGACTGGCACGCCTTCTGGCGTTGGATTTTTCCGAAACTCGTTTCTCAGGGACGGAGACGTTGTTGAGGTTGAGGTAGACGGACTGGGTAAAGTATCCAATCGCATGCACTTTGATTCTTGAGTAGACAGCGTCAAGACATCTTTAGTTTTTAGAGTGAGATGGATCAGAACGAGAACCTATACAGGGTCTATCAGTAGAGCGCTCTGCAACAAGAATAGAACCTACAAAATGTCTTGAACTGTTGTCGTGCATTGAAACGCCGGCTGGAAACATAAATCTATACCTTTGTGTAGAGCATATCGTGGAATGCAAAGAAAAAATATCAGAGAATCCTGGCCACTGACGTACAAAAGACTGATTGGTATTGACGCGGCATTCAACCGCACTCAAGGTTACCAGAGCGACATTGAAAGACCTTGACGGATGCTTCGGCTGTGTATCTTCCCGGCTCTCAATGCCGTCCCTTGAACAATCACTCAGTTCTCTGCTTGACATGACTTGGCAGTCGCCGGTGCTCATTCGTCGCAAAGCTGGCCTAGCGGGGACGGTCAACCGCGGTGTTGGCACGATCGCCGTCTCTGGAAAATTCCAGGCTAGCCGTTGCGACGGGCGCTCCGTAAACCATCTCCCGCTCAGAGACCGTCAGTTGATGGCCGGCTTGGCAGTATCCTTGATAATTATTGAAGCCTGAGATATTCCCCATTGTCTTTGCAAAGGAAGCTTCCTTGCCACATTGAAGCCTCTTGTCCCGACTACTCATCACCACCCACGAAACAGCGTCGGCACTATCAGTCCGCAAGCAAAGATCTAACAAGCCTCTTCGTTTAACCGATTTGCTAAAACTCTCTCGAGATGACAATAACACCCGAAACAAGCTCCTCCCGAACGCAAGACGCAGCCGTTGGCGCGTGGAGACACCCGTTTCCTGGCGCCACGAGGCTCGACGCCTTTCGACGATACGTCAATAGAGCTTACAGTGTCAGCCTGCAGTCCTACGAAGATATTCATAAATGGTCTGTGGAAAATCTCGAAGATTTTGCAAAAGCTGTGTGGGTTTTCTGCGGTATTATTCACAGCCATCCTCCGGATAAGGTGGCCAACGGCATAAATAATGTGTGGCCTCGACCTGACTGGTTCCCTGGGGCACGAATCAACTTTACAGAGAATATTTTAGCTGTAGGGTTGAATACGCATCCAGACAGCGTCGCTATCTCTGCTTGCCGTGAGGCTGGGACACACTGGCGGCACTTGACATGGCGACAGCTGCATGGCCAGGTGGCCCTATACACGGCCGCCTTGAGAAAAGCCGGAGTCGGAAGAGGCGATCGCGTTGCTGGTGAGTGGTTCTCAAGTTTGTTATAAGAATGCGTCCAGCGAGGCCTAAAAACTGACATAAGAATACGGCATTATGTAGGCGTCCTGTCTAACTCTGTCGAGGCCGTGGTCCTCCTTCTCGCCACGGGTGCAGTTGGGGCCATATTCTCCTCCATGGCGCCCGATATGGGAGCTACAGGCATTGTCAGCAGATACGCCCAGATTAAACCAAAGATCATCTTTGTTGATACAGAGGTCCTCTACGCCGGGAAGCGGCGCATTCTGCATGAGAAGCTCACCACGGCCCTCACGCACCTGCGAAAGCGTGTTCCTGGGCTGGGAAAGGTTGTTGTCATAACAGGCTCGCTTCTTCCTGATCCCAACTGGTGAGCCTTCTCCTAAGTCTTCAAGAATCCATGCCGAACGAGGCTGACAGTGTGGTTGACAGCATCACATTGAACCAGTTTCTTGACGTGCAGCCGTCTCCACTGCGGTTCGAGCAGGTGCCATTTGATCATCCTATTTACATATTGTATTCGTGAGTTACCTTGAGAAGAAAATTTGGAGAATAAAGACCACACTCGGTGTACGATCGTTCTGACAATTTCGTAGGTCTGGTACCACAGGAATCCCAAAATGTTCGTGTGATGAGACACCTTTCTCCCAAATCATTTACATTACCAGCTGACCTAGGGACTTCTAGGCATCTGTCACTCGGGTGGCGGTGCTCTCCTTCAACAAAAGAAAGAGCTCGTTCTCGCCAACGATATGAATAGCGAGTCGACATACTACCAATACACGACGGTGAGTACACTCTTCAAGTTTCAAGGCCAACAACGCCAAGGAAGCTGACTCTCTTTTCAGACAGGTTGGATGATGTGGAACTACTTGATAGGTTCTCTGAGCGTTGGCTCCCGCATCGTTCTCTACGATGGAAGCCCGCTGTACCCAAACGCGGCGTTTCAGATCCGTCTCTTGGAGGAACAAGGGTAAGTTTGCATCCTGCTGCTAGCTCTGCCTCATCATGCTGATGGGTGAAAAACAGAGTGACTCATTGGGGAACCAGCCCCAAGCTTCTAAACTCCCTAAAACAGTCCGGCTTCAAGAGAACGGAGGCCCTCCAGAACCTCCGCCTTGTCGTTTCCTCTGGCTCACCCCTATCTGCAGAGACTTCCCGTTGGTTCAGAGACACGATGCCCAGTTACGTGGGGCTCTTCAGCGGCTCCGGTGGAACAGACCTTGTCGGAGGAAGCAAGTGTGTCCCTAGTACAAATAGGGTGGAGAAACTAACACTATCGCATAGTTCTCAATGGCAACTTCCTATCTACCATCCACGACGGAGAACTCGCTTCGCCTCAGTTGGGCATGGACGTACAAGTGTGGGACTATCAAGGCCGCAATGTCGACGAGGCTGGAGACAAGGGCGACTTGGTCATCATAACCCCTTTCTTCAGCATGCCCGTCTGCTTCTGGGGAGACAAAGACGGTGAAAAGTACCGCAAGGCCTATTTTGACAGGTTCCCGGGCGTGTGGTGTCATGGTGACTTTGTGCAGAGAAACCCTGCTACTGGTGGCTACGCCATCCTTGGCCGCAGCGACGGCGTTCTCAACCCTGGAGGTTTGGCTCCCCCCCTCCCCCCCCAAAGAAATGCGTCACCGCATACTGACGTTGGTGATAAAGGTATACGGTTCGGCACAGCCGAGATCTACGCCGTGGTAGATCATTTCCCAGAGGTCCAAGACTGCATCGCAGTTGGACAGCGACGCCCTGGCGAAACTGACGAGCAGGTCTTGCTGTTCCTCAAAACCAGCACCTCTGATTTCAACCAAGTACGTGGCCAGATTCAAGAGGCAATCAGAGAGCAACTCTCTCCTAGGCACGTCCCTGCACATATCCTTCACGTCAATGACATTCCCTGCACGTCCAATGGTAAGGTCATCGAGATGGTGGTCAAGGCGATTGTATGCAAGTCCAAGGTGGCCAATATTGACTCGGTAGCGAACCCCGAATGTCTCGCAGAGTACAGGAAGTTTGCAGACCTTCCGCCGTCTTCTGGAGAGGCTAAGCTGTAAGCGTTTGGGCACAGGGCTAGTGGCTGTGAAGCAGGTGTATGGCACTCCAGAGCGTAGGTTTTGGATCAAGGTATCAATTAACAGCCTTGTACTATCTTTTGCCTCATAGTCTCAGAGTTGCAAATAATTAAAATGCTGGTCGTCACCGCGAATGTACTCAAGTTCCAGACGTGAACTCCAATCGTCCATCATGTCCAAGGTTATCTCCCCCACATCATCACCAATGCCGTTCATATTCAATGGCCCAGACAGCGCATTCTCTGGTCCGCACAAGTCCGCAGATAAGTCGTTCAGGCTCATACCTCGGTCTGTGAACTCGACAGGCTCGAGCCAGTTGCCTCCACCAACGACCTCATCCGAAACCGTGCGTTGTGATTTGTTTGTGCTCCCGGGGCTCTTTGACGCGAGCGGGTGCGGGAAGTAAATAGCGAAATATTTTGCCAAAGGAATCTCCTGGTCTGAAAATTCGTTTGGTCTACCGAAAAAAGCAGCAACGTCTAGGTCTGTATCAGCTGATGATGCTGGCTGAGAATGCTGGGGGCGTCTCTCACCTGTTAATACCGACCCCAGCTTCCAAACAGAAGCAAATCGGGTCAAGACCAGTTGAATCAGATCTCGATGAGCGTCCCAATTCTCACTTGGCAGCTTATTTAATTCTTGCGCAGGCTGCTTCATTGAGGCCGGGATCAAGGCACATGCAAGAAAAGGATGGCTCAATGAGACATACTCAGGATGCCAATGCAGGATGACGCGGGAGAGCTCACGTATATTGAACACGTCACTAGATTCCCGCATCATAGAAATGAAGTTGCGGGCAGTGATGAGCATTAGATGCATGCCGATGATCCAGTTAGACTTGGAGAACTGCTCTGAGTTGAATAGAAGGGGGTGGATTTCCAGACCGAAGCGTTGCGTTATGGCGAGATTCAGGCACGTAACCGAGTCGGCGAGTTCCTTTTGCTCTTGCGGATAGGTATGACGGCTAGAGTAGGTGTCGTAACATATTGCCATGAAGAAGTTTGCCAAAAGGAACCATGCGCGCTCGTCTTGATTGGGCGAGTCGAAGAGGATCTTCCAAGCCTCGCCTGGCCTCGAGTCGAGTATCGGGGAGTCAACAGGCTGCTCAGAAAACCAGGCCCCATCGCTGACAGGGAGCCGCACTGCCATTCTGTTGCGATTTATACCACTTGGCCGCCTCGCCATCGTTGACCCAAATGTGTCCAACTCCCAGACGATCCAGAATGCGCGTCGTCGTTCCTCAAGGTCAGTCCACTCTGCCGACTCAGTCTGGGAGGCATCATGGCACTCATCCATGTTGCAGAGATCAAGATCGTACGCGAATCGAACGCAGATGCCATTGAGAATCCACGCGGTGTGGCTAGGACCAGAAGTGTATTGGTAACAAGCGAGTAGGATACAGCCTTGAAGATATAGCAAACTCGGATCGGCCTCTTCAGCTCGGAGGCGCTTGTAGCATTGAACGGCACTGGCTGCAAACTGTTCACCGCATTCCCAGGCTGAGAGGTTGGAAAGATAAGGATGGTTAGAATAGCGTGCAGCCAGGGCAAACACGCCATGCAACAAGAGCGCCTCCTCGGTGGAATAGCTCGCAGCCCTGGTCACGCCGGACTCGGCGTGTGGCATGAATCGTGCCAGAAACCTTGGTTTGTGGAGCAGCGGTAGCCAGGGTTGAATCTTGTCAAAGAAAATTTGAACGAGTTCGATAGATAGCTCTGTTGGGATGTCAAGGCCGTGGTTTACTTGATCGAAAGTTCCCGGTGTTTTCGGGCGATTAGATGATGCCGAGAGCGGGCTTCTCTCGGAAGATCTGCTGAAGGTTTGATTGTCTGCGGAATACCGGTCGGTGGTGTCCGTGAGAGAGTCAGGCGTAGCTGACGTATTCTGATCGGCGTCGCCTGGGGAAGAGACGGAGGGCCTCGGGCCATCAGAATGCTGGGATGACGGCTTATCCAAGGCTGTCCCGTCTGCGACTCTAGATTCGAGAAGGTCAAAGAGACGCTCTGGTGCAAGTTATCAGCAGTTAGAGTGTGAGTTCTACAACTGCGAGCGGCTATCATCGTACCGAGTCTGTCGGAATCAATCTTCTGCTTCTTGTTGTTCTTGGAGGGCGGACGACGGAACTCTGGTGTTTTCCTCTTGGTGGGAAATGTACAGGAACCACCCGTTCTTTGGCAGAGCCCGCAGATGGGTTGTCGCATATCACCTAAGCCCAAGGTTAACGATAATTGACAAGCGTAGGACGAGACGATGCTGTTGTACATTTCGTCTTCTTTCTGTGCCGAGCGAACCGGGAGACGCGTTAATAGGATGCAGCTAAACATTGTGGTCGACTGCCAAAGCGAGCAGCTTGGGCGAGTCACGGGGGAGCAAATATGATTACCTCCTGCACTCGAGACAAGCTCGGTGACCTTTCAGCATTACCCATGGCCAATCTTGGCTGCCCTTGGGCATCTCTTGCGCCACTTCAATAGTGGATGCGGATTCGTTCGGATCCATCGGTGCGAGCAGGAGGAAACACAGAAATGAGGACAAGAATAAATAGAAATGAGCTACCAAAATTAGCCAAGCAGTGCCTGGTTCTCGGTTCAGATGATTTCAGGCAATTGAGCCTCAAGACGCAGAGGATGTTGATGATAGGGAAGGGGGAAAGTTGGTCCCCGGACTTGGAGGTAGCAACGCAGTCCAACCAAGGTGTGTTCCCCCTTCCCCAGACGTATTATGGGCCCTGAACGTGGGGTTAGATTCCGCTAAAACAAAGTTGGTTTAGTTAGTTACATGGCTTCGCGTCCATTTAGTGACCGAGACTCCTACCCTATATCTATTGCAGCACCAGAGGAAATGAGCGCTGGCCACCATCTTTACAGGGCAGTAGCTTCTCTTTGAAAGCAAGAGTTTTTCTCTATATTTTTTTTCTTTTTCTTTTCTTTTTTTTCCTTTTTTTCCTTTTCATTTCTATATCAAATTTCCCTAGCATGCTTACAGCTGTCAAGTCTGATGAGAGTCGAGACATAACCAGTGCCTTGTTGATTTGGGGCACGTTTTGTGGCGTCCCGTTTATTTTGGCGATATCCTTGTCGAGGGATGGAATGCTAATACGAAACCAAGCGTCATAATTGGTCCTCAGCTCTAAAATGTGGGCACGGCAAACAACGGCTATCCCGCTCCCGGCGTGTCATCCGGAAGCCCCCGGCAATAGCATGGGTATAAGCATGAATGTCTCTGTTTCAGGTTCAACAAAAGACGTGGATAGTCTTACAACTTAGAGGAAACACAGCTGGTGCTAATCCAATCCACCATTTTATCATTCGAACTAACCAATTTAGCCAAC
The DNA here is from genome assembly GCA_030779165.1 of Fusarium sp. MBC 441. Lineage (NCBI taxonomy): Eukaryota > Fungi > Ascomycota > Sordariomycetes > Hypocreales > Nectriaceae > Fusarium > Fusarium sp. MBC 441. The sequence continues at coordinate 119,045 of JAPFTC010000084.1, forward strand.
AAAACACCAAGATCCCTTCACTTGCTTGCAACCTGCCATCATGCCTTCTGTACCTATCTCTGACTCTTCCGTCAAGTCGGGGAGGGATGATGCTCCCGTTTTGATCGCTGGGGCTGGCCCATCAGGGCTCCTCCTTTCCCTGCAGCTTGCCCAGCAGGGCGTCCGGAGCATTCTCATCGAGCGTAACTTGGACACAACCAAGTGGCCAAAGATGGATGTTACCAACTGTAGGAGCATGGAGTTGTTCAATAGATTGGGCATTTCTCAGGACCTTAGAGATCTTGGTGAGTCCAACAAAACAAGAGTACTTCCCTCCAACATACCCTACTCACTAACCGTGTCATGATGTAGGCGTTGGCCAGGACTACTCGTTCGATGTCATCTTCAGCTCTGGGCTCTCCGAGAATGGGCGGATCATCTCGAAGTGGGTCAGTAATGGCAATATCTTATGTGTGAGATAATTTGTACTGACTGGCGCGCGGGTGCCCAGGATCTCTCTTCACCAAACGAGTGGAGAAAGAAAATTGCCTCACGAAATGATGGATCCATGCCCCGAGTCCCTTATCAACGTTGTAGCCAGGCCGTATTTGAAGCTTGGCTCAAGACCAAGATCCAGGCTGAGCCGCTCATCGATTCCCGTTTTGGCTGGAAACTTGAAACCTTTACCGAGACTGATGACGGTGTCCAATCGTCCATTGTCAACACCGAGAACGGCGAGACCAAGGTCGTGCAGAGCCAATATCTCGCAGGCTGTGATGGCGCCGGAAGCCGGGTACGAAAGACCCTTAACAGTGAGCTGGTCGGTGGTCCAGCGTAAGTTGATCCCTCAATCCTTAGCGGCCAGTTGGTGATAGCTGACGGACATGCTCCACCCACATCTAGACCGATGGCCATGTTTCTCGTTCATTTCAAGTCTCGCGACCTCGCCAAGCTTCAGAAGCAAGGCCAGTTCTGGCACATCTTCTTCACCAGCGGCGGCGTTCTCATATCTCAAAACGAGGTCGACACCTGGACCGCCCACTTGCCTATTTCTCTCGACACAGATTGGAAGTCGCTGGACCCAAAAGAGTCTGTCTACAAGGTTCTGGGCGGCTCGCAAGGCCCATTCCCCGTCACGATTGACGAGGTCCTCGTATGCAGTGCTTGGCGACCAAGTATTGCTATCGCGCAACGTTTCGTCTCAGATAGCTTACGTGTATTTCTTGTGGGTGACGCCGCACACCAGAACATTCCAACTGGTGGATACGGTATGAATACAGCTGTGGGTGATAGCTTTGATCTGGGATGGAAGCTCGCGGCCGTGATCAAGGGCTGGGGAGGGAATGGCCTGCTACAGTCTTACGAGGCGGAACGCAAGCCAGTCGCCGTCCGAAACATCGAACGCTCCGGTGTGCACCACAAAGTACACCAGGACTACGTTGGCTGGGTCTTGGAAGCTGGTCCTGGAACATTGTCGGCCAGCGCCACCAAGGCCAGCTTGGCTCTTCGAGAACGAATCAAGACCCACGTGCTTGCGCATGATGGGGAGAATGTGGACCATGGTATTGAGATGGGTTACAGATACAACGGCTCTCCTATCATTCTTGAAGACCAGGAAGAGGCCAAAGACGAGCCAGAGTGGGACTATCGCCGCTACATCCCTTCAACCTGGCCTGGCGCGCGGGCACCGCATGTTTTTTTAAGTGACGGAAAAACGAGTATTTTCGATCTCTTTGGCCCGGGATTCACGATCGTTGATTTCACGTCGGATGGCAGGTGGGCCACCAGGTTTGAAACAGCTGCATCGCGACTCGGCGTCCCACTAACCACCGTGCATCTACCACAAGAGTATCATGCGAGGGAAGTTTGGGAGAGTGATGCCGTCCTGGTACGCCCCGATGACCATGTTGCATGGCGAAGTTCGGTTAGCAGCGTTAACCAGGTGGATTTCGACCGTATCCTAAAGGTGGTGACAGGCTGGACTTTGTCGAAGACTGATGACAACGAGACTTTGAACATTGTACTCGAGTCCGTCACGAAGGATGGGTTCACTGGAACAGTGGGAAACGTCTCCCAGGCTCATGTCAAGCAACTGGCTGAGTTCCAAGTATAGACAGGTAGTAAGACTTGACAGAATGTCGTCACTTGTCCGCTGTTCAAGGCGGTATAGTCCAATTTAGTTTGCTTGTGATAAAATAACCGTGTCATGATAATGAATAACACTGTAAATTGACCCGATGATTGTCAAATGCATCATGTGATTGATACGTTCAAATTCCTGTTAAGATTTATAACAAGAACCGTCCTCGAAGAACGGAAAGGTCAAGCGCCGTAACGATGCAGCAAGGTTAACACGAGTGTCATAGCAGACAGCTCTCCTATGAGCTACATAGCTGATTAGATACCTGGAACGATCTAGGCCGTGGCATGGGACAATATGATTATCCAAATTTGAAGTGACATAGATTCATCGATTGACCTGAACAAAAGCTTCCCACCACAAGTCCTCTCTCCATCGTTGTTCAGTCACACATGACTACACAAAGGCCAATCATGTCCTCTGACATGTCCGCGTCAAGTCCTTAGATGGAATACCTGAATTGGGGGTTCTATGAGGAGTTAGTCCAGTCGATGTGCTGGGGCATAGTAGCTGTAACACACCTTGATGTCTGTGATGTCGTCGTCGTAAGCATGCTCATATCCTTCAGGCTCACCAACTCTGTCTCGTCGAGCATTTTCCCAGATACACAAGTATCGGTAGCAGATGGTCAGAACCCCTGCAATGATCGATGTGATTAAGACAACTGTGAATCCTGGGCCATAGGCAGGGGCGTCGGACGATTTGAAGACAAGAGGCCCGATGATGTTTCCTTGAAGCGAAGTGGTCAGTGATCTCGTTCTCAGCGGAACCACCATGAATTGATAGACGGAGTGATAAAGAAGGAGGCGTCGGCCACATACCGATACAGTATCCGAGAAACAAGCCGGAAGCAGTGAGCGACTTCTTCGTATAGCCAGCCGTGTTTGCGGTTTGAAGACCCATGAGCACTGAGTACGGGGCGGCAAACCCGCCTAGCAGATAAACTCCAACCAAAAGTCCACCTTTTGAGGATCTCGGCAGTTGCCAAAGTAGGGCTGAAGCCGTGATGGTAGGAAGCAGAGTCACGATGATCAACCAAGTCCTCCACCTCGGAAACTTGTAGGCACAGTAGCATACAACGAGGCCTTCAATACCCGCTACAAACCCAGCGGGCATGACAAGCAGCAAGCTCTGGAAGGGAGTGAAACCAAACCCACCAATCATGATGGCGATGAAGGTTGAGATTGGCCCGTTGGCAATCATGATCAACACCGCCATGGCGAAGGAGAGCCAAAAACGGGGATCAACAAGAATTTCGAGTGCTTGCTTGTACTTGAAGTGCGTATTGCGCACTCCGGCATTATTGACTCGCAGTCTGGAGACAGCAATGTATCGCTCCCTGTCGGACAAGTTCTTTGCATGGATCGGGTCGGGTGGCATGTAAAAGAGGATGACGAAGGCCCAAACAACAGTCAAGCAGCCGGCGACGAGATACATGTATTGCCAGGGGCTGAGAGGGCCGCTGGAGATGTGCCCCACGCCCCAGTTGACCAACGGGCTGACGATGGAGATGAACCCGTCTAACAAAGATCAGTCCGGTTTCATCAGCTAGGTAGAAGAGAAGAGCTAGAGCTACTCACTCGCGCTGAACCAAAAGCCAATCCTCATGGCTTGTTCATCCTTCTTATAGAATCCAGCGACAATGAGCATGAACATGGGAGAGATTCCAGATTCAAGAAACCCCAGAAAAAATCTCTGCACGTAGAGGCCACGGTAGTCCTGGCATCCCATGGTTCCAAGCAAACAAACACCCCAGATGCCGACGACTGTGGCAGCAACACGTTCGATGCGATAGCGCTGGGCCATCAAGATTGCCGGCATGGCCCCAGCAATGAAGCCGAGATAGAAGATGGACGATGAAAAGCTGAATCTGTTCCCAGTTTCGAGATGTAGGTCTTGACGCAATCCAAAGACGGCCTACCCCTTGTTAGTTAGTCATGCATGTAGATCGAGCTATTTCTAGACGTACCGCTTGAGACAACATGGACTTGTCGTAGTACTGTAGCCCGTACGTGAGGAACATCAACGGCATCAGCTTCCTGTCAATCTTTCGCACAAGATGTTTCTCCTCAACATCACTCCACTCTAGATCACCAGTGTACTGCTCCAAGATGTTGACGGCGGCATCATTGCGAATATCGTCGACGTTGGCTTTCGGTTTCTCCTGAAGAGCCGAGGCTCGCGCCTCCTCTACATGATGAGTGGTGTGTGCACCATCAAGGGCTTCTTTTGGAGACATTATGAGACAGGAAGGATGAAAAGCAGTTGTTGCGTGGGGCGTCAGTTATCTATTCGACCTGTGCTGTAGACTTGAGGTCTGGCCATGACATTCAGCGAAAGGTCTTGTATTTTGACGTTCCCATACCCAAAGCAGATCCCCCGTTGCCAAGACAGGTTCTCCAGGCTCAGCGTTAAATCAAGGCATAATCCGGAAAACCCGACCGAGGCCGGCACTCCGGTGGCTTCAAGCCACGTTTACCGCGCAACTCTGAATATTCGTAGATCTTGGATCTGGGGAAGAAGCTGACCGACTGCTGTACATCTGAATTGAATCTAAACCGCTCCCTCGGTTGCTGAGGCGGCGGCACTCGTCGTTTCTTTGTCTTTGGCCGGGCCCTGAATCTATCTGATCCCGCTGTCCTGAACATCACACAATGTCGAGGCTGTGATCAAGTCTTATCGTTCGGTCCATTACTACACTCTAAAAAACGTGTTCAACACTCGAGTACACATCGGATGTGTCTAATCTCAAGTCTCCAGCTTATCGACTGGTCCCTTGCCAAGGATGGCAGACTGATTCTCGACCAACCACTGTTCCAAGGTAACCGGTTTCCTCCCGAGTAGTCTCTCAGCACAATCATTCAACGCCCAGCAGAGTTCATTATCCTTTTCAAACTGGAAAAATCGCCACAGGTACTCCCTTCTCCCTTCTGGCATAGCGGAGTACTCCTTGAAAAACCCCTCCTTGGTTGTGTCGAAGGAAATGGGCGTTTTCCACACACGAGTCATAATTTCAGCGGCGTCTTCAACCCGGAGGAGATCCTTTCCATTGTTAATAGTGTGGAATAGTCCAATGTGCCTCTCATCCGACGACAACAATAGCCGAGCAGCAATCTCTCCGATGTCCACAATGGACATGTAGGGCACTGCCCTGCTCGGCCAGATCAACTTATGCTCTTCCCTGAGTGATCGCTGCATCCAAAAAAAGTTCTCCATGAAGGTAGTTCCAGTATTGAGATATGTAACCGGAAGAAGACTGTCTTGAAGGATCTTTCTGGCGATGGGGGACTGGGTGGGCAAGTTGGTAGGGTAGTGATCTGTGAGCCACTGTGGAATACGTCGGGTATTAAATTCAGGGAACACCCCAACCATACGAAGGACGTGAATGATTTTGTTCCCACTCTCTTGCAGAGCCTTGACCAAATTAGACATGGCCGTCTGCTCGTCGATGGATCCGGGTGTGACCACAAAGACAGCCTCTATATCCATTACAGCCGTGTGGAGCGACGGCTCGTCAAAAAAGTCAGCTATGACCACTTCTGACGACGGCCAGGACCTTTCGAGTTGATCTCTCTTGGATTCATTTGACGACACAAGCCGTAAGTGAATATTGGGGTTCTGCTTTTGGAGGAATCTGGTCACTTGGTGGCCGACTCTACCAGTAGCGCCGAATACTAGAACGCTCTCTGGTATTTTCTTCAGATTTCCAGCCATGGCGTTTATTTCGGTAAAGCGAGTAAAGAACGGTTTGCCGGTTCAGGATATTGGGTGTGCATAGAGGGGAAAACTAGTGTTTGCTGTGGACAGCGAAGAAGGACAGAGGAAGGCCGTCTTTTTTTACTTGGCAACTTTCTTGTAGAGGATAGTGCGTCGCCAAGAGATGAAGCGGATCCGGACCGGCAAAGCACGGTGGTTGAGGAAATGCCGGCCCCTGAGCTGCGTCGGTTGACGGACAACCGTGGTCAATACCATCGACTTAATGTATGGGGATTGATACCCCAGTCAAGCCCGCGTTATCAAATACTCCGATGGCTTTAATGGGTAACAGTAGCGGAATACCTAAACGGGCATTGCAGAAGAGAGGTAAGCAAGAGTATCGAAACCTACCCTCAAGTCCTGAGTTTCCCATGGGTTGAGCTAATGCTTTGGCATTTAGATTAGTGATTATCCTCGGTCTTATTGATGAGTTTAATGTGAATCATGTGGGGTAATTTAAAGTGTCGTAGGCGCGGTGAAAAGTAGTGCTCGAAGATGGGCAAGCTCGAGACGGCCCGGTCAGCTGATGAGAAGCTGATAAATAGCAGATATCTCCACGATATTCGCTATGGGCTAGCCGAGCCCAAATTCCTTGAGTCCTGCACTCCGTAGGCGTATCACACAAATTGAATCCGCACTATCAATGGGACAGCGAAGCATCATGATCTGTCAACTGGGCTTGCGCGGACTCCTGAGCGTGGGATTCGGGCAAACTCAGCTCGAGAAATGGCAATGATGTTGGTTTCCTCGATTCTTGCCCTCAAGCAGTGGTGTTTCTATCGCTCAACTAAGCTACCCGGGTGCACATGTAGGTTTCCGAGGGTGCCGGTCGGCAGACTGGACCTCGACCAACAACCGGTAGAATTTCGAGCTGCCAAATGCGGATTAGGTGGGCTGGTTGATGTTCTGTTGCATTACACTGACAGGGGTGCTACCAACGGCTCGTGTTCAGCTCACGGATCATACGTGGTTGGTTCTGTCATGTACCTTGTCGGTGGGCAAGGTTTCCAATGCGAGGATCTCTTTCGGGAACCGCATGGTGTGATGGGATGATGGAGTGAGGGGTTCGGCCACGCAATTGATAAACAGCTCAAGTAACCCGCCCAGACTGCGTTGCTCTTACCGTCATCAGCGATCATGGGTGATCATCAGTCCCAAGAACCCGCCGAGGAAGCACAGCCTCGTGCTACGCAGGCTGAGACTCAGACTCTCGATCATCCTCTCGAAGTTGATGTGAGTGGCGACCAGAGGCCAAGCCGCGTACGTTTGCTGACGCTGACTGAAGGATAATCATCATGAGGAAGACTCGAGCTACGGTGACTCGTGAGCATAGACTGACGTCCTGAAGAAACCTGGCTTATTGATTCCAGTGAGGCCTCCAGCAGCTACCTATCATCGTTGAAGTCTAGTGTTTTCAACTACAAGTGAGTCAAGATGTTCTTTGTTTCTATTACCCTCATTCTGGCTTTACTGACGCAATCTAGATACGAAGCAAGTCATTTCACAAAAGCCTTTACAACTTTTAGTATTAACAATTCCGTAGAACGGGCGCCGCTACCATGCATTCCGCGAGGGCGCGTACCTAGTGGTAATAGCATTAAACTCTAGGATCATTCCACTGCTGACGTTGCAAGCCTAACGATGACGAAGAACAAGATCGTATGGATCTCGCACATCACATTTATCGACTTCTTATTGGTGGAAAGCTCCATCTCGCACCAATTGGTGATAGCCCTCAGCGGGTTTTGGATCTTGGTACGGGGACAGGCATTTGGGCCATGGACTTTGCAGAGTGAGTAGGACTGGCTGACTATCGAAGAACCTCTCTCAAGTCTGACATCTCCAGTGAATATCCCTCGGCAGATGTTCGAGGCACGGATCTGAGCCCTATTCAGCCTAAATGGTCAGAAAAACCAGCCTAGAGACAGACCGATACTAACGCCGTGCACAGGACTCCTCCAAATTGCTCTTTTGAAGTTGACGACTTCGAAGCGGATTGGCTTTACCGCCATTCATTCGATTTAATTCATGGCCGCGAGCTCGAGGGGTGCCTTTCCAACGATAAGAAACTCTTTCAGCAAGCTTTCAAACACCTGAGCCCTGGAGGATACATCGAACTACAAGCTGCGTACCCACCTCTCAAATCAGATGACGACACAGGGGATAAGGCTACTGATTTTCACAAATGGGTAAATACCATCTGTGAAGCCTCTGCTAAATTTGGCAAACCCTTGACCTGTGCACCGAAGTGGAAGGCAAAGCTAGAAGAGGTCGGATTCGTCGACGTTCAACAAGAGATTCGCAAGGTTAGGCGCTCTTGAGTCTCAGTAAAAAGAAATGCACTGATAACCCTAGGTTCCCATGGGTCCGTGGCCAAAGGATCCGAAACTCAAAGAAATCGGCAAGTTCCAGGCGGTTCAGGAAGCCCAAGTCATTGACTCATACACTCCCGGGCTCTTTGGCCGGGTGCTGGGTTGGAGTGAGGAGGAGATCCAGGTCTTTATTGCGAAAGTCAAACGTGACTTGAAGGATCCGACAATCCACCTGTACCAGCAACTTTACTTTATCTGGGGAAGGAAGCCAGGAATTTAGGCTATGAGTTTCTCCGCCACTTGATGGCTTGGATTGCATTCTTTAGGGGGGCTACCCAGTCGTTTGGGTGGTCTGTCAGGCGTAAGCAATACTTCCTTAGCCTCTGATGTTCTCTCGAAGGATGTTGAAGCAATAATAACTATAAACTGCAATGGCTAAGAGATATACTAGGATGGAAGCTAAAGATCAAAACTCTACCTTTGATTTTTCCTAAGAACAATATAGGTAGATATCTGTTGGTGGTTGCCCCTAGCAAGAAATCGCCAACTACAAGTTCCATCTAAATCCAGGATGCTTCCAGTCGAGGTTTGCAATCTGGGTAGAGTCCAGCCCATCAAGCTGTGCAGTTTCGTCTCGACGGTCTCTCTTGCGGTTGTCCGACGTCACCCAGAGCTGAAGAAGTATAGTCGTAAAGAGTATAACCGAAGAGGTCGCCAAGTTAAGACCGTTGCCAATGGGATAGTTGGGAGCATCAGTGGGAAGAAATGCCCAACTGGCTATCAAACCACCAATGTTGCCGAACATGACGTTTGTTCCAATTGCCGATGAACGTGCCGTGTCCGAGACGACATTTGCCGAGACCTGCGCGTTGCAGAGTGCACCAGAGTTGAACGCGCCCGTCACGATGATGAAAGTTGCTGCGTACCTCGCGTGAGGGTTTGTGGTTGCAAGGAAGATGATATAGCCTGTTATTATTGGCAGGGCGCTGATGAGCAGGAATATGTTCCGGCGACCAGTCCTGTAACTCAGATAGTTGACGACAAGGATGAAAAGTCCACCGACGATGTATGGTGGAACTGTGTAGAGCTGAACCGTGACAATAGCCTTGTCGGGGTAAATTGTGCGTACGATGGTCGGGGCAAAGAACGCCAGGCACTGAACCGTGATGTTGCCGAGGAGAAAGACGAATGCAGACGCAAGAGTGACAGGACTTGATATTCCAGCCATGATCTTCTTCGTATTCAGTCTATCGAGGACCTCGGTTGCGCCTATGCGCTCAGACTTGACGCGGGCGATAGCTAGCTCCTTTTCTTCTTGAGTCAACCAGCGGGCAGTCTCGGGTCGGTCGGTAAGGGTAAAGAATGCGATGATGGCGAGGCCGATTGTGATGATGCCCTCGATGGCAAAAATCATTCGCCAACGTTTCGTGCTACCGAAGCTATCCAAGGTTAGAATAGCGGAAGCGAGAAGGCCACCGAACGCGCCAGCAAGTGACGACATGACGATATACATGGATAGTCGAAATGCTAGTTCATTGCGCCTATACCAGCGTGACAAATAATAAGCAATGCCGGGTAACATTCCAGCCTCGAAGACGCCAAGCAGGAATCGGACGCCGCAGGCAGACTCAAGTGACGATACGAAGGCAAAAGCAACCGTCATGAGACCGAAGGAGAGGGTAAGAGCGGGAAGAAACCAGCCCGGGCCGATCCACTTGCAAGCAATGTTGGATGGGATCTCGAAAACTATGTAGGAGATGTAAAAGACGGAAAGAATCTGGTTGTAGTCATAGCCGCTGAGTTTCAGGTCAGCCTCAAACCCTGCAAGCCTTGCATTGCCTGATATCATGTTTAGAAAGCGAATACTGATGAGAGAGCAAGGCACCTACCTATGTTGGCTCTGTCTATGAAGCAGAAGAGATAGATGATTGCAACGGTCGGTACAATGTAAAGATCTATCTTGCGTCGAAGACGGGCTTCAGCTTTGGGATCGAGGAGAACCAACGGATTGCCATGCCTTGCATCTGCATTAGAACCGCGAGGAATGAGGTCTGAATTAGGATACTTGCTCGTCAGTTGCAGCCCGTCCACGCTCAGCAGCCTCATGTGTGGTTTCCGAAATGTGTTCTTTGTGTTCAGTGTCGGGGGCCATCTGCTGGAAACTGGGGTTGGCCGATTTCTCATTCTCCGACGTAGTCATGATAGCGAGGATTTGTGCCTGAGTGATGGTTCAAGAACTGTTGAAAATTCAAGTTGGGCATATAAGAGCACAACTGTTCATTAAGTAAAGAATTGCTACGGCCGTATCACGCATCCCTGAGCTCGGTTACCCAACGTTATGGCACCTCTCGGCACCTCTACTCCCCGCGTTCTCCACGCTATCTGCGCCAGCTGATTTCCGAGTACTCGGTAAGCTTAATTTTAGCTCTGGGGTAACTGGATCCTGGTCTTCACTACACCTCCGTTTCCGCTTCCGTTTCCGCCTCGGCCTCCGTTTCCGCTTCCGTCGTGCTTCCGCTTCCGCTGTACCTAATCAAGAGACTGAAGTTCACAACCCTTGGACAGGGAGGGGATGGGGCAAAGTCATGAGCAACCTCCTAGTTGAACTTAAACCTCAAGATCCAAGCTGCCTCAACGCCGGGCCATTAATCGGAAGCCCTTGAGTCCAAACTTGAGGTTAGTCTCCATCCTAACCCACGTACAGAGTATTCTGTGTATTTTCATGCTGTTAGAAGACTCTGCGGGAGAATGCAGCGATGTCTTTAAGTGCCGTTTCATGTGGCTACGTTTTTGAAATGGCCTTTCAGGATTCGAAATGGTTGCCTTGGTGGAAGTGCTTGCTGGAAGGTTTGATCAATGGTTGGGGATTCACCAGCGTCACAGTGTCGAGCTTTTGTTCCGATATAGAGTATAAAAGTATTTTTAATATTGCGGTAATAGCCTCTCTAAGAGACGCCATTGATGAAAAGAAGAATATTCTATAGTAACTAAAAGCCTAGGAAGAATAAGGCTTATCTACAAGAAAACAGCCATCTCTTACCAAGCGTACCTCGCACTGCTCTTTTACAAGTTGTCCTCAAAGAAGCGGGTAAGTCTATCGAATGGAATAAGCTCCACTCGATCGTACAGATCAACATGGCCAGCACCGGGGACCCAGATCAGCTCCTTGGGCTCGGCAGCACGTCCGTAGGCATTTTCGCTAAACTCGCGCGAGTGAGCCTGGTCGCCGCTGATGAAGAGCAGAGGACGGGGCGAGATGGTTTCGATGTCGTTGAAAGGGTAGAAGTTAAAGAACTTGACTTGGCTTGAGAGTGTTGGGTGAGTTGTGGTGTTGGGCAGAGCACCAGGGGGTGTAACCTCACCGCGAGTGGTGCGGTAGAAGTCGTAGAACTCTTGCTGAATAGGGTCAACAGCGTCCTCGTGCCTATCTGCAGTGCCTCCAGTCAACTCGGTCTCTGCGCCCTCGGACTCGTTCCAGCGCTGGGCTGTGGCCTCGACGATCATCGCCTTGCGCTGGGCTAGGGTCAGTGACTTTCGGATGCCGTTGCGAGCGGCAGCGCCCATGTCGTACATGCTAACAGTGGCGATAGCTTTGAAACGGGAGTCGATCTTTGCGGCGCTGATGATGAAAGAACCGCTGCCGCAGATACCAACACCACCGATGCGCTCACGGTCGACAAAGTCCTGTAGGCCGAGGTAGTCGACTGCGGCGCTGAATGCCTCCGCATAGTATTCGACCGAGACGGCATTGCGAGGCTCGCCGTCACTGCCACCCCAGTGGGGGAGGTCGATGGAGACGGTGATGAATCCCTGTTCAGCGAGCTTGGTGGCATAGAGGTTGGCGCTCTGCTCCTTGACGGCCCCCATAGGGTGGCCAACGACGATGGCGGGGGTCTCGGCGTTGCGGCTTAAGTTGCGTGGGTAGAAGATGTTGGCCGAGACGGTGGTTTGGTACTGGGTCGGGAACGTGATGGGCTGGATTTGAACGTCTGGGCTGCGGTAGAAGTTGTCGGCCCCAAACGATAGATTCTGAGCCGTGGCGGCCATGGCATTGACGAGCGCCATGACGCCAACTGTGATAGGACGGCCTCCGAACATCTTGGTGGTGATGGGCGGTTGGTGGCTGTCTCGGTTGAACGAAGGAGGTTACTGGGTTGTTAGAGCTGATGCTGTGAACCTGGTGAGATGCCGGTGTCTGGGCGACATGTAGGTGTTTTAATAGCTGCTGGAGTTCTACTCATCTATGTTGTTTCGAATAGGAGATATGATGTATAGGCCCGAGGCCACGCGTCATTCCATACTTTGGACATGAAGTCGTCGTCATGCCAAGATACACGATCACGAACGGTTGAGCCGAAACTGGGTCACTCCGTGATCATCAAGGAAGGAGAAGTAACTATACAGCAAGGGCTCCCAGTCCGAAGGTCATTGAAGTGTTAATGAATGAACTCTCAGTGATTGACTCGAATCGGCCCGAGATAACTCCGCGGCGTGTGGCAGTGTTATGCAAGCTGCTGATAGCAAGGACTTCAAGTCGAGACTGTTTGGCCTGGGTGAAGCTTTGATGCAACTACCAATATGATTGGTTCATCTCCCTAGCATGACATGGCCAGTCGGTCCATGTCTTATGCTCCACATAGTTATGACGCTAATGCAGCCTGCTGATATGTATCCACTCTCCGATGGCTCCTAAAGCTTAACCTTCATCGGCCAAGGTCTCACGTGGCATATGGTGATGTCAACACAAGAATATCCGCCGGGGACCAGTCAATCTCACCCCTTTGCATATGCACATGGTCCTTCTCCCAGCCACGTCAATCAAATTGTCCACGGCGATACAGGCTCCAACTATGGAAACTCCACTCGGCATCATCCTTCAGCGCATGCCCCAGCAATTACTGGCCCAAACCCCTGCAGAAGACTGGACTGGTGTCACGAGTACGGCTGAGCGGAGGAAGCGGCAAAACCGACTTAACAAAAGATCACAATGTCAGTTCCTCCCCTCCATCATCTGGCTTATTACTTTCTAAGACTTGAAGTAGACCAGAAAGCTCGGCTTCAGAGCCAGCAGAACAGAGCCGCATCCAGAGTCATGATGGAACCTGGGTTACCTGATTCAGGTGTATCCACATTCTCAGCCGAATTGGCACCCCAGACCTCGACGTATGTAGTTCTGGACGCTCTTCTACATGCCTGTGAAATATTTGAGAGCGCCGACGTCCGAGAGAGGATTTTCGCACTCGCGCACGATGCCTACCTGCACCACATAATGAACACGCCCCGTGTATCTCAACTCCCATTCCTCATCACATTGAACATTAACATCGCCATGGCCAAGAACGCTGTTCAGATGGGTTTCAAGCCTGAAATCTTGTGCCTCTACGAGATTATATCACCGTTTAATCAGCTCGGGCCCTCACAATATGCGCCTTCCTGCCCCCAGAACCTGGAACCTACCGCTGTGCAGCATCAGATCATGCACCATCCTTGGCTTGATGTGTTTCCATTCCCAAGATTCAGAGACAATGTCATACAAGCAGTCGCCGCGGGTCTCATGGACGACGATGAACTGTGCGCTGACATAGCTGAGATGAACTATGACGGCACGGCGAGGCCAAGCCTGATAGTCTGGGGGGAGCCTGGTGATCCTAGGGGCTGGGAAGCGTCCATTTCATTTCTTCACAAATGGGGCTGGTTACTTCAAGGCTGTCCAGAGTTATTGGAAGCAACAAACAGATGGCGAGAGTGTAGAGGAGAAAAGCGCCTTTACTGGCAAGACACTTAGATGTAAGGAGGAGGTGACATCACAGGAGGATGCTGGGGGTTCACATTAATTTGACAAAAGTAAATAAAAATGCCAACATCACACCAACATAGTCGATAGCGTAGCATGCTGCATTCGCGGGATGACGCCATCTTCAAGCCATGCTCGCTCCATCAAATTGGATTCATAGTTCCCACTTCATGCAAATGGCTGATAACAATGAGGGTCCACGGCTCTTGGACTGTGCGTAAAAGTGCGTCCTTAGCATTTCCGGTGTGTACAAGGGTGGTATGATTCTCACGGAGATCATACCCGGAAGACAGTGTGCGGGTTTGATGGCGCGGGAAACGGCAAGTCCGCCAGCCATAATTACCTGAATCCCGAGAACCGGGATCGATCGCGCAATGACTGCAAGGCTTGATGCAAGTTGCTGATTTATGAGAACTTAAATTCTGCTTCAATGAGAAGTCTCAGTGGCGGAAAACACACCAAAGAGATTGTTTATAGACAAGGCCCAACATTGCCCAGGCCTGAAGTTCAATCCGCGGCATTTTGTCTGTTCCCCCGACGTTTCCTACAGTCTTGATTCCAACTCTTTATCTTTCTTCCACCTACAGTATGACTTCAAAGTACGTCACCGCACACGAGAATCCCAAGGGTCCTGGTGATGCACGCCCTACTGCTTCTCAAATTATTACCGATTATGATCTGGAAGGGAAATTGACCGGAAAGGTTGTCCTCATTACTGGCTGCTCGTCAGGAGTAGGGGTCGAGACAGCACGTGCAATCCATAGTACTGGCGCAACTATTTATGCGACTGCTCGTGACGTCGACAAGGCCAAGGGTGCACTGCATGATTTGGTCGACAGTCCCCGTCTTCATTTCTTGCAGCTTGACTTGAGTTCTCTTGACTCGGTGCGTATTTGCGCAGAGAGCTTCAAGTCCAAGAGCACACAGCTGGATATCCTCATCGAAAATGCTGGCGTCATGGCGAGTCCCGAAGGCCGCACCGCGGATGGATTCGAGACACAATTTGGCACCAATCATCTAGGGCATTTCCTCCTATTCTACCTGCTCAAGGATACCTTACTTCGCTCATCGACACCCAATTTCAACTCCCGGATTATCATTCTTTCATCCTGTGCCCACCAGGCTGGTTCGGTTCATTTCGACAATCTCAATCTCGAGGGTGAATACGAGCCATGGAAGGCGTATGGTCAGAGCAAGACAGCCAACTTGTGGACGGCGCGGGAAATCGAGAAACGATTTGGGGTCCATGGCCTGCACGCGTGGGCTGTCCACCCTGGCAGCATCCGCACTGAGCTGCAACGCCATGTCTCCGAGGAGCTCAAGCAGGTTTGGGCGGCTGATGCAGAACTGGCCAAGACTTGGAAGAATATTGAACAGGGAGCTGCCACAACCGTCCTTGCGGCTGTTTCACCTGAACTTGAGGGCAAGGGTGGCTTGTATTTGGAGGATACCCAGGTAGCCAAGCTTCCAGGTACAGGCCGCGCAGGCTATGCAGACTGGGCCTACGATGAAGAGTGCCCAGGAAAATTGTGGGAAAAGAGTATCAAGATCTTGGAGTTGTAACGTTAGGGATTCTTGTTCTAACAGGACAGCCTGGCATTTTGGTCCCTCAGTACACATCACAAAACTTCCTTAGGTAGTCAAGACATATTTGTTACTACCTATGTTATTTGGGTAGTAAAAATGCATATGAACTGCTCACTGTAGGGATATACTTAGACACAGCAAAAGCTGACTCTTGATACATAATCGTTGGTAAGCTCCAAAGAACGCTGTGGCTTAGCGCCGACGTAGCCTGTGTTCAAAACGTTGGACGAGCCGCTGCTTGACTTGACGTGGTGATCATTATCGCAGTGTAAAGCTGGATTCTAGAAACTGGGCCATGTTACAGAGAATGGCACTCTGTGAGATATCCATTCGAGTATTATCCCGCTTCTACGGACTTGGTGGCGAGCCGTGGCCATCATTCTATGCAGGGTAAGCTATGTTACTAGAGCCCAAACACAACTCTTTCACTGTGATAAACCTTTGTGTCAACTAGACTACTATAAGATACGACAGCCGACAATTACCTGTCCAATGAAAACCTTGGAAGGAATTAATCCCGAAATTCTTCACAATCTTATAGCAGGTGATCAGGCTGAGATTGTGGCGTTTGCTGGCCTGAGGATGCTTATCTGGCCATCCTACCCCTCCATTTTCAACCCAATCCCCAGCCAAACATACTAATCGCATCACCTCTCCCTATACGCACCTTTTACCAACCATGTCGCAGGGGACTCTGGATTTTTTCCTCCTCAAGCCTCTTTGTATCACATGCAAAAGGATCGACTTTCCACGGCTATGTAGGCAAGCCAGGCTGGAGCAGTATCGCCCTTCCTTGGGCACGGCCCAAGATGTACTGGCAAGATTCGAGTCTCGCCAATGCTTCCTTTGTACCCTCATCGCCAGAGCTATCATGCGACGGTGTGAAGGGCACGATCTACAGGGACTACAATGCTACCTTGACACGGATTGCTATGCGCAACTTCCCGGCCATCTAGGAGAGTTTATCAAGTTCAACAAGCTCAGTGTGTGCGTGGTCAATCAGAGTACCTATTTCCCGAAGACCGTGCTGGTACTCCAGCCGTGCAGTGATCCGGTTCCTCATGTATCCAACACTCGAGACTTCGCCCCGGAGCCTGCGTATCCTATGCAGCCCTCTGGCCGGCTAATAGCTCCGTACTATCAGCCGCATCTGCTCCGTCAATGGATGTCCTGCTGCCACGAGCGCCACGGGAATGCTTGCCACATGCCGGCATGGCGATCGACTGATGACTATACGTTCCCAAAGCTCAGGTTCGTCGATACCGAACAATTTTGTATCGTCGATGGTCCAGAAGATTGTCAATATGCTGCACTGAGCTACGTATGGGGGTCAGCAGCCCACAACCGCTTGACGAACACACAGAGGACAGCGCAATGGCTACGTGACCCGGGCTGCCTATTGCTAAACGATGTTGTCCCCAAGACCATCTTCGATGCCATCAAAGTGGCTCGATCCATTGGATTCAAATATCTCTGGATCGACTCTCTATGCATTATCCAGGACGACGACGATGACAAGCGGCAGCAGCTTTCTTACATGGATTGTGTGTATGCCAATGCATATTGCACAATTGCTGCTGTCAGCGCCTTGCATGCGGATATGGGTATCACTGGCGTGCGAGAATCTCTGATGCGGCATCCTCAACAAGCAATGGTCCCGGTTTCGTCGTCTCTACATCTGATTCGCAGCACACACCTTTACACTGGCGCAGCATACGAGAAGTCGTCATGGAAACGCCGTGCCTGGACCATGCAAGAATCACTCCTTTCCCGCCGGCTGATCATGTTCACCGATGACGAGATTTTCTGGCGATGCCAAAAGGCAACCTGGTGCGAGAGCCTCGCGCTCGAGCTTTGCTCGAGGCACCGAATGGAACCCAGAATCACCTCTTACCAATCGTTCGGGTGCTACGACTTGATGGAGATAGGACCAAGCCAAGCGTTCAGGCCTGAGTACGCTTACATGGTAATATCACAGTACGCAAAGCGCAGCATAACGAATCAATCCGACTCCCTAAAAGCTATCCAGGGCTATCTCCACCGACTCTACATGAAGCACACACTTGCTCGAAGCGACTGGGGTCATCTTCTTTTCCTTCGTTTTGAGGAGTCGCTGGCTTGGACGGGCGGCGATTGTGCTCGTCGCGTAGCAGAAGAATGCGTTTATAACCGTGACGGATCATCTCATCATGTGAGATTTCCAAGCTGGTCTTGGTTAGGCTGGGACTTTGAGCATGCCGGTCTTGGGAAGCTTTTCGACCTTCCAACTGCCACAGGTATGGTCATGCCTGAGCTGGAGTTTTACAAACTCGACATTCACGGAAGAATTCGTGCTCAAATGCCTCGAGATTTATTCGCTCCGTACGTCAAGCCACTCGACCTGAGTGCACTCGATGAGGAGTTGGCCAGAGGCTGGAAACACTCCACATCAATCAACGAGGATGATTTTAGTTCCGTGGACTTTCATGATTCTGGACGGTTACTTTTCTGGACAAGCTCAACGACCCTTCGACTGAGCAAAGTGTCACAAGGACGCGATCTAGGTTATGAGTGGGAGATGACTGATCAACACGGAAGAAAGGTAGGAGGAATGTCGGAGTATGCACTCCCAAGCAGCACCATCGAAGGGGACCATTGCCTAATTGTTGTCTCTCGCGTCCATGAGGAAATGCGAGTGGAAAAGGTGCTACCTAAATTACATGTCCTTGTCATCGAGTGGGACGATATGGAACAGCGCGTTGCGCACCGTATTGGAGCAGGGTCCGTAGACGAAGCTGCTTGGGTAAGGGCGAACCCTGAGTGGATCAAGGTGACGTTGGCTTAATTTCCATCAAGGTAAAGATGGCCAGAAACAATGAATCCGAGAGATGATGCAGTACTCCAGAAACCCGCGGGGTTGTGGGACACAGAACAGCCTGGAAGTCTTGCAGGATCTTGAGGCTGCTTTGCATTGGGATATAAACACGAAATTTGTGGTTAGTCATTTGATAATAGGTTAGCAACTTGGATGCTTTATTTAAGCTTTTAAACCGGGTAGGAGATGAAGTGAGATTGATCGTAGCTTGGTTCCATGCCAAAATGATCGCCCATTGCGTTGAGCATGGTGGTAGTTAGACTGAGGCAGTCTCCCCACTTCCCCAACCTTCAAACTCTCCCATTGCTGACTTAGATTACAGGATCATCACGATCTCATATGGTGCGCTTGGAGCCGTCAACGACCTCGACGCGGTCTCGCTTCCAGGACCACCTCGGCTGAGTTGGACCGCTTAGATCTACATCTTGATGTTGCCCTCCGATACGAGCGGATTTGCGAATGCGATCTATAGTTTAGGTAATATTAGAGAGCAGCGCTCGGGTGAAATGGACAGACAGGCCCTCCAATTGCCCCGCGCTAGGACTTACTAATCTCAACTAGATCCGTCACTAAACCCAGGAGGAAATAACAGGATAACCTAGACCCAGCGGTATCCACACTTGTATCGTTCGTAGTAATGTTGTTCTCGGTTTGTATAAAGTTGACATTGTTAAAGTAACAGCCAAGGTCTCTTTGTCCAACTCTAAAGTAGCGACCCTTATATCGACGGTGAACCCTAATTTTCTCACAGACAGGAAATGCGTAAACACTGGGTTCCATAGCAATTCGGCGATACTGGCTTCCCACGCGTCCCCATTCTGCACAACCGGCCGCTTATATAAGCCGGCCGGTGAAGAACAACGCTCCGAAGGCCTCCACCTACCCCCTGAATGCCTTCGGCAAACTCGTTGGATGTTGCTATTTCCATCAACAGGCTCAAAGTTACCATCTTTATCGCTGCGTCCGGCCCCGGTGACCGTGGCGTGGTTGTGGAGTCGAACTAGGTGAGCGTGCCTAAGTGGTTGCAAGATGTCGTCACACCCCTTTAGACCCACAAAGATCCAGCTTCTTGGCCCCGTCTAGAAAGTAAGGAACGTGGGTCTAGAGAATATATACACAGTTCAAGGTATCGTTACAGAGAGTCCGAATTTCTAATGCCACATATCACAGTTAGTTGTATGGATAAGAATAGTCTGACTGCACAGTTTGATCTGTTCCTGAAACCGTAGATATATTAGACATTTTATAAACAAATGAAACCTGGATCCTTTTAGAGATGCCGATTAGCGTTGCGAGCCATAATCCACGTCATATATCCCCATTTCCCCCTTGCTATCTCGACCTAGCCATGATGGACCGATGTACGGTATACCTCTCGGGCTCAATGCTTCAAGAAACGACGTATCAAGTATACTCTGATCAGATCGTTGGTGGCGACTTGGGACTGAAAACTCGTGTGGTGCCTTTCAAGCCCCGTAGTTTACAAGCGACCCTACTGACCCTGCTAGATAAGGGCGGTGAAAGATGGAAACGCTTGGGCGTTTGCTTATATACCTATTGTGCTTGGTTGTCTTCGCCGATCGCACCGTAATATCCATGACTAAGTGGGCTCTCGGGACTTTGCAGTCCATAAATGAATTGGCTCGTGTCGGACACTATGAGAAGCCCGAGATGCTGTTGATGCATAAACCAAAAAAGAGGGCCATATTCTCAGTGACTATATATCCACCAACTATGTCATCCACTAGCTAGTAACCCTTTGGCTTCCATTCATCAATTCGCCTCTTTGCGTTTCTGTATATCATCTTTCACCTCCACCAAGTTTTAAGACACAATGACTCCCATCAAAGTCGGTGTGATTGGGGTGACTGGGATGACCGGATCCCATGTGGCCGTTGAGCTGCTGAACAGAGGCCATCAGGTTGTCGGTATTTCACGAAATCCTGCCAAACTTGGCCATCACGAACGGTACGAGCCGAGGGTAGTTGACCTAGAGGCCACGCCTATTGAAGAAATAGCAAAGGCTCTTGAAACTTTGGATGTTGTGGTAAATGCTTATGGTCCACACACCCAACTTGGCGACGCTTTGACGTACAGTGAGCGAACCTATTCAGTCAATACGCAGGAACGAAACGCAATTTTAACATCGTTTTTAGAAACATTCACGGAAGTCACCCGAAAGATCCTCGTCGCTTCTAAAGCAGCCAAAGTACCATACTTCGTCATGATCGGCGGCTCCGCCATTATGAGAGTTCCAGACAGGCCATTAGTCACAGCGTGTGACGATGAGAGATTCTATTACGCCTTCATCCGGGGAATACTTGATAGTCAGGCCTATGTGAAGCATGCTCAAGAATGGGCCGGGGAGGACGCCGAAAAACTCTCGATTGCTCGTCAAGCTTGGATAGCCGAGAAAGAGGGCAGAGGTACTGCTGAGACACGAATGATTACGGAAGCGGTGCATGTAATTTTCGACCTAAACGGCCCTATTGTCGAGTTCCATAGAGGCGGGAGACTGACGGCCATGTTCTTCCACGGAAACACATCTTTCAACTGGACATTCATGTCCACCCCGGCACTGTATCGGCCTGGAAAACGCTCGGGGTCATATGAAGTTTGTTTCGATTTCATGCCTCTCAAGCCCGCTAAAGGGAATGAGAGCGGCATTGCCCTTTTTGACGGTCGGATGCATGGAATTTCCCTGGCCGACATGGCCCTAGCAGTGGCGGAAGAGGTAGAGAGTCAGAAGCACTTGTGGAAGCACTGGTGCCCGTACGTGCCGGACTTGGATGACACGCCTGGTCCGGTTTATGTCAAGATTGGGCACGAGTTTGTTTGAATTGGGTTTTCGAAGGCGTATAATGTCAATGTTGGTGATTGAAAAGAAATATACGCATTGGAAGTAGAAAAATGCCGAGAATTAAGAAAGTATCTTCATGGTTTTAGGGCTCTAACCTGGCAACAAAGCTGTAGTTTATGAGACCTTGAGAGACGATACACGTGGCCTAGTTATCCAGTATAGTTCAAGCAGCCTTTGAAGAACGAAAAGATGGAAGAAACCTCCTCTAGGCCACTTATCTTGGCCACATCTATCACACTCAGTCAGCAGCGACTAAGATAGCAAGTATAGGGAGAAGCTTACATAAATCAGGTCGAACAATGATAATTGCACCTTGACCTGCACCAATACCAAATGTTGAAAACACCCGCCCACAGCCCAGCATATATGGATTCTGTTCGTCGACAAACACTCTGTGGAGATCTAGGCATGGCAAATTTAGTACGGTGCAAACGGTCGGGACACGGTGATGACTTACTTTTCAACATGTACCTTCCAGTCTTGGGAAAGAAGAATCCTGGGAGTTTTTCAATCTCGAGGCTCTTCCGCTCACCCCTTATGATGAGGGTTGGGTTGATGATTTCATCTGCCGGCGCCCCAAATGGTGTAAACTTCTGGACCATTTCTTCCAGCTGCGAAGCGACCTAGAATAGTTAGCAAATGGTGTCATGCCACTCAATTCTCACATAAGTACCTCTGTCAACTTGTTGGCTGCCTCATCTCCACTACAGAAGACCAAGAGGTGCCATCGTCCGTCCGCCGGTAGAGCCTTGTTCAAATGCACAGGCTTTGCATCAGATAGCCTCACAACCGGAGAGCTGGGAAACCTCATTCCAACGCTGAGCCCTGACGCGATGCTGCCGTCGTCACTACTTGGACAAGTTAGGAGTGAGGAGCTGTACTTGGTAGCCATGCCAGCAGTATACTGTCCGGCCTGCACGAACTTGTCACGGAAATGCCCCGCTGTGATCCCATTCCTCTTCTGATGTTCGGTGGAGAACAGCTTGCTGAACGAGCGATCAAAGTCGATGAGCTGTTGCGCTGTCTGTTGACGCTCGAGCACATATGTCTCCAGCACTGAATGCGGGGCTCGGCCCGTTAGGACATGGGCCATCTTCCATCCGATATTAAAGCCATCTTGGAGACTAACGTTCATGCCCTGACCAGCCTTGGGGGAGTGTGTGTGGCAGGCGTCACCTGTGAGGAAGATGCGGAAGTCCTTTGTGAAGCGGTCTGCGACACGCTGGCCAATGACGTATGCTGACCACCACACGACACAGGAGGCATCTAGCGTGTAGGGGTAGAAAATACGCTTAACCTTGTCAATGAGGTCTTGCTCGGTAACTTCTCGAGCTGTTTTGCCCGGTAGCTCAATGTAGAAGCGGACGAGTTCGTCGCCTTCTCTGGGAATGATCATGAGGTTCCCAGCATTGCTATTGAGCATGGCCTTCTTGCGAATATCCGGGAAGTTTGTGTCTGGAAAGACATCCATGACACCCCAGACGGAGTCGCTCGAGTCGCCGACCATGTTGAAGCCAAGTGATTTGCGGACTGTGCTATGAGCACCATCGCAGCCCTGAAGATGGACCAATTAGCAGTAAGCTGGAGATTGAGGCGGTGACAGTCTTACGATTGCGTATTTCGCCCGATATCGAAATGGCACCCCATTTTGTAAAGCTACCACCTCGACAGGGTAGTCGCAAGCATTGTCCAGGATGCGCACGCTCTCGACCTGGGAGTTGTACACAACTCCGCTTGACCCATTCCCTCGCAGACGAATCATCTCCTGAAGCATCATCTCGTTGATCCGTGCTTGGTTGAGAATGACATGGGGTTGATGACTTAGGCCCACCTTGGTATCAGGCGCAACATGTTTCCTCTTTAGTTGGCCCTGCTCATCAGGGGACCAAAATGTCACTTCCATGACGTGATAGGCCTCTTTCAGAAGAGCATCAGAAAGGCCGAGATTCTCAAAGATTTCGACGGTGCGGCACTGCACACCGTCGGCTTGACCAATCTCAAGAGGTCCTGGACGTCGTTCAAGGATCTTGAAGTCGATGCCGAAACGGGCCAACCAGATGGCAGCTGTGAGGCCGGCAGAACCGCCGCCGCAGATGACAACTTGGACTGTTTCGGGCTCCATGGTTGGGTAATACAAGAAAGGCGAGTGTTGTGAACTAAAGATCAATGAGGCCTGGTATGTTAGATCACGTATCCTGTTGCGCAATACCCACCGTTCTATATCTAGGCGCCCTGTACAACCCATCCCAAGATCCGAAAGCGGGGTTAGATCCCGGGCTCCGACGGCAGATCAAATCGGCACCGGCTTTCCGCGGAGACGGTATCGGATCTTAGCGGCGGCACTTGAACAAGCTTTGAACTAATCAAATAAGGAGTTCCAAAGAGTAGGAGTCAAATATTTAACTACTACATTGTTCAGGATAAATACTAGCTCCTCGAGGGCAATCTCATGGCATTAGTATATCTATTCGTTGGTTGGAATGGTACTTAAGTATCGATCCAGTTTGGGGATGTGCTCCGGGGTTCACAAGCACCCTGGTCCTTGTTCAAGCTGACTGCATCTTCAATCCCCGTCTTAATGCATCTCTGACTGAGTTTTTTTCCCTCGTCGATATGCAAATATCGGCTGATTTGTGTCGTATGCAGGGGGCTGAGAATTGATAAAACGGCGACCCAGAGCCTCCTTCAGTAGTTTGTCTATACCTTTGTCCATTCTTCCGTGCTCACAGCCATGGCCTCTCTTGCTCGATCGCTCGTAGGACTTCTCGTAACGGCCTCTGTCGCTACTGCTGGCGCGTACAAATCGGTCATTGAAAAGGATGTCGTCATCATCGGCGGCGGCGGTTCTGGCGCTCACGCTGCCTTTCGTCTCCGAGAGGACTTTGGGAAAAGCATCATCGTGGTTGAGAAGGAAGCCATCCTGGTGAGATATTCATCAATAAACATCCATGCATCATTGTCTAACAACCCTAGGGAGGTCATGTCGACTCATACGTTGACTCCAGCTCAGGCAAGGCCTACGACTATGGCGTCCAGTCCTTCATTGATGTCAACGGCGCTTCCGACTTTGTAACGAAGCGCCTTGGAGTTGAGATCAAGGTCCCCGGTCGGGAGTCGCGATTGACACGCTATGTGGACTTTGAAACCGGCAAAGAAGTCAACTATACTGGTCCTGCCCCGGCTGCTTTATCGACAGCCCTGGTAAAGTACGCTGAACTCTGCGCCCTGTATGAGGACATGATTCTTCCAAGTCTCCGGAACTTCCCGGCTCCCGACGATATCCCCAAGGATCTACTCATTCCCTTTGGCGACTTTGCCAGGAAGCACGGTGTTGAAGCCATTGTTCCCATGTTGTTCCAAACCACTGGGCTTGGCGTTGGCGACGTGACTCGTCGGACGACACTTGTCGTGATGCAAGCGTTTGGTGGGCCTATGGCACGATCGTTTCTCGGCCAAATGGCTTCCTTTGCCCCGGCCTCTGAACGCAACCAGGATATATACGATGCATTTGCGAAGAAGCTAGGAAAAGATGTGCTGTACTCTTCCACGGTTGTCAATTCCAAGAGAACTAAAAACGGGGTTCACCTCACTATCAAGACATCGTCGGGCAGGCTCATCAAGATCAAGGCCAAGCGCTTGCTAATCTCTATTGAGCCTACTAAGAGCAACCTCGCTCCATTCGACCTTGACAAGGCGGAAGAGAAGGTCTTCTCCAAGTTGGACTACACTCGCCTTTACGCCGGCATCGTGTCCAATCCATCTCTGCCCAAGAATTACACTCTCACCAACTTGCCCGAGACTGCCGCTCCCAGTAACTTCCTCGCCTTTCCCCAACTTCCTTTCCTCGCGCGCTTCGAGTGGATTGGAACAGGTGCAAACGAGGAACTTTTCCGGATCATGGTCATTGGTGACCGAAACTTTGATGGCAATGATGCGAAGAAGCTGGTCCAGAAAAGCTTCGACACCCTTGTTAAAAGCGGCGCAGTTGAAGCATCCCATTCTGCCAAGGTCAAGTTTGTTGCTTACTCGCAGCATGGTCCCATGCACATGCACACCTCGGTCAAAGAAATGAGAAAGGGCTTCATCCAGGATCTGTATGCCCTACAGGGTCGACGGTCAACCTGGTGGACAGGCGGAGCCTGGGTTGCTAACTTCCAAACTCATCTTTGGTGGTTTAACGACCTGTTGCTGCCCAGCGTGATTGAGGGGCTGTAAAAGAAGGCATCCAGAATTAGCTTATTCTATGGTACGGTACTATAGAATATCCGATATGGTTGCTTATCAAGGCTTCATATGCTCTAGGTAGCATGCTAATTGACGTGTCTTATACCCCCAGCCAAGACTGTTGTGGCCAATGATTACACCTGGTCTACGTGGTTATGCATATCAAGCGTAAAAGCCCAGCCTCGCTTATGTTTATCCTATTACTGATTGACTAGACACCATAACCCAGATCCATAACGCAGCTTGTATTCATCAATCGACATCCCTTTTTCCTGGCGTCTATGTCCTTGTCAGTTGACTCAATCTAGTCAATCAAGGGTCGTTGGGCCAGCGGTCGACTCCCGAAGCGCTGCAGTTTGCATCGCAGGACGCAGCGCAGCGATAGGTAGTTAAAGGTACAATAAAAATCCTCTTTTATTGTAGCTTATCTTCACCAGTTATCCCTGAGATAGCCCTCCTTTATAGTTCTGGAACGACTGCAGTAGCGTTTGCTGCAACATCGGGATTATGTCCACAATCTTCCTCCCGTCCACCTCACTCACCCCTAGCTCTCTACTTATCGTAGCCTGCAGCTCAGTCTGCACATGGGACGGGATGCCTCCGTCAAGGAACTTGCTATAGTCATCGATAGTCTCGGAGTATTCTATTGTGGCCGATGATGGAAGACTGTAGTCATTGTCTGTCCGGACATAGTCAGCTTAAGTCACACAGCACGTGGCCTCAGTGCTTACATGGAGAAATGTCCCCCTGGTCTGTACCCGGAAACAAGATGCTGAATATCTTGCGCCAACGCTCACAATCCGCGTCGTGCGACATGGTCTCTCTTCGAGGTCGCTTCCTCAAAAGGCGCTCCTGCTCAGGGGTGATGTGGTCGGAATCTGAAGACCCTCTTAGCGCACAGGGCGTGACGGAGCGAGCGTGCGCTTCAAGTGCGGCATTGTCTTTGAAGTGTGATAGGCAGCGGGTGCATCTGTGGTCCGGAAGAGTGTGTTTTCGAAACAGATGCTCTCTATAATGAAACGTCAGTAGTCTGTTCTTAGTAGTCCTATGGGCGTGGTCAACTCACTTCAACCTATGAATGTGCTCCCATCCTCGCGAGCAAGTCTTGCCGTGCTTGTGAGGATTCATCTTAAAGAAGGGGCAAGCAAACCGACGGATCTGTTCCAGCCCTGTCTCCTGAGTCGTCAGTGTCGTGCTGATATTGTGATTACTCAGGTCGCTAGTGGACTCTGACGTTTCACTTATGACTGCATCACTCAGATAGACCGGGTTAGTGTGTCGTCTCATAAGCGGCGAGGAAACGGCATCTTGTCCGTCTCCAGTATTCCTTCTCAAATTCTTCCGCTTTGTCTTCGAGTCAGGCCAGCTCCTTGCCAGTTCCCAAGTAACAGGCGTGTCAGCGGTGTTTGCCTTGGCTTGAGCCGCCCACCTCTGGGCCTCTTCAGAATGGCAACTCCTTAGCTGATGCATCGTAGAAACCGGCAAGTCATTCAGTGGGTTCGCCCCAGACAAGTACGCTGCGTTTGAGCCCGAGCGGTTGTAGAAGCTAACCATCCTCTGCTTGACGTCCGCCGCGGTAATTCTGCGGATGGGGATTTGGCCGTTCGTCTCAACCACGAGCATGCCGCTGTCGATAAGACCAAGAAAGTCGTGGAAGAATGGCGAGCAAGCCCAGTGCTGTCGCAGAAATGCCATCCACTGAGGGTATATGTTAGACCAAGCTCTTGCTCGCGGCTCATGAACTCACCCTCATAACAGCAGGCTTGACTTGGCTACAAATATTACCCGTGTCTCTAGAGCTACTTAGCTCAAAGTAGCAGTCATCAGCCGACAAGTCATTTCTCTTAGTCTCCCTACTCGCCGAAAACTGTGTCACGCCATTCCACCCCAGGAAATACCAGGTAATAAACTCGAGATACAGGCACCCCAACGCCCATATATCATATGACCGCGACAGCAGCCCATCTGGCATGTCAAACTCGGGCGCCCGATACGTCGGCGAGTTTCCCATCCCCACAGGCGATATGTTGCTTCTTGACTGTCTGTGATGGAACCTCGTCAGACCAAAGTCCGCAATCTCCAGCACGCCAATGTCTGTGTTGGGCCCGTTCCGAAACCAGAGGATATTTTCCGGTTTAATATCCCCATGACGACCGTACGCGGGCTTGCTGCCACGCTGCAGGTGGCTGTGGTTTGGCTGTAGGACGCTCTCGTATGCGTAGTCGTCGCCTTGGTCGGCGGGGGGCTCATGGATAATGCTCAGCCCCTCTGCCATGCCCTTACACTGCTTAGCCACCCAGAGACCGTAACGTTTGTCGGCGGAAGGGTTGGGGAACATGGCCCAGTAGCGGCGGAGGTTGGCGTTGGCCCAGGGGAAGAGCAGGTGATAGCTGTTTTTGTACTCGAATGTGGCGAGGAGGGGGACGATATGCTTCTGACCGCTTAGTCTCTTGAGGGCGTCGACTTCTCGGGAGAACATCTCGCGGTTTCGGGAGTGGAGGCGTTTTACTGCGAAGGTAGACTCAGCCTCGTAGGTTTCCTGATGGCGTTAGTTGGCAAGCTTTTTTGGACCACAGGAAGTATTTACTTACCGAGATATCGTGAAAGTCATAATGTGAAGGGTGAATCTTGACCCGAGAGATGGACCCATGACCCCCCTGAAAGTCCTCATCATCCTCGATGCTCGCATCTCTGGACGAGTCTTCTACAAAAGGCAGTATAGTCTGGTCATCAAGAGGATAGAACCTCACCGTTCCCTTACTCCCCCTCGAAAAGAAAGGCGAGAGTAACGTCCACTGATACTCCTCGAAAGAATTGACCAGAAACGGCGACCACCCCCACAGACACTCCAACGACTTATGCGGCTGTGTCTTTCGCCGAAGCTCGTGCGCCCCCTTCGTGCTACTTCGGGCTTTGACTAGAGGCAAGTCGTGGTCTGCAATGTTGTGTCTGACAAAGGTGAGAATCTCCTGCGGCTGCTGGATCATGACTAGGATTGCAAACATCCGACGGAAAGATGGCTGTAGGGGATCACGCATGGATCTGGGGCAGATATCCTGGGCGTGGCTTCTCGCATCATCGAGAGAGAGGCCAGGAATGTACGTGGTGAGGGCTTCTGCCACCGAGTCTTCGACGACTAGCTCGTGCAACTTGTCTAGGGGGAGAAAGCCCTTGGACTCTTTGTGTGCGTGCTGGCACAGGGCGCGGGTCAGCTGTTCCTCTAAAGACTCAGTTTTTTGTAGCACTGGTGAGGAATCTTGCCACCAGATAGATTGAGAGGTAGCAAGGGGAGGCTCGTGGTCCTGGAAGCTGGGAGATCGGGCTGCCAGTTCAAGCCACAGTGGCTCTGTTCCTGGGTGCAAGACTCGTCAAGCAAGCCCGCAGACTCAAGATAGGAGGCATCGAGTTGCAGAGGGCTATTTGGACGACTGGGGATGATGAGATTGAAAGTCGGTAGGAGAATGGTGTTGTTGGCCTCGCTACCCTCCTGGGCGGGTGAAGTTGAGTGCTCCATGGGACAGTCGATTCGATGCCAGGGAGGGGAAACAAGGCCAATCGAGCGGGGCTTGTGTGCATATATATAGATGCCGTAATTGGTTCGCTGAGTGGTTTTACGCTGAAGGATGGAGTTCGCGACGGCGCATTACGCAAGCCAGATGGTTCGCCCGGTGTGAGACAAGGCAGACATGTTTGCCTCTGCCTCCTCAGCCACCTCAACGTGGGGTCGGGGCTTGCCAAGTGACAGTAACGAGCAATCAAGAAACCAGGTTGAAAAGAAACGGGATTCGCTGCAGTATTAATAATCCGCTTTTTTCTCTGTTGTAGCTGGCGGTCTCGAAAACTGCTACGGCGCCACGGAGAACTGGGTGAAGCAAGCCTCTAACTCCTTCGAATGTCATCAAGACGGAGGCCGTCACACTCTCAAGAAAGGTCGATGGGCACCTTTCAGCTTTAAAGTTTCCATAGAGAACGATCCGAAGGCTGTAGGGACAGCATACACACAAAGTGAACATGTGAGTAGATTTTATTCGGTGCCCGATGCGAGTAGAGCTTTTAGTAAGACATCTCTCCCAGTCATTACTGGAACAAGTGTCTCTTAATTGAAACACATCCCTCATTGCAAGGTATTGAATCAGCTTCCATTCATTGCTGATCTCTCTCACTGACCAACCAGGTTGGGGCCTGGTAACCCTGGGGCAGCGAAAGACTTTCCCTCAGTCTCATAGTCTTGATGATCTTTGAGCCAATGAAGTAGATCGCCTTTTGAAGTGCTATTCACCACTCAGAGCTATGTGTTCTCACACTAAGGGATGTTCTGATGCGGCAGTGTTGGAACACGGCGATGGAGAGGATAACTAATAGCTTGGAGAGAGGCCAGTACTGACAGACAACTTTGTGTTACAAATATTCACTAGGTACTCAAGCATGACGAGAGTAGTTCATGGCTTGGCGAACAAATCTCATGCACCGGCCACCATTGCCCCGCACGGTAGAGAGGTTGTCATTGTAAAGGGAATCCCTTAAAGAGGCAATCGGCCGTAACGGCAGGTATACAGTGATCAAGCCAAGCTAACACTAAAGCCCAATGTCGTTAAGCACGGCGAGTGAATTTTCATTCCCTTGGAAAGATTGAATGCCCAAAACAGGCAATACAGCCGCCTCCCCTGAGGGGTTACTTCTCATGCATGGGTGCCCTGCCCGCTGGGGAGGGGGCCTTCAGGGCGCAATTCCACGCGAGAGCTCCACCACACCGCAATGAGGATCCCAAGCTAATTCTCATGCCCTGTGGCTCTCGCAGGAAAGACTATAAGTAACGAGAGTCTTCACTTGTTTGTGGTTGATTGTTGCATATCTTCGACCTTCCGGATCTTGCTCGCGGTCGTATTGAAAATGACCAAGTTGCAAGCTCTCCTCCTCGCCTCTCTGGCCTTGATTCATTCGGTCACAGGCCAAACCATAATTGTAGAAGGCGCTGAAGTCGGTACGTAGAACTCATCTATAACTACCTCATGACCCGGCTAACATCCTGCGAGATGCCACGGAAGATAATGTTGCTCCAGCCGTTGAGCAGGTCCAAGGTGATCTTCTCCCAGAAGAGACTAAACAATTGACCGACGATGTCCTCTTCAATCTGACTGATCTTGGCCTGACAAACATCTCGTACTTTTATTACGACGAGGCCTCATCTGTCAAGCGTCGGTCTCTTGGGCGCTGCAAAACGTATCCTGGCGACCTCTTCTGGCCGCACAAAATCGCCTGGCAGGTCTTTGACCTTCTTGTCGGAGGAGCTTTGATCAAGACGACGCCTCTGGCTTCTCCATGCTATGACGACTTTGGCAATCAGGATACCGCCAAGTGCGAGGCCATCAACTCACAATGGACTGATTCCATGATGCAGTACGTCTGTTCCCTATCCTGTGAAAGATCAAAAAGCTGACTTAAATAGCATCGCCGACCCCACGTCGGCCATGAGTCCCCTTTACCAGGGACTTACTTGTCTCCCTTCTGGCAACTACACCGACGACTGCACTCTGGGAGCCTATCCAGAATACGTGGTCAAGGCCACCAACGTTGCCCAGATCCAGCTTGCCGTCAACTTTGCTCGTACCTTGAACATTCGCCTCGTGGTAAAGAATACAGGCCACGACTTTATTGGACGATCACTCGGGTCAGGCTCTCTTTCCATCTGGACGAACAAACTCAAGAGCGTCAAATTCTACTCCAACTACAAGAGCGGCTCCTACTCTGGACCCGCCATGAGAGTCGGCGCCGGCGTTATTGGCCAGGAGCTCTACGAAGCAGCCGACAAATATGGCGTTACTGTTGTCGGAGGCGAAGGCAAGACGGTTGGCTTCGCAGGAGGTTATATTTCGGGCGGTGGTCACTCTCCACTGTCACCTTTGTACGGCCTCGCCGCCGACCAAGTTCTCAGCGCCGAAGTGGTTACTGCTGATGGCCGATTCGTCACGGCGGACACTAAACAGAATTCCGATCTCTTCTGGGCTCTTCGCGGCGGCGGTGGCAGTACCTTTGGCGTCGTAACTTCGTGGACCGTCAAAGCACACCCCAAGCTCTCCGTCACATCTGTCGCTAGCTTCGCCTTTGGTATCGACGGTGAGACGATCACGTATGAGGCCTTTTGGGAGGCTCTGCGTGCGTACTGGGAGATGATCCCTGTCTTCAACGCTCGCGGTAACTACCAGTACTGGTTTGTCTGGCCGGCGGGACCTCGTAAAGCCACTTTTGTCATGTCACCCTGGTTCGCACCCAACATGACCATCTCGGAGGCTGAGGAGCTCACCGCGCCGTTGTTCAAGAAATGGGCTTCCCTGGGCATCAAGGTCGAGCCAAACTGGTCTCAGCACTCAAGCTTCCTCTCTGCGTGGTCTACTGGCTTTCCTGTCGAGCCCGTCGGCTCCTACGGTAACAAGATGGCTTCGCGTCTCTTCCCAGACGAGAACCTTCGAGACCCTGCCAAATTCAATGCCACGTTTGAAGCTCTTAAGGGGCTCTCGGATCGGGGTGGCACACTCATTGGCTTCGGTATCACAGGCGGCCCCGGCCCTCACCCTGACAATGCCGTGAACCCAGCCTGGCGCGACGCAGCCATGTTTGTTATCTCGTGGGTGACGTGGGCAGCCGACACCCCACTACAGCGCATCGCAGAGCTGAGCAGAGAGCTGACCGAGGTGTGGATGCAGCCTTGGCGCGACGCAGCACCAGACTCGGGTGCGTACGCGAGTGAAGGCGATGTCACAGAGCCAGACTTCCAGAAGTCTTTCTACGGTAACAAGTATGCGCGTCTGTACCAGATTAAGCAAAAGTATGATCCCCGGGGCCTGTTCTACGCTCAGGTTGGCGTCGGTAGCGAGGATTGGAACGTGGAGGGGCAGATCAAGGGACTCCCTACGCAGAATGGTCGATTGTGCAGTGTTAAATGATAGGGGGTTGTGTGATGGAGCCGAGATGCAGGAGTACCTTGGCACCGAGGATTTAATAGCCTAAATAGAGTAGATAGAACCAACATCATTACCAGGTCACAGCATGTACTGGGTTCTCGGGATGTCGTCCAGAGCCCAATCCTTGCCTCCCAAGGCCCAACCCCCGCATCATCCGCATGAGCGCCTGATCAGGACTATTCTTTGCATTCATTGTGAAAATGGTGTGCAGCTTTATGACATGCCCAGCTCTGTACGACGCAATCAACCTAGACTTAGCGTTTCGTTGCTGATTATCATGACATTTTTCCACAAAAAGGCTGCCTTGTAACTGGTACAACTCCCCCTCCCTCCGTGCCCGGCATTGGTTCCTATTTAGCTTATCCAACATCCTGGAATAAAATAAAGTTTGTAGTAATTAATAAATTATGATCCGTCACATCGAGTCGGTAAGCTTAACGATGGGCCTTGGGCACAGATTGCTCTCCAGCCTCACCGTTGAGATGATGCAGTTGCCCTGAAGCTATACCTTTAAAGGCCGCAAGCTGCCATGGATCTAAATCCTCGTTACATCGTATCTTCCCCAGTCTCCGGATGCACAAAGACCAACGGTTTGTCGCTAAGACCATCTACTGCCACCTTCTGCATAGCCCCGGACAGATCCAAGACCCCGAAGAATCCATCGTTTAAGCGAAGGCACCTTTACGGTCAAGATCGACAGTCTGGCATGGGATACCCTTGACTGGATGAGATTCAGGATTCCCGGACCTGATCCCTGCATTAGTTCCATCCTAGGGCCAACAACGAATCTTGGGTTCGAGTAATTGATGAGCGAGAATTTTCCAGAGGTCGTCCCGAAGGATCTTTCAGGAGGCCAGCGAGGCGGTCTCGCGTGCATTACTATGTAGATAACAGAACAGCTTGGTTCGTAGAATTTCTCTGCCTGAGAGTAAACAAAATTCAGTTCATCTGCGTTCTGTTCTTGTCTTGTTCAGTAACTTGGTGATCAGCGCTGTCACTGATACGCGAGATCGTCGAAGCCCACTGATCATCCGGAAACCATGGCAGCTCCATCAACAGCTGGAGTCCTCGTGCGCTGATCAACCCTTCTTCCATGGGCGATCACTGACTGACATCGACCAACTTCAGGCCTGCTTCTGGATCCTCCTCTGCGTCTCCGCCATCCTCATCGCCGCCCGTCTCTGGCTCCGCCTCAAGATCCAGCACCAAGCCCTCCTCCTCAGCGATGCCCTATTACTCATTGCATGGTGCAGCTCCTTCACTCATGCCGTTTTCGTCATCATCTTCGCCGTCAAAGGCGCGCTGCACCCGGATATCGATTATACTTTGATCAATTGGAAGGTCGACGTCACCGAAGTGGAATTCATCACGAGGGTAACATCCATAACATCTTTTGAAGTGCCTTCACTGACACTTGCCAACGTAGATGATCTGGTCGAGCGTGTTTCCGTTCTTCACGTCCCTGTACTTTTGCAAGTTCGCGCTCCTGGCAACATATCTACAGCTGTTCCCGAGATTCATGAAGAAGTTGCGCGTGGCTCTCTATTTTGCCATTGCCTACTGCGTCTCAGGTTATCTTGTCTCCATGTCTGTGCAGCTGTTCCTCTGCTGGCCAATTGAGGGTAATTGGTATGGGTAATGCTGGATTCCATTCTGGGCTTCAACTGACTTGCCAGGTCTTTCGCATCGAATCCAGCTGTCGTCTGTGAGCCCAAGATCATCGGGACCATTTTCTACATTGCATGGTCACTTCACTTTACAGCGAATCTTTCCAGTACGATGCGCAGATACCTCCTCAAGTCCAACTACTCACTCCCTGAACAGTCATCATTCTGCCCTTTTTCATCCTCAAGAATCTCCAGGTGAAGAAAAAGACAATGGTGGGAATATACGCAATCTTTAGTCTCGGCATCATCGATATAGCATTCAGTCTGACGAGATTCCTCACCATTCATCTTGGCTCCGGCGGGTTCAAGCCTCTGACCCTGATCCGTGAGTGCCGGTCTCCCTAAATTCGCATTGTTACTAACAGAGTTTGGACAGAAATTTGGTCCATCCTCGACGAGAATATGGCATTGATCATCGCCTGCCTCCCTTCCTTGCGTCCGTACCTCCGTCACGGTTTCAAGAGCTCCTCGGCCGAAGCATCCTATGGTTACGGCAACCGTTCCACAGGGCACATCACCAGTACTCGCAAAACACAAGCCACGTCGGGATTCGAGGTTATTGACGACCCAGTCCCAGTGTTCGATGGTGGTCTACATAGAAATACGCGACGAGGAAATGACTCGGAGGATGACGCATGGTCAGATGGAAAGAAGAGCAACAGGAGCGATATTGAGCTAGTGACGATACAGGCACAACGAGGAGACAGAACGTCGACAGTCCACCAAGGGCAGATTCGGGTGGAGCAGGAGTTTATCGTCACGAGATAGTGGAGTGTTAACAGCTGCTTTCGGCCTCTTGTGAGTACTCATTAATAGGTCTAGCTGCCATGACCCATCTACCTACAAGACACGAATCCCTGGCGAGCCGCAGACAGAGACTTCTCCATATACCCTGAAGGGAGGTCTA
This sequence comes from Fusarium sp. MBC 441, assembly GCA_030779165.1. Taxonomy (NCBI): domain Eukaryota; kingdom Fungi; phylum Ascomycota; class Sordariomycetes; order Hypocreales; family Nectriaceae; genus Fusarium; species Fusarium sp. MBC 441. Next base: position 154,084 of record JAPFTC010000084.1, read on the forward strand.
AAGGGAAGCTACAGCGTCCATCAGCCCCCAGGGTTCAATATCTTAGATATAACAAAAGAGGGAAAGTCTAGTACAACTCCTCATCTAACGGCCTTTGATGCCGTTTCAGTCGGTTAAGGTTAGACACAGGCCAAGTAAACGGAGACCTCTGTAAGTTTGGGCCACAAAAAAGGAGATGTTCACCAGCCCCTGAAAAAGCGTCTCGTCTGCCAACCCATTGCTCCATGGAAGAAGTCGCGCGCCAAGTGATATACGCTTGCATGATAACACTTTGCACTGGATTTTGCCGAATTCCCAACTATCATTGCTAATTTCTGAATTTCCATTTTCTTCCAAACCTCAGCAAGCCGGGTGTGAGAAGTCTCCAGTCACTGATAAACATAATAAATGTAGAGGTCTAATAGGGTTTTCCCATAGTGGAGAACTACCGAGATACTCAAGATGCTTTGTAGACCATGACGTAGTCTCTGTGGTCTGTGACCTTGAGGTCGGCTGGAAGGTCCCAGCGAGCGGTCCGGTGTTGGCTTCGGCGATTTCTTGTTTTCATCTTGTCGACAGAGCCTCGGGACGTGTCGCAGTCGCTCAGGACGAAATCCAGTCTAGTTTGTAGGGGCATGTCCATGGTTTTCGCGCTTCACCGTATAAGCAAAAGCTTAGATAGCCTAGAAGGTGAGCGAGTCATCCTCGGGGCCGAGCCATGCATGACACGACATAGTCCGCAGATGTGTGGATGGGTGGCATGAGCTGGAGCTGACAGCGGCGCCCAACTTTATACTGTTAGTTAATATAATTGATATCCGCCCATACGTAACATTTAGCTAGCATGATCTGGAGCGCGAGCACGATGTCAAAGGCTCCCGCTGTGAGTTTGTTGCTCTGACTGTTTCATCGCGATACAATAAACCAACGTTAGTCCACAGTCGGACAAGCGGCAGCGAGCACCAGGACTAATGGGCATCCTTCTAGACCTTCATTGGCCATATTATTAACTCCCTTTTCTCACTTGATATCCTGCAACTCTGGTGGCAAGGAGCGCCAGCACTGCGAACCAGGTGTATTCCACTCTATTACCTCTCGACATGCCGATATTTCATACTTCTTTTCTAAACATAACGCCTTGAGGACAACCTCCTCGTTCAATCTCAGTAGCGTATTTAATGATCCCTACGATGCTCTAGAGAAATATAATCCGCGGTCTAAGAGCTCGACGAGCTTAGAGATAACGAAGATAATAGATCATCTGCCTTGCGTAAACTCTCATTTAGATCGCGCTGATTTCTCATATATTCTTCTACCAAGTTAACGAATTGTTTTCTGCATGGTTCTTCCCTTAGTTTCGAGACAAGGTCTTCTCTGAATAGTGGCATTCCTTTACCCCTGAAGCAATAACCGCAGCTCATTATCAGCACGTGACCTTATCTCGAGGTTGCTGCGCCACGCGCGGGCGGCCAAGCCTCAGCAGCCTCATTTCAGCGGTATATGCCTACCCTTGAGTCAGTTCTAAACAAATAAATGATACCAATCTCTGACGTAGATGAGAGAATATCGTAGCTTGATGGCCAATACAGGAAGACCTAGAACAGTAGCTATTTGTTGACATAGACTACGATAAGAATCAAGTGTTTAAAGAGTCGATATTGCTTCTTGTAGGAGTTTTACCACTAAGCTAGAGCGTGTCTGACATAAATTGACGGACATAAATTTGGTTACCTACCTGTAGCTAACTACGAGCTTCACATAGCTACCCCAATTCACACACATTCATTTGTATTTTCTTCCTGCTTATTTAACCTTCCTCCGCCCGAGGGATGATAGACAGTACTATATGGACCCGGTATACGACCTCGTGATAAACAGAGATTAGTTGTCACAATGGTGACGAGGGTTAGAAACAAACGAATACATAACTCGGGATCGCATCACTCACAAAAGGCCATAGTAACGGCATCTGGCTGATAGAAGAAAGGGTATTGCATGGGGTGTAATTGGGGTGCAATGAAGCGAGTCGCGAATAGCTTCTTCCCAGCTCAAGGTGGCCACTGAGTGTCCTGTTAGTGGCTCTCACCCCACCGCCAGAACCCCGCCAAGTACGGCAGGCTCTACAGTGTGAAATTGGCACTGAAAATCGAGGAGCGATAACACGCCAACAGACCGTGCCACCCTGGCTTGATACGCGACGCGAGACACGGCGCGACACGACGCGACACGACAGGAGTTAAATAACACGCACAGCACGAAGGGCACAGACCAGCTCACTCTTACTTCCGTCGGGTACTTCGTCCGCCGCTTCATTTGTTACTTGTTCACAAGGCTACACAAGGCCAGGGGGCGGAGGCCTCGGAGCAACCTAACAAAAATAACACAGTCATAACACACCTAAAGCTTATACTCAAGCCATTTGTTACTCCATCTCCCACCCTGCTCTCAGTCCCGGCCTCTCGAAACCATCCATGCTGAGAGGTTGGTATGATTCGCTTTCGGACCACTCCGGCACCTCCGTTTCCTTACGCTGCCGCCGAGCCTGAGCCGATGGCCTGTTGGAACAAAGAAGCACCCAGATGCTCAACATGGTCCCCCTTTGCCTCTGCAAGCACATCCTTGTCCTTGTTACTAAGCTCCGTCTTCTTGGACCCTAGGCTAGAAGACTTCCACTCTACACCAGGTTAGCTTTCGCACTTCTAGAGGCCACCCTCGACATACCTCGGCTCTATGACCATCGACCCGGCTTGTGAAATTCGCGATGATGCTCGCGATGAATGTTGCGAGGATGGGACTGAAGGCGTATGTTGCAACCACTGAGCAAAAGCTATTAGTCTTCTATATCTCCAACTGAATTCCAGGGCGATAGGGTCCATACCTGCGCCTCTAATCGCTGCAGGAACAAGGTCCGCGACATACATGGGTACTAAGTAGGCTTTCGTGCACACATGTATTTGAATGAGCATCTTGCTTCCAAGTGTCTGTCTTTAGTCCTTTGCGAAAAGAGAGAGCAGGACGCCCCCGATGCAGATTATGAGCACAATGACGCGTCGACCCCATCTCTCGCTGATCTGGACGACCACCACGACACCTACTGCGTAGGCAATGAGGGGGGAGGAGTTGAGAGAGGCCAGTTTGCTGGGAGAGATGAAGTATTTCCCGGTATCAGGTCCCATTCGCCGTAACCTCTCTCGAACTCTGTGGATTGGGCTATCAATAAATGTTCTCCTAATAGATCTCTGGCGCGATAAGGGCGAAGGGGGTGTATACGGCTCATGCCCTGAACGGTGGAAAGCACGGCTGTCTCAAATCCAAACGTAAAGACACTGGTTGATAGAACCATTACGGACATCAACAAGTTGAAAGTGAAGTACTTCGACACATGAACCCACATCTTGGTGTGCAATAAGTATAGCGATATGCTCTAAAGCTACCTACAGCGGATGCTCAACAATGACCTTCTCGAAACTAAACGCACCAGTAGCAGATTTTGCAATAGCCTCAATTGCTTTATCAGCCCCTCTAACCACAGTGGTAGGTAGCGAGTGCCAAGATGGCCGATGATTCTGTACGAGCCATTCCATGACCCTCCTAACCCTTGGTGTAAGTTCAGGATCCTGCGGCTTCCCAAAGAAGTCAGCATTGCCGTAGGGCCTCCAACAAGCGGCATGTCTAAAATCTGGGTCTTCCGCCACTGGCAACACAGCCACCAACTTCAAAGTAGAGATATCGCTACCCGAGCAGCAGCTTTTCGCAATGGCGGGGGTGCTTTTTTTAAAGGGTAGCCTCTGTTCCGACGGGGCAGTAGGATCTGCACCTCCTACCACGGCATCAAAGACAACTGATAGTGTTTTGCTATTGGCCTTGGCCGCAGCTTGAATTTCCTCGGCGACAAGAGGGCGGTGATAGTCAAAACATTGAGTTGCTCCCAAGTCGAGGAGAGCTGAATGGTTTTTCGGTGATGCTGTAGTAAAAATTGGCCCAAAGCCGGCAGCCTTTGCAATGCATATAGCAGCTGCTCCGACGGCGCTCGCCCCTCCCCAGATGAAAATAGCCTGGCCCGTCGGATCGACTCCCCCTACGTCGGCTGCTGGGAAGCCAAATTCGAGGCAGTTGAATAGACCATCGATAGCTGTCTGGGCAACTAGTGTCATTGTTGTAGCCTCCTTGAGCCCGAGGTCTGGCGGTAACTTGAAGAATGCTTGAGCCTCGGCAATAGCAAAGTCTTGGTGCGCACCGAGGGATGGTTTCCTTTGGTGCTGTGGCCGGTTCATGCCAAATATGGCATCCCCGACCTGGAAGGGTGAGAGAGGGCCTGTTGCTTTGACGATCCCAGCGAAGTCATAGCCTGCGACGAATGAATGCATAACCATCAAAAAATGTTTTTGATCGGCAGGGTTGATGCCCGAATATCGAACCTCGACAAGGCTTTCGGATCCAGTAGGGTTGTATTTCTCCGTGATTGTTTTTCTTGACAGCTTGCCGGTTTCATTGAGCCAGATTGCAGGTGAGCTAGCCGTCATAAAACAAAGTGTCAAGATGATATTTTGGGTAGAGTGTCAATATCGTAGGAAGTTCTCTAGCACATTCAAATCACTGCTACCCTCCTCCCTATAAGTAGTTCACACAATGCCCTTTCTCTTATTTTAAGCACATGCTACCCATATTGACCGCCTGCCAGGGGGTCATGGGAGCAAGCGGTGTTTTGAAGCCGGGGGTGTCTATATGCAAGCTCAACATGCGGAGTTGCGGTAGGTAATTTGTAATCCGGCTTGATATTCGGCCGAGTTTTGTCTACTTTTGTCAGAGTTGAAGAACGATGCTATCCAGCCATGCCATTGGATGAGTAGCAGGTCACTCGTCATCGGGCCGCGTGTGCGTCGCCGGTACTTCACCTTCACCGCATCGTTGTAAATGCGCCGCGGAGCTTTGCCCAGACGTTATGAACGGAAGGTTCAATCAGAATTCGTATGACCCATTTCGTGCTGCCGTCAGGGAACTCAACGAAGAAGCAAGCATTGGAGCTGCCAGAAGTGGAGTGGAAGATTTAGCAAGACTTTTAGTTGCTACGCGAGATGCAAGGTTGCGGATCGCATCTCGGTCAATTGTATCAATGAACTACTTCTTTCTTGCTCCTTTTCAGATTTGAGAGGATGCGCCCCTGGCACGAGTATGCAGTCCATGAAATCCCAAACCCACCGCAAACCCAATTTCAGCACGGCCCAGTTCAGTCATTGTCTTTGCGTCCAAGCAAAGCAGATAACTAGATTTGCAGTGTCCATCTAATACCAAACTCAACAGGCATCCATCGTCCTCATCTACACCACCCGGACGAGCCACGAAGATGGGCTCACCAGGAGTATGTCCCGGGGGGTTACCCCAAAAACACACCTCCCTTGTGTCAGTGTCAGTCTTCACAATGCCATCAAACAAGGTGCTCAGACCACGGTTACATAGGCTGTACATGTACCTGTGGCGGCGGGTGTTGAAGTTGGGGTTGATGGAGGCCAGTTCGCCAGCATGTGGACTACGAATGACCAGCTGCTCCTCAGCTCGCTGGATCTTCAACTGTTTGGCTGGTGTGGTGTTGGCGGCTGTGTCAGGCAAAGAAACCCTGAGTTTGTAGCGCACCAGCTGAATCAGAGAACCGCGACCCTTGCTCTCATCACCCCAGAATTTGGAGCCCTCGCGGTTGCGATTGATGAGCACGTCGTAGTACAAACTGCGGAGAATATCTTGATTCGGATATTCGACGACGTCGCAGAACACATCAACTGCTCCAGACTCGGCCGTTTCCTCGAAGGAATTGACGCTATGGAAGAAAAAGCCAGCGTCACTTTCGTATTCGGCAATAACGCCCCTTCCGTTGACACGATCAATGACGAACCAACGGCGGTGTTGTGATTTGTCGAACGGAGCAATGGAATCGAGAATGTTGCGCTCGATCATAACTTGACGGCCACCCATGAGAAAATGTGTGCTAGGAATGCACAATATGACAAAGTGATCCGTCAGGAAGAAGCTGTGGATGTACGCAGGCTTGACATCCGAGCGGGCGATGGTTGCCAGGATCTCAGTGCTGCCGGTGGCGGCGCTGACGCGAAACACACGGTAGACGGCATCGCTACCAATGTCGAGGTTGAAATTGAAAAAGTCTCCAGTACGAGGGCAGCGCTGGGCATGAGTGCAAGATATGAGGCCCTTGAGATCCGGATGGAAGGCTGTCTGATTAACGGTTCCGAGCGGTTCGAGAGTCTCAGGGTCGATACGACGCATTTTAGAGTTATCGCTAGTGATCCAGACAGTTCCTGGCATTCCACGATGACCAGAAGAATTCCGAAGTTCGACAGTGTTTCCAGTTGTAGAGTCAAGGCCGGGAACGTCTGCGTGGAGGGCGACGCAAATATTCTTTATCTCGTCGGTTTGACTGTCATTGGCTTTTGTAGGTTCATAACTGCTCATCATTTTGCCAAATATCCCAACACAGGGGTCACGGCGCTGGGCGAATGTGAAAACGTCCCCGCTGCCGTGCTCTTGAATATACTTCACGTATGCTTGAGATTGATGGCGAGACGAGTAAAGTACTGTAACACCTCCGGTATCACCTGATGAGATGATGTCGAACCGGTGGGTGTGAGCTAAGCCATCAAACCAGTGTCCAAACTGGAGAGTACCGCTTGGTGTTTCGTCGATTTGCCAGGCACCGGGGCCAGTCCGAAACAAAGTCCCAGCCGCCCAGGCAGGAATATTGCCATGGACAGTACATTGGAAAGGCCCACGCTCCTCACGAAGGCCGGTGAACTGTTTGAGGTGTCAGAAGATGCCTTGCTTGTCAGTGAAGCATAAGATACTTACTCCGGCCCAGTTGGGTCAATTGCTCCACGTCTCTGCAGCCAAATTCTTTACGGCTTGCTCATAGTCAGCCTCCTCGTGGGCGGTGGACCTTGGGACAGCATCCCCTCCAGCTGCGTTCGTAATATTGGACATGATAACGTAATGTAGCCCGTGAGGTAAATATGATGTGTTTAGGGACGGACGAATAGCGGCTGTTAGGCAATGTGTTTATGTAGACCTGGGGTGGAAGAAATTCCGAGCAACACGGCTCAAACATCGCAGCCATGGGCCGCCAGGCGCTTGAATTTACATGTGAGACACAATATAGAAGCAAACCGAGGTACCGAGGCACTCCTACGGCTTTCACGACGAACGTTCTGCTGGAAGAAAGTAGTGACTACTTCATCTCAGGGCTACAATAGTAGACTGGACGGAGTGAGAGTACGATGCCGTGGATGGCAATGGCCTCGGTAGACCTACTTATTACTATACTCGACTACATTGAGAGAGCAAATGAGATAACTGCCGGGGAGAGCTACTAATATAAAGTCTATAACCCCGCTTGTTTAACGATTAATAATAACGATAACCGGCAAACTTGCGGGCTCCGCGGGTCACCCTGTCGGCTTATTTCCCAGTTGACAGATAACGGGTGACAAAAAACACCGAACTCGCATCCAGAACCCTGTTGTTGAACCAGGTTCGGTGTTTCTTGTCCCCAGCTGGGTAGTATATACCCTTGACAAGCTAAGGCGGAGAGTTTCCATGGCTTCGACCACCGCTAATGCAACCTGCTGATAGCTCCCATGCCGGTGTGTGGAGTTGCAGGAGAGGGCTGGGTCCACCAGGTAGATCGATCTCGATCAAGCCCGGAGTGGTCTCCTCAGGAACAGATAACCGTGCCGGGCCCTCCGCCAGCACTCCCTCTGAAGCTGTAGAGCCCTCGATGTGCATTAGGTACCTGACCAGTATCACGAGCTACAGCGCCAAGTAGCAAGCTTCCTCCGTAAGGTGCATTGCTGTAAAATCAACACGGAAATTACGGACGAACAATCTCCGCCTCCCTATGACATTGATGCAAACTCCGCGACGCCGCAGCCGGCATTCGTCCTTTTACCATTTTACAGTTCGGCCAAGATCTGCCATTCGCAAGCATATCCGCCCAAACCCTGCTCTCGCCACGTTCTGGAAAAGACGATTGGCCATCATTCCAGAAGTCTCTTCGGGTTCTCCTCATACAAGGCGACTCTAAGAATGAGTTCTACTCACCTTTCGTTCCCTTATCGACTTTGATTTGTAATGCTCTGCTTTGATGCGCTTCTCGGCGATGCAAGCATTCGAGCAGGATTAAAGGGTAAAATGAGACCACCCGTGATGGGGCTAAGCCATTCATGATATAAGAAGCTGAAAGCCAGCGCGAAGAGACCATCCCATAATACCAACGAATGAAGCAGCTTGACGATGAGTCTTCCCGTCCTTACGATCTGCGCCGCCCTTGGTCGACAAGGTGCCGGCGTAGTTTCCGCTTTTACATCACAAGAGACGCCTCAGTACCATATTCGAGCCCTTACGTCCAACACTGAAAGTCCCGCAGCGAAAGACTTGGCAATCAAGCCAAATGTCAGCGTCGTCAGTGTTGACCTCAACTCTATCGAGAGCATTGTATCAGCTTTTGAGGGCTCGTCTCTCATATTTGCTAACACGCTTTTTCAACGTGCTGTGCTTGCTGAATCGGGAGCAGCGGCCTGTCAAGAGCTCGAGGCACGTCAGGGGCTGAACATTGCTCAGGCAGCCGCACAGACGCCGTCTTTGAAACACTTGATTTGGTCTACTTTGCCGGATGCTCTTAAGGAGAGTGGGGGCGAACTCAACATTCCGCACTTCCAGTCAAAGATCCCAGCAGAGCACTACCTAAAGAGCCCCGAAAGTGGACTTGGAAATAAGACTACCTTTCTTCGCGTTGGTCTATATGCATCTGTCATCGAGAATCCACCTTACACTCCTTTCCATTCGGTGAGTACTGACTAGAGGCTACTTAGTTTGGCTTCAAGTTTCTTCGAGTAAACCCCGACCGTGAAGAGTGACTGACCGAGAACAGGAGGTGGCCGATATCCGTCTACTTGTGCTTCCGATTTCGCCCGATAGTCTAATCCCATTCGCTGGCGATGTGCCCTTCAATGTTGGGCAGGTCGTTAAAGCCATTTTTGCCCAGCCGGAAAAGACAATCGGGCATTATGTGGAAGTAACAGCCGAAGTCACATCTATCCGAGAATACGTAAAGACATTGGAGAATGCTTTTAAGCGCCGAGGGAAGAAAACAAGAGTAATATTCCTAGAATCTTCCCTCAGCGGCTTTGAACAGATCTGGGGCGCAGTAGGTACAGGGATTGGCTTGATGTTCAAGTACTTCAACGACTACGGCGACGGCAAATACGAAATGAATTCTGGTACCTATCGATATTTAACAGCAAAGCAGTTAGGCATCGAAGGCATCTTGCGAAATAACGAGGATACTCTAGCTCAGATTAAGTAGTAATTTCTTATTATTGCCTGCGTGAGGCTACGTGAACCAGTCTACTAAATGACGATGTCCTTTGCGATTCTAGACTACTTTATATAGAGGTTAAGCTATAATTGAAATCTAGGAAACGTTTACCAAGACGTACAGCCACCGCTGCATACTAACATTGACCTGAAATGCATTACTAATTTTTAGCTAGCTAATCTCCTTATACCCCTATCGAAATCGTCTTTGCTTGGGTCCAGTCATTCAAAGCCTCTATACCGCACTCGACTCCCTGTCCGCTCTCTGCTTACACTGTTAGCTCTGATTCAGCCAGCAAGGCGAGATGTTGACTCAAGAGAGGCCAAGGTAGAAATAACTCACGTTTCCATCCCCCAAAGGGCATCTGGACCCCCACCGACAGGCCGCGATTGACTTGGATCATCCCAGCTTCCATGCCCTTGGAGAATCGCAAGATCCGCCCAAAGTCCGTAGTCCACAGAGTAGCTGTCAAGCCGGTCTCAGTATCGTTGGCTTTAGCTAAGGCCTCTTCTTCAGTAGTGAACTCGTCGACAACAAGGATCGGCCCAAATACTTCCTCCTTCACCACCCGGGCCCCGTCAATTGGGTCGCGTACAATGGTTGGCTGTACGTAGCATCCAGGACCTTCCACCGCGACACCACCAGTGACAACAGTAGCTTGGCGGTCAATATCGCTCAGAAACCCTTTGACGACCTCATACTGCTTGTGATTGTAGATGGGTGACCAAGCTGTGTTCATATCGAGTGGATCCCGTCCAGGTACGCGAGCGGCCTCGCTGGCATTGACGATGGCCTTCATCTTGGCGATCAGGTCATCGATGATGGACTCATGGGCGTAAATGCGGCTTCCAGTAGCGCACACTTGTGCATTCATCATGAAAAGCTGACCTGCGATATTGTGTGCTGCCATGTCCAAATCGGCATCTGGGAAAACGACGACTGGCGACTTGCCACCCAACTCGAGGGTCACTGACTTCAAATTGCTCCTGGCCGCTGCCACCTGGATTGCCTTTCCGGCTGGGATGGAGCCTGTGAAGCTCAACTTGCGAATCTTGGCATGTTCCGCCAGTGCCTTACCTGGTTCGAATCCACCTGTAACGCACTGAATGACTCCATTGGGAATATGGGCCTGTGATGCCAGAGAAACCGCAAAAAGGGTGCTCAAGGGATTCGTCTCGCTTGCTTTGATGATGATGACGTTTCCGGCGGCAAGGGCGGGCCCGGCCTTCATACCGTAGATGCCAAGCGGTGCGTTATACGCGCAGATGCCCGCTGTGACACCATAAGGCTCGCGGACAGATATCTAGGACCCTTTAGACCCTCATTCGGACCAAGATAGCAAGTGCATAAGGATACGAACCACAAGTTCGTTGTCCTCTCGTTTGACAACATCAGTTCTCGACGTAGTCATGGAGTGTGCGTAATCTGCCACGGCCATTTGGTTAGGGCTTCTTCCACTGTTGTGAATAGACAACTCACATCTAAACATGTCGGCTACACCAGAAACCTCATAGAGGCCAACGCGCGCCTCTTTGCCAGTCAGAATACCCTCGAGCCAGTGCAACTGGGAGGCATTCTTATCCAGGACATCAGCATAGCTTAACAGGGCCTGGCGTCGTTGTTCCTACACATTTGCATTTGGTTAGCGAATCTTCCCTTACAGGGGTGAGATGAAGTCAATGTAGATTGTTGGGCGTGAGGGTCAACAATTACCATTTTCATTGAGGACCATGCCCCAAGACCCCTTTCGGCTGCGGCCACGCATCGGTCCACATCATGAGCGCTGGCCCATTGTAGTTCTGTGTAAGTGGCAACTGTTCGAAACTGGTCATCCACTCAAAGATTAAGGAATACCTTTTGTGATGACCTGATCATTGACCGCAGATAGAAGGGTATGTTTTTCTCCGTCTATACTGTCACGGAACGCGCCATCGACGTACGGCTGAAGGGGGATTGGGTATTTGGTTAAGTCAAAAGAAGCCATGATGGGGCTGGTGCCAACCACGCCCGAGGTAACTGAGAGTTTCAGGTCTGTGTCCACTGACCGGTCAAGTGAACCATAGACAAGGTCAAGTCGTGGGTAGATGGTGACTGAGAAATCGCGCAGGTGTACCAGTTGCACCTCATCATCACTATATAATAAAAGCCTCCATCGGGGTCGGGTGCAGCTATTAATCCGAGTTCCTTGGCCCTCGGGCTCGCGATGTTCGACGGGTGCGGAGCCCGCTGTCCGAATGGACAATGAACGATGCCTGAGGGCCACACGAGATTCCTGCGGACCTTGAAAGCTGAAGCTGTTGAGAAACAATGACGCGGGCCCGCGGCATGGGTCGGCCCGCACGAGTCGTACTGCCAAGACGCTACTCCCGAGCACTACCGGAGGTGATGTAGGAATAAGCGTATATGCTATGAGTTAGGTAAATGCGACTCTGTATACAAGCTTTTTCTTATTTATCAATCTTTTGCGCTCATCAGTTGTCTTCATTGAACAACACACCACACCTGCAATCCCACCAAGAACTAGATTCTGTCTTATCTTCCATACAATACTCTTGATCATGTCCCTTTCCATCGAGCCAATCACTCTATCCGTTGCTTCGCGTGTCTTCACGATTACGGGCGGTGCGTCTGGCATGGGTGCGGCGACAGCCAGAATCCTTGCCAAACAGGGGGCTGCCGCGATCCATATAGGCGACTGGGATATTACCAGGTTCCAGGAGATCACGAACGAGCTCGAGACCATCAACCCCCAGACAAGAATCTTCACAGAGAAGGTTGATGTATCTAATCCTTCATCAGTGAAGAACTGGATTAAAGGGGTTATCGATAAGTCAGGAGCCATTCATGGTTGCCTCAACGCGGCAGGCATTGCCCAGGTCATGAGCGACCCTTCGTCTACCGAACCGATGATCATTCGAGAAAAGGACGAGGACATTGACAGAGTCATGAATGTCAACTACAAGGGCGTTGTTTATTGCACGCGCGAACAGACTAGAGCCATGCTCGAAATGCCCAAAGGCAGTCACCCAAGTATCGTCAACATTTCCAGCCTTTCTTGCCTGATGCACATCCCTGGGGGTTACACATACAGCGCAAGCAAGGCTGCCTGTGCGCATTTCTCTCAATGTGTTGCAAAAGACGTTCAGGACAAGGGCATCCGCGTCAATGCGATTTCTCCGGGTAAGTTCAGCCCTCTCATCAAGTGTGGCATGCTTGCACTCAAGGAGATGGAGTCTGACTTACCCTTAGGCAATATTTTGACGCCAATGACACGGCAGTTTGCTCCCGCTGATGCAGATCCCGATCTTATGGCCAAACGAGGCGCTGAAGCAGGGTTGACTTTTGTAGATCCTCATGACGTGGCAAGGAGTATCGTGTGGTTGCTGAGCGAGGCCTCTCTTCATATCAACGGAACAAACCTAGCTATTGGGGCTACCTTGCCGTAAAGAATCGTTCTATTTGCAGCCGATTCTAGGGTTATGGTTAGAAGGCAATCTGATATACAAGGCGCCCGCCTCGCGCCGTGCTCAAGCAAGTGAACCTTGCATACTTGTGCTATCCTTATCTTGTTTCATCATGTTGCCCGTCAACAATCTTTAAGATCTGTTCTTTATTATAGTTGTAGCCCGGCCCTTGATGGGTTAACTGAGCCTGAAGATCGCCCGTCAACAATAGCCTCCAAGTTGAGTGGGATCTGTGCCATCCCTCGTGTATTGCAGCACACATGCCGCTTCTGGCTCGAAGTAGATAGTAAAAGCGAAGTGTCTCCAAGTGTTTTTTTTTTCTTTTTTTTCTTTTTTTGGTTATGTGACAGACAGCTATGTCATTGAAAAAAGTAGAATAGCAAAACCGATTGACGGTCTCTCATGAAGCACCTTAGCTCTTCCCCATGGTCCAAAAATACCCAGCTATCAGCAGGCGTTTGTGAGTGATGACCTCATGGTTTCACCTTGTCTGAAGGTCACGCGGGGTCCTCGGAACGCGCGGTGATCGTCGTAAATGTCCAGGTAATCAAGATCGGCATCATGCATCCCCCGCATCCGAATGGGCGGGGATGGGTCAGTCGCTCCGCCATTCATAATTCTAGGACTCTGCCGAATCCTCATAGCATGTTCTAGTTCGTGTCTGCGTTCAGTCATCCTTGAGTGTGAGAGTAATCTTGTACCACTGCTCACTTTCTACTCTCTTCTGGCCCAGTGATCCAATCAAGGACTGGAAAAAACCAGAGCATCAAAGAACACATTGTTCACTTTCTACTTTGGCCTCTTTTCTTGCAATTTCCTCACTCACACTACATATGAATCAAAACAAGCCATCCTCGATGAGCAGTTGGAAGCGCCGGTTCAACCCATCGCAGCTGGAGAAAAAGCGTCTGTCGGATAGAATCAACCAGCGTCGGGCCAGGAAGCAAACAAAGGAATACGTCGCCGAGCTGGAAAGGCGGATTCAAATCTTGACACGTGGCAAACATGAGACGCTTATCAACCAGCTCATCAAGGAAAATGATGATCTTAGAGCATCCCTCAGCAGACATCAGGCCAATACGGAAGCAGTCACTTCGCACGCAAGGGAACGTTTGGAAGGAGGGGAATCGTGTCCTAGCGACGAACTCTTCCCATCTCAGAATTCCCAACATGGCCACTCTCGTTTCGACCAATTACGAGGTCAGCTCGGCCAGACCGTGGGTGAAGTGGATGAAGTTACAGGATTTGACTTCATAAGCCCTTCACCTTGTCTCGAGTTGCAATCAGTCGATCAAACATTACATGGCTCGTCGACATTGACCACGTCCATCGTATTCCAAGCTGCGAGCCTTGTATTGCCGTCCTGGTTTGGCCAGACAGCGCTGCCCTTGACGCAAAGGCAGTGGATTCAGTGTATCTTGATGTGGAAGATGGTTAATTCGCATGCTTCAAATTGCTATTTCCTTCATTCTCACTTTAACCTGGAAACAGGGCCAACGTCTATATCAATTGGTAAGCTTGTTCAAATACTGCCGTGATGATTTGCAAACTAACCAATGATTCATCTAGAGGAGACACAAAAAACCATTGCGATGCCAAGCTTTGATGTTCAAATGCTCAAATGTCTTGTCAGAGGCGATGGCCTCCCTCATATTGCACAAACCCAATGGTTCATGGACACGAACGAGGAACAGCGCCGTGCCATTCTTTTATGCGCTTTCAAACTTGTTCGCCCTTGGCGCAAGTACTTCAAATCTGCAGTCGAGTTTGGATTTGTGTTTTGGACGATGTATAGATATTTTACGGTATGTGGTTTCATAATGCTGTGTAGTTCTGTTGCAGTATAACGAACTGATGAAATTCTAGTTCTTGACATTTCCAACAGAAGAAAACTTAAAAGCAACTCCCGGTTGGATTTTGCCCACGCCGTCGCAAATGTTGCGAGAGCATCCTGGCTATATCGACTTTTTAATCTGGTAAGAATCCGCCGTCATAAACAGAATCGCCTAGTCAGTATGTCCCTTACTCCTAACTGACATTGCCAAGGCCACATCTGAGGGAACGACTTACTTTGACATGGGGTCAGTACGATGAGGAAGGGCTAGTCCCTCAGCTCATCATGAATTTTGAAATTCTGTGTGAAGCCCACACGGACCTCGAAAATGTCTTCCCACTGCGCCTAGCCCCAGAAGATCAGAAGCTTCAACTCAAGCCGCAGTTCAGCACCATCTTTGAGAAAATGGACGGTTTCAGCACAAATCCAGTGTTTGGTGTTAAATTTCCTGAGCTAATGCCCTATGTCTTCCCATCAGGAACTGCTGTTTTGCCGCTACAGTCAGAGTCGGGCCGGTCTAGTAAAGTCTTTACCTGGCTTGACCTGGAGTCGCCTCAGAGGCACACTGCAGCGTACATTTCCTCAGTACAGGAGACCCGGGGCTTGGGATGTCTTAGAGACCATAAAAATACTGAACCTGCTGAGAGCTCCGGGGTTTTGGATCCGGTCGAATGCTCGTCCTTCAGGGATTACGCCTATGAGGCTCCGGCTTCTGACGTTAGCAGCCCAAAGGATCTCTCCGGCATGTATAAATCACCTGCCGAGTATTCTTCTGTACCGTGGGAGGTGACGCCGACGGCCATTAAAAGAGCATATGATGAGTTCTGTGATGCTTTTGCACCTTTCTCTCCCTTCACCTCCGTGAACTATGAGGATTTGCTTTGAGCAGTAGTTGTAGAATTTGGTACTTAACAGAGCTAGTTTCCAAAATATCCAAGTTATAACGCAGCTTGCTCATCCATCCTCCTAACTTACATCACAATGCATTTAGAGACATTGGCAACAGCTCAACCGGAAATGACCATCATCTGTTCAGGGCTCTCCATGGGCGCCAGCAATCCAGCTAATCAGTACAAGAGTTTCCTTCAAAGATCTTCTGGCTCACTTCCCATCAGGGACCGGACTGCAAATATAATAAAGAACAGATTATCAACACATCATAATATCATGGCCCGATTTAAATATAGTGGCCTTTGTAAAACCTTCTGCAATAGCAGGAGAGCCATACCTAGCTACATCGTCATGAAAAGTCTAGCCTCTCATGGGTATTTTAACTGCTCGAGTTTCCTTCAGCGTTGATTTACTAAAACAGAACAAAGTGACTCTTGAGGTCATCATCAATCTTTTTGGATCGGTCTTTGAATTCCACCTTTGCATGCTGAGGTGTTATCCTGTCCATGTTGTACCAGTACCCACGAATGACTTCCTGCAAGCCCCCATCTATGTTTATGACACGGAAGTCATACACCATCAACATCAAAGCCATCAAAACTTTGAGCTCGTTTGCTGCAAAGAATCTCCCTGGACATGCGTGTTTGCCGTGACCAAAAGTAAGGTTTGTCTGCGACGTCATGACGAATTGATGCTGGTTTGCTTGTCCTTCTTCCTGGCGCTTCCGGTACATTCGCCACGGGTCGAAATCATTGGGATGTTTGATGTAGTCGTTGTCAAGAACAAGAGGCAGGTGGTTGCAGAAGATCTTGACTCCCTTTGGCACCTTCGTCCCATCGCTGAATTCCCAATCCTTAACCGTAATTCTGCCCATTTTTACTGCAAATGCTCTGTCAGCGACATATTCTCGTTACTTTATACCTCGGGCATCGACCTACGTGCTGACATGACACAGAGCCGAAGAGATTCGCTGATGAAGCTGTCTAGCTTGACAAGGTGTGTTAGCGTCTGCTTTGACCAGCCTCCTTCTCTTCGGAAGACCTCTGAAATCTCCACTCGAAGCTCTCTCTGTACATCAGGCATCATTGCCAGGCAAAGAAATGAGCTCAGGAACGTGGTGCTGCTCGTGTGGACCGCAGCGATGTTGATATGTAACATGCGATACACCAAACGATCTGGGCGACGCTCTTCACGAGGCGTCACGTCCAAAACCCATTGAATGGTATCATCTGGCTTGAGCTTCTGCCACTCGTCATTTCGTCCATTGGAAATGTAGCGGTCTTCTTCAGAGATGCGCTCCTTGAGGACGGGGATAAGATGTTTTTTGGCAATGGCCTGGGCCTTATAAATGTCCGTCTTCCACCACATGACGATTGGCTTCAGTATCTCAGGATAGTTTCGGATCGTATTGGCGCCACCAAACATGATTTCCGTGTAATCAATGGAAAGGTTCTGGAACTCGGGATCCCGTGCAAGGTGAGTGCCAAAAAGGAGTCGATTGGCTGTTCGCGTGACGACATCGAATGACAAACGGCTCATCAACAAGGGCTTCCATTCTGCACAGGATCGCGTTATTGATTTGAGGTCACTGGGCCGAGAAGGCAACAAGATGCTCTCGAATGTGAGGGCGCTGAGGCTGACTTGCCTGTACAATCTCCAATGTACTCTACCAAACTCAACTTGGCTTCTTCGATAATGTCTGGGAGTTTTGGTCCCAAACTCTGGGTCAACGACTTCCGGATTGGCAATTCAAAATGATATTGATCCCACATTAGCCTTTTGTGAAGGGTGTGCCCGAGTTGCATCAGCTGAGGGTTGTTAGATTACCTGAGACATCTGCCATAGAGCATCAAGCATCAGTGTAAACTTACTTCGTTGTTAGCTGCGAGATTGCTGACATGGCTGTCGGGTGCTCGACGAATTTCCTCGAAATACTTTGGTGCTACAATGTACAGCTTCTCTTTGGGTACGTTCAACAAGTAATTAACCCCATGCTTGGAATAACGTTGCCAGCCGACTTCTAGAAGTTTCATCATGTCTGTGACCGAGGCGGCAGTGTCTTCCAAGGCGCCAAGCGGCCCAGGCTTGGTTGAAACTCTCAGGATGGGAGCGTCTGGATAGCGTTGACGGTCGAAGAAAAGACAAAGCGCCGTAACCAAGCAGGACAACCCCACAAGAGCTATCAGCCCGAGAGATGACGACCCGCTTGGATCAAGATAAGAGCGCGTAAGGATCCCCATTGTTGTTAGGGTCGTATAGTGTTGATGGTGAGGAATATGTTGGCTTGTTGTGATGTCAGTTTGGCCAGAGTTTTATAAAACCCTTCTCGGGTTCTGTCTGAATAAAGATCGATTATTTTCCACATCTAGAAGCAACGGTCGGCACAGTTGACCCATCGGCCTCGGAATTTACAACCGGTCCGAACGAACTCTTGTCGCCGAGACAGAAACGATGTACGAGTCGTACAAGTGTGGACCTGGCGTGGGTTTAACCCCGGCACTAGGAGAGGCGTCGGCAATGGTGTAGTGTCGGGCTAGCTTAAGACTCCGCATCGGAGATAAAAGGGAGTGTTTACACGAGGCCACTTCTACCAGGGGCCCCCCTGAAGTGTTTATCATTGCAAACATCGATCAATACGTCATTTAGGAAGAAAAGCAAAAGCACTTCCCCATTACCTTGAGCTGCCATGTCGTCGAAAGACTCGACCCTCATCTCCTTGTTTGCCGTAACTCAAAACCCAACTGATATAGAACAGTCAATCGAGTTCTACAAGGACCTTGGTTTCACTGAAGACACAGGCTACGAGGTCATAGGTGGTATGTAAGTCTGAATTCCGTCTTGACGCAAGCTGCTAAGAAGTCACTCAAGATATCCCGGACGAATACTTCGCCGCTCGAGGGGTTGAGAAAAACAACCTAAAGAAGAGTGTGGCTCTGCGCTTGCCTGGTGACCCATATATGCACCTAGTTCTGAACTCCTGGGCCGACCTTGCGCATGGGCCTGCTTGGCCAGCGCCGTACAATCAACTTGGTTCACGTGGCTTCACATTCCTCGTTGGTGAAGCTGCCTCGGAGCTGGCTCGTGTACGAGCTGTCTTTCCCAGCACCCGCGTTCTACAAGAGCCTCTCAAGATTCGCCGTGGATGGGGAGTGACCACTTCAGTATTGCTCTTGGATCCCGAATCCGTTTTCCTTGAGTTGATCAGCATTGAGAATGACAAGGGCCACTGCTTCGGTACCGATAAGGTGGTAAAGCCTGCGTTCGAGGCCAAGCAATGGTTGCATTTCATGTTGAATTGTTCGAATTTCAAGAACACAGAGACCTTCTATAAGTCATTTGGTATGGAGCACGACGCTGGCGTGGACTTCAGACCCGGTGTCGGTTTTCATCCTCTCACTTTTGACGGGTTCAACGAGCAGATGAAGGCTGCGTTTTCCTTCGACATGAATAACAGCCTCAATGTAGCTTTTCTGCGGCCAAAGGAGGATCACATCAGCGGCATGCATTTGGAGCTAGTGGGCCATGTTCCTGGTATCCCTTATTCGCCTCTTCCATCATTTATTGGGAAGCCATCTGACATTAACCCGCCCACAGAGTCACTGAAGCATCCTGACGATGAACCAACTTGGCCACAGAAAGGCATCGCGCGCTATTGCTTCCGAGTAAAGGATTACGAAGCATGTCTGCAACACCAGAAGGCTCGAGGGTCAAAGGTTTATGTCGAGGATCAACGAGGTAAGTGGCCATTATCAAGAGTCAAGCACTCTCCACTGACGAGGACATTCGAAGGCTGTTTGGAATGGGGAGATACCCAATGGTGCTTCACTGGTGACCCGGACGGCAATATTATCACCCAGGAACAATGGTTTCCCTGTAGATACTGGGGTGAGAGAGATTAGCCTTCTCGTATTCCTAGGTGTAGATACTCGATCTTCTGGCCCAGATGACCCATCAAGGGCGGGCTTTTGCTATAACAAAGAACCCATTATCAACAAATCGCAGCATCATATCTCAATGTGTAAACATCGGCCTTTGCTTGTAGTCTTTCTGTTGCCGCTGTATACACTCGACCATGAGCTCCATGAAAGACTGTTGTTACAAGAGACTCTCAACACTTGGGGTAAACATTCACTGTTATAGAACGTATAGTTTTGAGCCAGAGAACAAATAGAGATACTTGATCATTTCTGAACCCCGGGCTAGCATACACAGAGTTGCGGTGCCTTGGAGAATAATCGGCTTGCAAAATCTTGTAACAGTCTGAGATATCCTTGCTGCACGTCGCTCAACCTAGAGAAGTGCTATCACGGATGAAATCTATCCCGCGCAACAATTTGGATCGAAATTCATCAACAATTTTCAGATTGGGAGTTGCCCAGAACGTATGGGGGTAACCCTGGTACTCGTCAACCTTGAGAGGGATGCTAGAAAGAGAAACGTTATCAGCTCAGATGAATAAATCCTTGAGTAACTTTAAGGACTCACCCGTGCTTTCTCAGCTCCTTCGCAAGCAGCCTACCATGATCGCGTAGAATATCGGCACCGCAAATGATCAGATATGTAGGCGGTAGACTTGATATGTAAGGAGAAAGTAGGACCGAGAACCTGGGGTCTCCGATGGGTGTACGAGCTGCCTCTAAAACAAGGTTATAACAGCAATCAACATTAAAATATACCATAGGATATGTCGAGCGTACCTAAGAACATGTCCAGAACATCCATTGTAAGGATCGGTGCATCTTCGTTCTCCAGGTGAGAAATCGGCTCTTCCCCGATGTACTCCACAGCATCTTCTCTTCCGATAGTAAATGGAGCCAGTGCAACAACACCAGAAACCCTGCGATTGGTCTCTGAAAGGCTTGCTGCAACCGATAGAGCCAGTTGCGCGCCAGCTGAAGTCCCAACAAGAAACACTCGGGCAGTCTTGGCATGGACTTTTCTAACCCACTGCACGGCAGCAAGGCAATCTTCCAGCTGAGCAGGCCATGGATGTTCTGGACCGAGTCGGTAGTCGACGGAAATGAACATCATGTTGGATCCAATAGCCATCAGGCGTACGAGGTCTTAAAAGGCGAAAATAATGTCATTAGTGGATGGGTCAGTTGTTGCGGCAAGGGTCTCACCATCCTCCATGTTGAGGTCACCAATGCACCAACCGCCTCCGTCTATATGTATGCACAGAGTCAGACAGCACTCCTGAGGACGATTGAAGCAGTTGATTATGGGCTTTCCCTACGGAAGCTTCAGTTATATTAGCCACTGGGAGCGATTGATTGGGGCTTCACATATGCTTACAATAAAGCAACATCCAGTGAGGAGGTATTCACGGTTCCCAACGGCTCATACGTCCTGATTTTAATGCCATGAGGACTGTCATTGATCACAGTCTCATCTATTTGTGGTTGATTAGTGTTTTGTCAAATAGGCGGCCGAAGTCGCAGTGGCTTCCCGCATCAATCGGAGTAGGGTATCATATAATTATGCATACAGATATTTAGCCCTGGTGTATCTTGGCTGGGCTTCTTGGTCATGAGAGTGACTGCATCTCGGATTTCCAAAACGGATTGGCCGGTCATTCGAGGGCGATAACCAATAGACGCCTCAAACTCAAGCCACTCGTCTGCTAGATGGACCGGCATGGTGATTTGTTTGGAATTGTTCTGCAGTAGTTGAGGATTGCACTTCCAGCACATCACCAAAGTGGCACTTTAAGAGCTACGCTACGAGATAAATGACGACCATAACAGAGCAATTACGTCGGCCAAGCCAAAAGTCCAGTTCAGTCCGGCAAACTACCTCGATCGAGTTCCCGTCCTTATGCCGAGGTAGAATGGCCAAGCGGGGAAGGTAGAAGATGTGCGAGTCGTACTTCAGTGCCAAGGATGTACGAGTCGTAATCCGGAATTCATAAGCACCCGAACCCGAACTACCGATTTGGGGCGACATCCGACGGAGAACAAGGTCTTGAGCTTTGGGTCAACTGAAGAAGGTATCAACATAAAAGATGCAAGTATAAGAATATGGGTGCAACGTATGGTTTCCGCAAAAGAATCGAACACCCTCGCCAAGAACCACAATTGAAACCGCCGTTGTTGATCCAGCAGCCCAGCATTCAAAATGATCACCCACCAAGAAAAGGAGAATGGCACCTTCAAGTCTGGCCAAGCCACAGTCGCTGGCTACTCATTCGATCCCAATCTTCCTCATGGGCCCAACACGGACGGTGTAGACCTTCCTTATCATACCAACACGGATGGTTATACTGTTCCGGATACAACTTACAAAGATCCCAAGAACCGCCGAATCCGCGTTGTCACCATCGGCGCAGGGTTTAGTGGTATTTTGCTTGCGTACAGGGTTCGAAACGAGTTGGAAAATGTCGAGGTAAATAACAGCACCTAGCATCCCTTAAAATCCTTCCGCTGAACTTAGACCTCCCGAACCTGCTAACAATTGACGGGTGCAGCATGTCATATACGAAAAGAATGGGGAGATCGGTGGAGCGTGGGTTCGTTCATCCATTCCCTGATTTTCCCACGGGCGTCATACCAGACTAACGTTCAGTAGCTTGAAAACAGATATCCAAATTGTGCTTGCGACGTCCCATCTCACAGCTACGTTTATCCATTTGCCCCGAATGTGAGTCGTCCCCTAATCTCATTCGACAAATACGTAGAACCTTCATACTAATTCTTAACCCGCGCAGCCGGAATGGCCGGAATTCTACTCCAAGAGTGAATCTATTTGGTCATATCTGGACAGAATATGCCGTGTGTTTGATCTTCGAAAGTACATGAACTTCAATCATCGTGTCTCCGAAGCCATATGGGATGAGGACGT
This sequence comes from Fusarium sp. MBC 441, assembly GCA_030779165.1. Lineage (NCBI taxonomy): Eukaryota > Fungi > Ascomycota > Sordariomycetes > Hypocreales > Nectriaceae > Fusarium > Fusarium sp. MBC 441. The sequence continues at coordinate 176,471 of JAPFTC010000084.1, forward strand.
TGGAATCTGGCGCCTCAAGGTCGACAAGATTTACAAGGATGGCACCATTGAGCGATTCGATACAACCTGCGTGAGTGACAGCCCGAGACACACTGACTGGATTGTATAACAGACCAGTTCTAATTAATATCGCATAGGATGTCCTCCTCCAGGCCAGTGGGCTCTTGAACAATCCAATTCTACCGAAAATTGAGGGCTACTCGAGCTTCAATGGTCGAATAATTCACACCGCTCAATGGCCGTCAGATTTCGGCGAGCAGCAGTGGAAAGATCAAAAGGTGGTTGTGATTGGCGCTGGGGCTAGTGCCGTCCAGACTGTTCCGGGTATGCAACCACATGTCGACGAATTACACGTCTTTATACGGAGCAAGACGTGGCTGGCATCAGCAGGCCCAGAGTCTCACGTTGTAAGTAAAGGACCACACACAATCCACTTTGGCGGTACAGAATCAGGAGATTAATTGGTTATTTATAGGAAAATTGTAAGGCACAACCTACTCTATACCTATAGCGAAGTATTGTGGGAACTGATCTCAATAGGGTCTGTTGAGAAACGAGAAGATTTTCGTTTACATCCAGAGAAGCTAGTTGAAGAAGCCAGGCTCCACGAAGGTCCAGTAAACCTGATGTGGGCTTCAATGTTCAAAACTAGCCCACTCCAAGAGGAAGCAGTAAAGGTTTGCTCGGTCTGGCCTCTTTCTTCGGAGATGCAACACTAAAACCTATTAGGAAGCTACTCGTAAGATGCGAGAGTACCTCGGACGCAAGGACCTCACGGACGGCCTTATCCCAAATTTTCCATACGGTTGTAGACGAGTCTCACCTGTACGTATGGCAAAGATGGAATGTGGAATTCATACATCTAATTTATCAAACCTCCTACAGGGTATCAAGTTTATGAAGGCAGTGACGAAACCTAACATCTTTTGTCACTTCACGCCAGCTGCGCGTATAACGTCGAATTCCGTCATTGGTGCCGACGGGACTGAGGTTAAATGCGACGTCATCATCTTTGCGACAGGATTTGACACAAGTTGTTTTTCTAACCCCGATATTAGGATGTTGGTAACTAATGCTGAAGCAGCGTTCCGTCCACACTACCGGCTGGTTGGCCAGGATGGCGTATCCCTGGCTGAGAAGTGGAAAGACGTGCCAGAGGGGTATCTGGGCATCGGGTGTCCCAAATTTCCCAACATGGTGCTCTTTTTCGGCCCGGCTTGGCCAGTGTTTGCTGGATCCGTTACGGCATCACTCACTGCGGTGGCTACTTTTGCAATGAAGCTAATCCGCAAGATCCAGACGGATGATATCAGGTCCATTGCCCCGCGGCAAGACGTCACAGATGCGTTCAACGTCCATCAACAGACCATGCTGCACGGAACGGTTTGGGAGGACGACTGCAGTAGTTGGTGTAAGGCCCTCCTTCTACTCCTGAACATGAAAGCCGTCGCTCATATTAGCGTGTTGAATAGACAAAGATAAGAACGGACGGATAACAGCTATTTGGCCTGGAAGTGGACTGCATTTCCAGGAAGTCGTGTCGGAACCTCGTTGGGAGGATTACAACATTACCTACCGGAGCCGAGTAAGTTGCCTGAATTCTATCATGGGAAACTGTTGTGCTAGGTAGGTAGCTGACAGATCTGTTTGGCATAGCATAATATGTGGCAGTTCCTTGGGCGCGGATTCACCCGACGCGAGCGAGATCCGGACAGTGACCCAGTGCCGTATTTTAGGGTAGATGCGATTGATCCCAAGTGGTTGACAGATCTTGCCCCTTGGCGGCCAGAGATTGTTCATACGAAGGAGTCTGCTCGCTTGGCTACAGCGGAGGACCCGCCCGAGTTTGAAGAAACAGGCCGAGGAGCTAGAGCGGCCGTTCTGGATGCTACTGGACCCGACGGATCTCTGGCAGACGTGCTCGCTGGTGCTTCTCTGGTTAATAGCGATGACATTGGGCAGAAAGTTAGGTTAAAGAAATAGAAAGAAGTTAAGTAAGTTAATATTAGGAGTATTTCTAAAAAGAAGCCTTTTATTAAAAAGTTAAGTTAAGCCTTAATTAGATATGTTTTTATTACCCCTTAATTACCTTTAGGGGCACTCTTCTTAATAGAGTAACTTAGGACTACTAGGGGTGGAAAGGGAGGTTAAAGAGAGTAAAGAGGTTAAGTAGCTAGGGAATATATTAAACATAGGTCTTAGGGTATAATAGTTTAATTCTTACCTTACTTAATTTTTATAGTATTTCCTTTATTAACTTAGAACACCCCATGTTGTACGAGGTACTCGCACAGTTGGACTTCGCGGCTTGTGCCCCTAGTTGGGGAATCCGAGCCTGCAAAGTGCTTCAGCCAATCGCTCAGATTTACAGCGACAAAAAGGCCACAGTTAGCCTCCAGGAATGGTATATGGTTCTCGGTTAAGGTAGAGCTTGTGATGCGATACGCCTGCGTAAGTCGGCTGCGGTATGTTATCATGTATTCTTGGACCTTCCCGGGCTGAGACATGAAGTTTTTTACAAAGCTGTCAGAGAAATTGGAAACCCAGGTAAACCAGCTATACGACACAGTTAGCCAATCTGGCCTATGGCGCGGTCATCAAAAGCATACGTGACACGTTTCATTGCATCGAGCACCTGCTCGTTTTGCGTGACGAGGAACGACATACGAAGTCCCCCCAAGCCAAAGTCTTTGCTCAGCCCGTACAGATGATGCTCTGGAACCTTCGCACAAAGCAGAGTTGCTAAACCCCCATAGCATCAAATCATTAAGAACTTGTCCGAAGTCCTCAAAGCTGCTGGCTCAAGCCTTGATAAGATATTCAAGGTAAACATCTATCTTGCCGACTTTGGGGACTTCGACAAGGTGAACGAGGTATACTGCCAGTATTTCAAGACCCCTAACCTACCTTCGCGGACGTGAGTGTCATCCTGTGTCCAGGGCCATACTCAGAGCGGGAGTCTCCGGACCGAAACCTCGATTAGGCACCAGAGTAACTGATGATGATATAGTTGTGTGTGTGTCAAGTCTCTCCCTTTCAACACTGATATAGAGGTTGAATGTACTGCATTAATTGGGCCCGAGTAGATATTTCGTGTTAGAAAATGGCCAAATTCTCCTGAAAATGACCGATCACATGTCAAGAGCCGACAATAAGCATGATTCATGAAGGATTCCCCGGCATGTGTGAGCTGCAAAGTTCTAGAAAAGAGGGCGGGGAAACGTAGGAGAGTGGCCAACCACCTGATATTGCCGTGTTGTTGACTGATCTTTTTGGCGTCTCTAAAGGGGGCCATGGGACACAATTCTTGCATATTTACGAACTCACTCCCTATGTGCCGAGTCTTGGCCGCCCACATGATTTTAGACCAAGACCCGGCGGCGCTATCAGTATTCGCTGATTTCCTATCTTGGTAATTATTCGCGCGCAGATGGGCTATCAGTGTCACAAGTTTACAAGCAAATAAGCCCACATGAGATGATAAGCGAGCAGCCGGTGCTTTGCCCTACAGAATCTCGCCAAGAAGAAGGTCACAATATCTGCGGGGTGCAGTAGTCCTCGACAGGAGTAAAGGCTGTGAGGGATCATCGTGGGCAGCTTCCAAAACAAGCATGGGTTCTCTCGGAGGGGGCCCCTTCTCCCTGATGCTAAGCCTTCACATTGGCCTCTTCAATCTCGTGTCAAGCCTGCTTGGTTATTTCTCGTTCAGTTACACAAACAAGCAGAGGAATGTATATAAACCAGCTGTGCGAGCGATGAATCACAGATCTCAATCCCAATCTCAACTACAGTTTTCTTTTGACGACACTCTATCGAGAACTAGAGATTTGCCAGACCAACACGATGCACCTCAACCCGGCTGCGACCTTTCTGGCGGTAGCTCTGGCTGGCACATGTTCCGCCGGCGCCTTGCTCACGGTGAACTTGGGCTACCAAGTTCATCAGGCCCTCTCGTTCAACGTAAGAGATCCCATCATGTTCATAGTTGCTTCGCTTACCTTCCTCTAGGAGACGAGTCAGATTTACAAATTCAGCAACATCCGGTATGCCCAGTCGCCTGTTGGTGACCTTCACTGGGCTCCCCCAGTGGCTCCAGATGGAGTGAACAAGCAGGTCCAGAATGGCTCCGTGAATGTCATATGCCCGCAGGGCATGATGGAGTGGATGTCTGTGACCACAATCTTTCAACGTCACTATGCTACTCGGACTGTGGACAAATTCAACCACGATGCGACTGTTGCTCAGATCAAGGCCCTGTACCCGAACGGCACTGGCGAGGAGCAGAGTACTTTGCCCGGTACGTCTGACGATTGTCTTTTCTTGGATGTCCATGTTCCCGAGGCAGTCTTCAGAAAGGGTAGCAATGCAAAGGCACCTGTCATGGTTTGGTATGTGCAGCCACACCATTAAGCACCCCTGGTGTTGTACACTCAATGTCGGCTTACAATGTATATCTATAGGATCCACGGCGGCGCCTATGTCATCGGCAACAAGGTGGACAGCAGCGCTGGCGACCCCACCGGATTGATCACTGCCAGCCGGAAGGATGGTAGCGACGGAATCATCTATGTTTCCCTCAATTACCGTCTGGGCGGTCTTGGCTTTGTATCCGGAGAAAACTTTCAGAAGAATGGCGGGACTCCCAATGTAGGCCTTCTTGACCAGAGACTAGCTCTCGAATGGGTCCAGAAGTACATTCACCTGTTTTGAGGAGACCGCAACCAAGTGACCATTTCCGGAGGTAAGTTTTTACCCGAGAAGCATCCTGTTGCCTGGTTTAATTCTTAATATGGTGATAGGCTCGGCTGGTGTCGGATCTGTTGTTTGTCATCTCCTTTCTGGTACCAAGGATGTCCCCTTCAAGAGGGTACTACCTTGATCTATCGGCCTCCTCCCTGCCTCGAATGCCACCAAAGAGTCAAACGCGCTCAAGCTCCTTGAAAGGCTTGGGGTCCGCAGCTTCGAAGAGGCCAAAAAAACTTCCTTCCGAGCGCATCAACCGAGCGAACGCCGACGTTATCTCTGAAGCACCCCTCGGCCATTTCCTCTACGCCCCCGTCGACGATGGTAGCTACGTGCCAAGAACGGCTGCCGTTCAACTGAGGGACGGCAATGTTCCTGATGGGATTGACGTCATGATAACCCACACCGAGAATGAGGGGTTCACCTTCCTGCCTACCAACGTGGACACCGATGAGGCCTTCGCTGCTTACCTGGGAGGGATGTTTCCTCAAACCGACGAGGCTATCATCGACTACATCGTCAAGGACCTGTATCCCCTCTCGGAGTACCAGGGTCTTTGGTACGAACGTGCCAGCGCCTTTATCGACGACTACGGCCTCAAGCGTCCAAGCAATGCTCACACCAAAGCTTACCGCAACAAGACATACAATTCCAAGTGGAGCGCCTTCCCGGCTTCTCATGGCTATGACTTTTTGAGCCTCTTCTTCAATGGGAACACTCTGGGTGGCATCGTCAACACTACTTACACTGCGACGCTTCAATCGTATGTTTCCAACTTTATCAAGAGGGGAAATCCTAACCAGCGTAACCTGACCAAGTGGCCAATGGAAGGCAAGACATTTCAAATCTTGAACTTTGGCGGCGCTGGTCCCGTCGTTGAAAAGGATGACAGTGCGGACAGCAAGTGCGAGTGGTTGCAAACCAATGATGTTCTTCTCTGATGATCGCCCGGTTCGCCTGTTTCGCGTCGGAATACTGTGAGGGACCTATGACCTACTATCTTCAATTCATTACTAGTGCAAAGACAGTGAGATCCTTGCTTTGGGTGGTCAAATACGACCTTGGTTCATTTGTATCATATGTAGTTTAGTACCAACACAATATTCACTTAGGATATGCAAAATGCTCTTACTGGATATCATACCTCATCCCCAGAAATACTAGGTGTCGTGAAGCGTTTTGGATCACGTCCATCACCACAAGGGTATGCTTGAATAGTCCCAGATCTCGATGTATATTTAGATATCTGGCTAGTTAGTTAGACCATTAAACCCGTCCGTGGTGAGTATTCTTACCTTACTGATCCCGCTCTACTTGACTATTGGGTTCGGGTAATAGGCCGCTATAGTTGAAATTGCGAAGATCCAAATTAAGATATGCGGATCCCCATGCTGGATGCTCTAGTCAGAACGGGGAGAGCTTAACTATCCTTATGAATGCTATGTGAATTATTGGTAGAAATGACATCCCAAAGAGGATTTATCGGGCATAATATCATGGACACAATGATCATATACCTGCCGTTGTGTGTTAATTACGTCACTTATTCACGGCTTCGTGTTTTGATATGGTAGCTAATAGATACTTTTAGATCGTCCATTGATGGCAAAAGGTCAAAATGGAACCCGCCTTAGAGGGACAAATATACATACCTGCTGACCAGATTCTTATCATCATGGAGATAGTCTTGGCTCGTAGCGTGGCGCATAGTACTACCAAAATAAGTATATTTTACCACCTATGGATCCCGCCTATTAATGCGTCAAAATCCAGTTCATTAACTCTTTCTAACTCGACATAATTCATCTGGCTTCCATACCCGATCAAATGCGCCATTCCTTCGTCGCATCATGCCATCTTATCCATTTTTCACGCTTGTGTGGCTTGTTGCATTTTGGGGGGCTGTATCCGCTCTTCCATATGTACTAAACACCGTACAGGGTTTTTTGAGGCTCGAAACTCATCTAAGAATGCACCACTACTCTTGTGGTTCCAGGGAGGACCAGGAGGGAGCTCTTTGCATGGCTCGTTCGTAGAAAACGGGCCATGCTTGGTCGACACTCCCACCTCGGCCACCCCCAACCCTTATTCCTGGACGGAACAGTTCAATGTCGTCTACCTCGACCAGCCAGCCGGTGTGGGCCTCTCATACCTTGATAATTCAAGTGATGAAGACTCGTACCACCAGAGATCTGAGATGTCTGCACTGGACGTGGTCACCTTCATCCGTCTTCTTTACGAAGCGTTCCCGCATCTTGCAACACTCGACCTACACCTCTCTGGCGAATCATACGCGGGTCGCTATATCCCAACCATTGCTGACGCTATTCTCGACTATAATGAGTTCTTCATGGCAGATGGCAACCTCACCATGGCAATTCGTCTCCGATCTTTGATGATAGGCAATCCTTGGCTCAATCCGGCCATCCAGATGCCATCGCTTTATGAAGTTTCCTGTTTCTCATATCGGGGAACGTACCCGCCGTTCATGAGTAAATCGCTATGCCAGAGCGCTCTAGGTCTCGCAGATAGGTGCGAGGCGCTCTTGGATGCCTGTGCTCTTGCTAGCAAACGTAGAGAGGACTCTTTTCTCTGCTCTAGCTCCGCTAGTTTATGTTACGACCAGTATTATGGGACGTTCATGAGTGCTACCAGCAGTATATATGACCGACGGCTGACCGGGCGCCCTGATGCTGGAAGCTGCTACGACGGCATGTTGAAGACCATCGACTTTTTGCAATCGAAGTCAGTTTTGCTTGATCATCTTCAGGTCGACATCCAGAGCAATGGTAGCAAGATTACATGGGACATGATAAGCGAAATCATCGAAAGGCGTTATCTTGAGTCTGGGGACTTCTTTATCCCCTCTACGACTCAGATGGCACGTCTTCTCAGTTATGCTCGCAACGGCGAGTCCTCAGGCCGTGTCAGACCTCTCGACATAATAAAATACGCTGGTGTCGCCGACATTGCGTGCAATGCAGAAGGATTACTTCCTACTCTCAAAACCCTCCGCTGGGGCGGCCGCAGAGAGTTCAATGGCATTCCCTGGCAAGAACTATCTTCAAGGAGCCGCGGGTCCTTTGGAAGAGTGAAACGTGTACCTAATCTTTGGATGGTTGAGTTTGACGATGCTGGTCATATGGTAAGGTTAACACATGAATTAGGAGAACTGATCGTGCTAACAAGATCACCTTTAGGTGCCATTAGACCAACCCCAAGCTATGTTGCAGTTAACAGGGAATTGGCTTAAACACATGCATGAAGGCGCGGCAGCAACTAGTAGTTCGTTAGACACGTTTCTCGCTATGGAGCCACCAGGCGACCAAGATCAGACGCTTGAAGAGATCTTGATTGGTGAACTTTGACTTGTACTAGTAGTTTAAGTCGAAGTTCTAGGGCGCAAGAGTTCCATATAAAATAGCTTGATTTGTTTAAGTTATAAGCACCAGGTGACGGTTGCTAGGTTCTGCGACATGTCAGAGAGGTTTAGTACGACCGTCGCTCTAGCTATAAAAATGTTCTCTTTTTCATCTCTAGGTTTATGGCCTCTAGCTTACCCTACTCCTGTATGTCAACCTCGGCATCTCTGACGGCGTGCGGCCTTCAGGGCCCTGCATGTGACAGAGGCTTCGTGAACGGGGAGTCCCGAAAGGCCGGGAATCAGATCTTGCTTAAGTGTATCTCACCGTAACAGGGGTGTTTCCACTAAAATAAACTCCACGTCAGGTAGGTTTCAGTTTCACAGGGGCTTCCAAGTCTTATTCCAAGTCTCTGAGGGAAAACATGGGAGGCTCCTCAATGTTGATTGGCCATGATGCATTTCTTTGTGAGTGGGCAACTAACTAGGTTTCGGCGTGTACTCTCTCCAAAGGGTAGGTGGTAAAGTAGCGTAGTAGGATCTACCGGGCCAATAGTTATACCGTCTGTGTTATAGTAGGCATGAAACCTTGCATGTTTAACCAACGGCGAAAACAAACCTTATATTGTGGTTTAGACCCGCTCAAAGTGACATGTAATGCCGGCTTCCTCGACCCCCATGCCTTCATTCAAGCACTTGGCCTGCCAAAATTGATCCCGCGTGGGGCAGTATTTTATGGATTATTACCTGTTTAGAGCATCACCTTCGGGGGTGTCCAGCGTATCACGGCTTAATAATCCTTCTCAACGCCCTCAAATTTCTCAAATAGCACATGGTCGACGTACTGGCCTGTTGCCGGGCGTCTCGACTTTCACCTTCCAGGTTCCATCACAATGGCCAATCTCCCAGTAAATCTATCCATTTCAGTGCCCACTTTGGTTGGGTCATTGCTCTCTTGTACAGCTAGCTTCCTGGCTCTATGCCTTCACACAATTGTTCCCCCGCAACGGCGGCATTTCCGACATGCTCTAATAGTAAATCTGCTTGTTGCAGGTAGGTCACCCAAGAACAGTGAAGCAAAGCTTTACTGATTCAAACATTCCAAGACTTTATCAACAGTCTAAATAATACTGTGTCCGGCATCCTTGTACTCAAGAATGGCTATGCGGACCCAGGGGCCTCCCCAAGCACAGGATGCCTTGCCAACGCGTGGATCGGCCAGTTTTCTGTACAAGCCATCGACTTCAATATTCTCGTCATCTCGATATCGGTATTTATGGTGGTTCAAAGACAGCAGTTTCTCAGCGATTCATCAAGAGCTATGACCGCAATTGTATGCATCTTGCCGTGGATTCCCGGTACAATAACCAGTAAGCGTCACTGAGGCCTTGATGACTGGTCACTTGCTGAATAAGTAGGTTTTATTGGTCTTGGTCTCGGCGCATATGGACCCGTAAGCGGCAACTGGTGTTGGATACAATCGCAGTATCTTGGCCTCCGGTATGGCCTCACACACGCTTGGCGAATCGCTATTTTTCTTGCCACGATATCAATCTACACTTTTATCTACATCAAACTCCGACGCCTATTCAGCCGCCTCAAGGTTGACCTCAGCTCGTCTGCCGCTGGCCAAGATTTAGCTGGTAACCGGTCTCGGAGTGAACTGGATACCACAGAGCCGCCTGATAGCCGTCGGATCTGGATCACCACAACTGTTGAAGCCTCCTCGTATGAGTTGCAATCTCGGCCAATATCCAAGGAAGATCAGCGTACACAGGATTCCAACATTGTGAAATCACAGCGGCCCGCTTCTTCGAGAGACCAGCCTTTTCCAACAGAGATCCTCCACACAAATACAACCCAGCAATCTTCTATCAATGTGGAGCCATCTAGGAATGCGCCGGCATCACCTAACCTAAAGAGAATGCTTCTTTTGAATGGATATCCGATTGCGTACATTATCTTGTGGATTCCCGGCATGGCGAACCGCTTAGCCGAGTCGGTGGGCAGCTCACCGCAATGGCTCACGTCGTTGCAGGCCTGTACTCAGTTTGTTGGGTTGGTTAACGCTCTAACCTATGGCTTCACCGAGCAGATGCAGCGCGCGATACAGGTCTGGATGAAAAGGCGTAGTTTCCGAACATTAGACATAGAATAAATGCCTTTCTGGCCGTTGAATGAAATTAGTGATGCGTTCTGTCTTGCTGCACTGTTAGTGAAAGGAGTCGAGTTTTAGTTCTTATGCCTAGCAATCTCAATGATGTCAAATATGTAGAATGAGTAGTGGTTGAAGTCCCACCTCAGGTTATCAAGGTCCCCATACGAGTGTTAACGGGAGATCCGAGCATCATGACTATTTGGTCAAGTTCTTTGGTCAACGGCAACCCTTCTAGAACGTAGCGTTCTTGGTGGATCAAGGTCTTCTGAGGGGCCATGTTGAGCATGGAAGCATTGTAGACCTTATCTGAGATTGAATCTTGGGTTGAAATCGATTGGGCATGATGGCTTGGTTGTGTTCTTAACTGTCTTTCTTTTGCTAGACTGCCTATATCTACCCTCAACATACATAGAGGTTGAAAAGAGAAATACCCCATGAGAGGGTGACCTTTCCATGATGATGCAGCTGGGTATGAGTCTTCGACTGTAGGCAGCTGAAGTTTTTTCTTTCCTTCTTTCCTTCTTTCTTTCCTTTTTTTAAAGAAAGAAAAGGCTACTGTGATAGCTTTAGGTCATTATGCTATGATATATTAACAAATTGTTCTTTCTTAGAGTTAAAGCCTAGCCCTTTATCGGCCAACTAAGCCAGAAGATTAAGGTCGAAAACTTGAATTAATCTTTGGTCCTCCCCCAGCAAAGCAAAGCCGGTTGCAAGGGCATGCTTCTTAAAGCTTATTCAAATAACACATATATAAAGCAGGCTCACTCTGTTACCATCATTAATTGAAGTGGGGAGGTAAGCAAATTGTGGCACTGCCACACGCGTGCACACGCTCGAGGTACGTGACCATTGAATACCACCGTGGGTGTGATTCTACCTAACATATCATATGTCCTTGTCTCTTGTCTAGCTAGATATAGCTTCAAAAACAGAAAAGAGTTATATGATGCACATGGCCCGAGTGTTGGGGTCAGGCTACTTTCTCTCCGGTACGTGATTGAATGACAAATTCTCAAATGGCAGGTTCGGTAAAAGTTGGCAAGCCTGATCAGGATACAAAGGAGTGAATATGAAGAAGCAGCGTAGGTCAGGTCAAGGGTACATCGGCAAGGCATGCTATCGATAGTTTCCTGTGAGAATATGGCCTCTCCAAAACGATGTTAAGCAACACACATGTAGATCGAGACGATTAAACCGTCTCAGTTGTTGATGTTGGTGAACCAGTTAAATGTTATGAAAGCCAGGCTAGATGTAATCTTCTTGCTCAGTTACCCATCAAGGGCCAGTCTTTAACAATAAGAAAGGACACATTACTGGCATATTATAGTATTATATCCTAATGCTCACATATTAACCCTTTTGTTTAAACCTTCTGCTGCTTGCAGTAGAAAACTCATACTTAGCGGTATTATGAAAGGTTAACATCAAGGCATGCAACAAATTCCTTTAAGATGTTTTGGAAACATATCCTTGATCTAAGGTACACAAGAGGGACCATATTATGGTCAAGTGTGTAGGTCGTTGCCACTACGGAACGTTATAATAATAGCAGCAATTATCTAACGCCTGAATATCAAGATACATGCTCTAGTGCGCAAAGGTCAATTGGGATTAATCGAGAGAAAATGCACTCTAGGGCATGTCAACATCGTCTGGCTTGCGGCCCCATACGACATAGAACTTCTGATAACCGTGCATTCTGTGATCTGCTAAAGCTCTCCTCACGTCGATGAGGTTGACCTGGCACCTGTTAGTTAAGCGCAGGAGGAATTGGTCGATACTCACCTCGATCTCCTCCTTGGTCATGCCCTTGACGCGATGCAACAAGCCATAGCTGAGCGCCTGTAATCCTTCTGCCACATTCGCATGCCATAGCTCCCCAAACCTCTTGAGCCTGCGGTTTTTGGGCCAGCCGTTGATAGGAATCTTGTAGATCTTCTCATGGATGTCGACAAATCCAGTCTCCTTAAGGGCTTGCTTTATGCTGGCGGCACCGGGCAAGGGTCGATCGGCGGCTATGCTGGCGTCGACTATGTCATCGCACCACTTTTTGAAGGGGTTGTTTTCCGTAACCGAGTCGTCGTCACACTCCATAAGACCCTCCAGTTCTTGGCATTCTATCCATCCACCAGGCCTTAGTCGCTCAAAGGCCGGCTGAATGATTTGTGTAGTCATGTCAGCCCAGCAGCCCAGAGTTACTCTGGTGTGTATCAGGTCAAAGTTACACCAATCCCTGCCTTGAGGCCACTCATCGGTTCTAGGATGGTCAGTCTATATGTCCCAGGTGAGCGCGCAATGGCTGTGGGCAGTAGGCAGTTACGCACGCATCGTCAATTATGAATTCAACATTAGGAGGGACCAGATCGCTCTGGATAGGAGACAAGTCTGTACCGATGATTCGAGCTTCCGGGAACTCATCCCCCAGATCGATAGCCCAGTGGCCGGACCCTGTGGCGATATCAAGGACCTTGCGCGGAGGGGTTTCGTCATCAAAGGGGGCAAGGCAACTCCTGCCGTCTAAGAGGATTTTGAGAGTCTCATGTTGAGTGTTCAACCGTTCGATCTCAATCAAGTCATTGGGGTAGTAATAGGCTATAAAGTTAGCTTCTATTGGGCTCGAGATCTCAGGGCAAAACGTACAGCCGGCGCGATAAGCGTGGTATGTCCTTCCGTTCTCCTTGTGGAACTCGTAGATACTCTCCGCCACGGATGCGGTATCTCTATGATGAATTAGCGCGAAAATACGCCAGCAATCAAGGGCTGTAGGCTGACAGTGTGGGACGGCTCCAAGGATTTGACTATTGAATGTGAGCATTGGTGGAAAGAGGACCCATGCTGAGCAGCCTGATGAGACTCACGTCGACTTCAATTCCAGTGGTATAGTCAAGGTACGCCTCAAAGCTGAATTCATAGTCGGATAGACTGTCTCTCGGCCCGATAGTGCTCGACATTGGGAACCTCCGAGCCAGCCGAGTCGTTGATCGCTGGCGTGAAAACCTGAGAGTCGGGCGGACGTGGAGGCCCAACCGGGATTTCAAGAGTGGAGAGGGGGCATAGGCAGACGACGATCTGTGCTGGGGAGAGGAGAGAGAACTGTAGCGCCAAGCAGTGGTACTCTGATGGGTGTGCGGGTGTTTCTGTCTGTGAAGAGGGGAGGGGAAGAGGGGTTTCAGCGAGACAGACACCGACAGACTGGGTCCTCCTGGCTGAATAAGACTCAAAGTCGACCCGAGGGGTTGGTAGTCGGGAAAATGGTGACCCGGAGGATCGGGACGGGGATGGAGAGAGTGCGTGATCCAAGACACGGGAGCCAGTTTTTATTGGGCAATTTCTTGTGATGTTTTAGGGCAAGCCGTCCGTGCCAGATCCGGCGGCTGGGCGGGGCACAGTGTGTCTTTATAGAGCAGGGGCACCGTTCAGACACTATCTTGATTATCAGCGGTGACTTTGTGGTTAGTCTTTTGCTATTCGTCAATCGAGATATGGTTCGCTGGCCACTGCATTTTACTGGGACAAGGCGAGTACTAGAGTAGTTTTGCCATACCAGAGATCACGCTTCTCTACTTACCTCTTGCGTCGGAGCTGTTGCTCCTCTTCCTACGCACATCCCTGTCGCTCCTGATGATAAACACAGTGATGAGTCCGCGCGTGGCGTGTTCTAGGCCCAGGATCTGCAATTGGTTTAGGTCTAGACTCATTTCAAGTCGTCAGACTCCACACACCGCACCAGAACCTTGACCAAAAATCACCGTGATAGCTACCCTATTCTCGAAACATTCCAGAATCAAGAAGGAAAGATAGTTTCGAAATCGGCATATTCCATTCTAGATAATGACATTCTGGACCCTTCTCTCATGCCAAGCCTCCTACCACCTTCTCCCCAAGCCTCGCCGCCACCGTTTCTCCCAGCTGCCTCAACGATGCAGCACCCATCATTTCCAGCACGCTAACCTGAAGCCCGGACGCTTGGCGGAACCACCTTCGCAACTCGATTGCGGTAAGAGAATCCAGACCCATTTCGGAAAGTCGAAGGCTTGTATCGATCGAGGTGTCTGGCTTTAGCAAGAAATCGTTGATCTTTCTTCCAATCTCCACAGCCAGGAAGTCGACTGTTGATTCTTGTGCGAGGATACCCGCACCGTCGCCATCTGTCAAAGTCTGAAGGAATTCCTTGAGGCTGTGGCTTTCGCCTCGTGCGTCAGATGCATCTCCAACAGCTAGGTTGTGGTAGATTCCCATCCTTCGATCTCGGCGCCAGTTGGTTGGGTTTTTGGGATTATCAAGATGAAGCTCTGATCTAAGACCCATGATGATGTGACCTTTGTTTTCCCATGTAGATAAGAAATCTGAAGAGAGATTTGCAAAGTTGCCCATGTCCTGATTTGCCTGTGGCATCGAATTGGCAAGTGAAGCTTCGACACTGTCCAAGAACTCCTTCTCCCCCAGCGTGTAGAGGCCCTGCAGCTTGATGCTCCGAAGTGCAGTTGGGTTCTCAGCCACGAAACCGACATCTTCGATGGGGCAAATGGAGAGCACCGAAGCAGGGAGGCCAAGGGAGTGCCGATACTGACAGAATGACTCGATAAAAGTACATCCAGCTTTGTAATTTCCCTGCCCAGGTTGATCAACAACCGTAACTGTAGAGCTGGCTAACCAGAAGTAGTCCAGAGGCTGCCCGAGGAATGCTTGATGAAGATTCCATGTACCGTGGACTTTTGGTTCATTGGCGTCTGTCCAATCTGCCCACTTCATATCAAGAAACGGAGAGTCCTATCATACGTTAGTCAAATGCTATGTCTTGCTCGCATGAGAGGCAGCTTACTCTCTGAACCATTGCAAGATGGAAAACGCCTTTGATCTGAGTTGGCGACTTTTCAATCGCTTCCTTGATATCCTCAAGGCTGTTGACGCTCCCTTTAATCATGGTAACAGCACATCCCATGGATTCGAGTTCCGTTGAAACCGCGCTATCTGCTGTGGCACTTCTTGATAGAAAGATGAGCTGTTTAGCGCCGTGTTCAGCCATCCAGATAGCTAGAGATCTTCCAAGACCCCCTGAGCCGCCCACCAGCAAGTAGGCGGCATTAGGAGCGAACTTGATGCTTTGGGCCATCTCTCTTGCTTCCAAGGTCGCCGGGTCCCCAGGGAGTTTTAGAATCACCTTGCCCATATGGTTGCCACCCTGAAGATAGCGGAAGGCTTGCTTGATGTCAGCTGCGTCGAACGACGTGATAGGATCCAGTGGCTTGAGCTTTCCTTGCTCAAAGAAAGCCAGAGTTCTTTGCAAGACACTGTAGAAAGAGATTAGTCTTCATGAAAATACGCCAAAGAAAATGATCGACTCACTCTCGGAGAACCCCGCCTTGCTCCTTCATCATGTACATGACATCGATGCCACAATAGGAACGATTATCCAGGAAACGACTCATGTCAAGCTGACCAAATCCAGCGAGATCGCGCTTCCCGAGCTCGAGCAATGATCCGTTCTTTGCAACACACTTCCAAGAGGCATGCAAAAGCTCTCCGGGTAGCGAATTCAAAACAAGATCAACTCCTTTGCCTGCTGTCTGTTGCATCACTCCATCAAGGAATGAGGCGTCTCGCGAGTTAAAGATGCGTTCTCGTTGGATGTTGTAAGTCTTGACCAGATAGTCCTTCTTTTTCTCACTTCCAACGGTTGCGTAAATCTCTGCACCCATCATTTGCGAAACTTGGATAGCAGACAGTCCGACACCGCCGCATGCGGAGTGTATCAGTACACTCATTCCCTTGCGCAGCCTTCCTACATCAAGCAGTGCGTAGACCACAGTCGCAAAACAGCCCTGGATGGTCGCCGCTTCCTCAAAACTCATGGTATCTGGAAGTTTGTGCACGAAGTAGTCCGCCACAATCACCTGCGTGGAGAAGCCACCCTCATAGGTGAAGGACATGACTCGATCGCCGATGTTTAGGCCTGTCACGGCACTTCCAAGTCTCCTGACTGTGCCAGATACTTCCATGCCCAAGGAAAGATTGGAGGACTGGGATGATATGAGGCCCATAGCGTAGACAACGTCGCGAAAGTTGAGACCAGCAGCGCTAACGTCGATTTCCACATGACGCTCCGGAATGGTCTCTGGGATCGGGAGAATTCTCCAGTCCATGGTTTCCAACATTCCCGGTTTGTCAATGTCCACCTTTTTCATCACCTCCCCTTGATCTTGGTTTGTGTTTGGAGAGGCTTCCTCTAGCAGTGGGAAGGGCTGATAACGTCCAACACATATGGCTTCGTGGCTGATGACGAATTCCCTGTCAGGCTCAAGGTTCTCGTTATCCTCGTCCTGGACGATCTTGTCGAGTAGCTGGGAGACTAGGGTGCTGAATTGGTTCCCTGTGTTGTCAACCTCGATCGTGTAGAAGTTGAGCCCAAGTTCCGAGCGCAGAGTACGAGCTACACCCAACGTCTGCGCAGACCGTGGATTTGAACACTCGACTTGAATTGGGTCTGTCAACCAAAGAATCCTGCTTGGACCAACAGTTTTGACTAACTGCTGAAAAGAACAAAACGCTTCCTCGGAGATATCTTGGAAGAAATTGGCCTCAAGATCAAGACAGGAAATGATGTCCTGGCCCTGGGGGATGTCGTCTCCAATTCGGCGCTTCGCAATGGTCCAACCTCGTTCTTTCAGCGTCGCAGCCAATTTGTTAACGATCTCTCCCTCGAGATTCCCAGATAGGAGAGTGATGCAAGATGGATTGGGGATCTGTGCGGGCTGTTTCTTGGCCACTATGACGGCGAAACGTCTATGTGGCTCCTCGGCGTCAAATGTAACAGCGTCAGCGCCGCTGAACCCGGCGGCTCTTAGCTCTTTATCCCAGCGTGACACTGAGACATAGGGTTGATCCAAACGATTGTCCTTTTCTCCCAGCCACCACCCTGAAAAGTTGCCGAAGATGTAATTGAGAGATCGAGTGACGCTGCACAACTCTGTCATCACAAGCATTCCATCCGACTTGAGCAAAGGCCGTACATTGCTCAATGTCTGTTGTAGACAAGGTGTCGCATGCAGAACGTTTGCTGCGATGATGAGATCATAACTCCCCTCTTGGAAGCCTTGCTGGAGGGGGTCCTGAGAGACGTCCAGTACTTTGAACTCGAGGTTGGAAGCATGCGCAAAACGCTCTTTGGCAGCCGGGAAGAACCCTGCAGATATATCCGTGAAGGTATAGGTAGAATACGCCGGTACTCCATGGACATCGACAATGTTTCGCAGAATGGTCTCAGTAGTACCACCAGTACCTGCTCCGAGCTCAAGGACTCGTAGAGTCGGCCTGGTATGAACCAAAAGGCGTAGGAACTTGGAGTAGTCAAATGTCATGACATTGTAAATCTGGGCAAGGACATTGTCTTGGAGAAGGATGTCGAGGGTGTCAGCTTCGCCCGTAAAGAGTTTGTCAATGTTATCGAAGAGACACCTGATTCCGAGGATGAGGGATTTTTGTGGTAGTTCCAATAGAAGAGTAGTGAGTTCTTCAATCTTGGCTAACCTTTCGGCCCTTGGAAGAGCAACATGCTTCTCGGGGTTCTCGACCAGCTTGTAGTTCCCAGCTGCTGCAAATCCAATCTGTTGATTGATCCAGTCTCGGAACCTGGCAAAGTGAGGCTGGCAAGGCTGAAGGTATCTGACTCTCTCTGCCGTTTCGAGAATGCAGAGTAAGCCTAGCTCTTCATGTAGTTGAGAATCAGACTTGGAAGATGCCGGCGGGGTGAAAAGAGTTGATACATCGACAAAGTCAATGTGTGGGAGCCACCTCAATCTGGCCGCGGCATGAACATCGAGTCCCTCAGGTGTTTCGTCATCTCCAAGGGCATGGAACTGAATTCCCGAAGCCCGGAATGCCACCTTTTCACCCGAAGCGAACTCGACGCATGGCTCGACTCCATAAATGTTCCACGCTTTGGCGTCCATGACATCTGTACCTGGGCCAATTTCGAGCTCCTCAATGGCAGTGGGCACGCAAAGTTCGGCTAGGTTTCGCCCAAGTCCTTTGGCTTGCGCGACTAGGAGTAACTGAAGGCCGGCATCAATCGTCGCGGGATGAAGGGTAAATGGGGAGTGACTCTGCTGGTCTCGGTTGATGATCTGGGCAAAGGCAAGCTCTTCGGAGACAGCGGATGTGACATTTGACAGTCCCCGGAATGAGGGCCCATAAATGAAGCCTACACTGGCCAAGCGACTGTAGATGCGGGAGGCATCAACCTTGCGAGGAAGGACTTCTGGCACCCAGTCACGGGTCCTGGCGTTGTCGAGGATGCTCACTTGACCAGTGCAATGCTTCACCCAGGTTGACCCACTGTACGACGAAACAGAAAACTCAAACCATTCCGAGGAGTCGGTGTCGTTCAGCCTCTGTCTGTGTAGGCTAGTCATCAGCTCGGTTGGAGCCGAGTCGGACAACAATAGTGCTGTCTGTGCCACGACATGTCGAAGACGGTATCCAGTACCACGAGGCGCGTGAGTAAGCTGCCTCACAGCTTCACCAGCGACAGCGATGTATCCGGCAAATGGAAAAACGATATCATCGTGCAGCTTGTGATCAACCAACCAGGGCTCATCTTCGACATGGAGAATGTTCCGCCATTGTGGTTCAGCGTCGGTGCATTCAAGAATACGAGATCCCAAGAGACAATGATCAGGATATTGGCGAGTCCTCCATGCCTTGGATATGCGACTCTCAAACCAGTACGATTCCTTGTGATCCCATGGGTACGTAGGCAACCCTGAAATTGCCTTCCCAAAGGAGAACATGGGGGTCAGGTCCATCTCCAGCCCTCCTTGGTAAAGCGTCCCTACTGCGGAAAGAAATGCGGCAAAAGAGTCTTTGCCGCGAGATTGGGTTGTGACATAATGACACGGCTGAGACAGTTGAGAACAAGTCTGGCGTAAGGGGCCGGCAAGCGTAGAATGAGGACCAATCTCGATGAAAATTGATTCACCTTTGAGTGCCAGCAAGTTCAAAACCGCCGGGGAGAATCTGACTGGAGACGTGAGGTTTTTCACCCAGTATGACGGGTCTCGAATGGAATCATCCACTAGCTTAGTTGTCACCGAAGAGAACATCTCGGCTTTTGCTGTAGGTAGATGTTGTCTTAATCTCGGCAAGTCGGACTTGAGGAGATCGTGATACTCAGTACTGAGGGGAACCATGTGGTCTGATCAGTTAGCTGAGGACATCATAGAGAACTGAAAGGTGTGATACGTACGGGAGTGATATGCCATGTTAACCTTGAGCTTGCGGGCAAACATGTCAGGCATCTTCTGCTTGATAGCCTCAACAACTTGGTCGACCTTCTCGGCATCGCCCGAGATGGTGGAGCTGCTAGGGCTATTCTCGCAAGCCAGGACGACGCCATCACACAAGTGTTCGGAAACTTCCACGGCACCCATTCCAACGGCTGCCATGCCTCCAATCAGATTTTGCTTTGTTGTGACGTAGCCGCGATAGTAGGCAATGGTTATTGCCTCTTCCATCGAAATGAAATCAGCCGCGTACGCAGCAGCGATTTCGCCGCTTGAATGGCCAACAACAACAGCAGGTGTGAGCCCTAGAGAGGCAAATTTGTTGAACAAGGCCACCTGAACGGCTGTGCACAAAGGCTGAGAGAGTTCTGCCTTGTGGACTTGAGTGGTCTTGGCACACTTTAGAAGTTCCTCTTGACTTATGTTAACAGACTGCACATTCGATGCCGAGGGATTTGTCCTTCTCACCTATGATGTTCCATGTTGGTGGAAAGCTTAGACGGCTCAACACTGCATCCATATCGAGCAGGTCTGTACGAAATGCCCGATCGCTCTCGATCAACTCCTTGGCCATTCCGGGCCATTGTGCGCCTTGGCCACTGAAAACCATTACCAATGGCAGTGGGTCTGACAGTGCCTTCATGGGCCCAGAAGTTTCAGTGACGTTGGCTCCGTCCAAGATGGCATATGCTCTGTGAGGCAAGTGTTCTCTGTGCATGGCGCGAGTGTAGGCGAGGTCCGATACGGACTCTGGGTGCTGCAGAACCCACTCTTTGTGATTATTGATCTGCTTCTGGAGGGAGACATCTGTGTTGGCTGACAAGAGAAGCAGGTCCAATTTTCGAGGTTGATCCGTGGGTGGACCAGGGTCTTGGAGCACGTGTTGCCCATTGTGAAGAGCAGTGCCGTTCTGTTGAACTATGCCATTCGAATAAGGGGCGTAAGCCTCGAGGATAACCTGAAGACGATGTAAGCACCTGAGCCTAGTAAGGGTAGAAAAAGAGCTCGTACATGTGCGTTGCTACCGCCAATACCAAATGAGTCGATGCTGACCCTTTGTTTACGGTCTGAGGGAAATGGAGTTGGGTTGACAGGAACAGTCAAGTTGTACTCTGCAAATGGGACTTGGTGGCGAGTTAGCTTAATCACATTGAGCTTTGAGGAATCTGATACTTACTCTTGGGATTGGGATTAATGAACTTGATGTTGGGTGGAATGATTTTGTGTTCAAGGGCGAGAACACATTTGATCACAGAAGACAGCCCTGCGGAGCCTTCAGAATGTCCCAGGTTGGGTTTGACTGAAGTGATGTAGATCCCATTCTCGCCAAAGACTTTGCCCACAGCAGTCGTTTCAATGGGATCGCCCGTGGGCGTTCCAGTACCGTGACACTGTGCTTGTTAGAATGAATCATCGGTGTTGGTTGTTTGATCACTGACCTCGACGAATGCTGTCTCTCGAGGGTCCAAGCCAGCATCCCGATAAGCCTTCCTCATCAGAGCCTCTTGTGCAACTCCATTGGGAGTGACCAGGCTGACACTCTTACCGTCGCAGTTTGTAGAAGTAGCCTTGATGATAGCCCTCACTGGATTGCCATCACGAAGGGCGTCGGCGAGAGGTTTGATGTAAATGGCTGTGATGGCTTCAGCTCTGGCGTATCCGTCTGCTGAAGCATCGAATGTCTTGCAAGAGCCGTCTGGCGCGAGCAGCTCGCCTGCAGACATGGTAGCCGTGAGGGCGGGAGTAGTGATCATGCTAGCACCTCCAACAACTGCACCTGATGCATCGCCCCTTTGTATCGCCCGACATGCTTCATGAAGAGCAATTGTTGAGGCTGAGCATCCAGTTTTGATCACCATACTAGACGGTGGAATATCAGTATTGCGAAAGAATCGGTATTAGGGATTGGGTCATCTTACCTGGGGCCTCGAAAGTCATACTCGAATGAAACACGGTTGGCCATCATGAGGTCGCCATGTCCAGTAACAGCATGGACACCGCCTTGTTGGGGCGCCTTTGTGCTCATCATCAACCAATCATCCCCAAATGTTCCTACGTAACAGCCCAGCTGCTGCCCGCGATAGTTTACCTCTCCTGCATCTTCAAGGCACTCTCGAGTGACCTCAAGCAGCAATCGTTGTTGTGGATCAGCTTTCTCGAGCTCAGCCTTGGTAAATGTGAAAAATGATGTATCTAGACATGATAGATCTTCGTCAAGGAAATATCCGTGCTTAACCTTGACCGAGTCTTTGCCGCCGAGACTGTCGTCAAAGCCCTCAAGGTTGTAGCGGCTGCTAGGAACGGGGATACGAGCATCTACCCCATGGTAAAGGAGGTTCCAGTAGTCGTCACAATTGCGGATGCCTCCAGGCAGACGCAGTCCAATACCGCAGATGGCTATATCAGACGATACTGGCTGCTGTGTGTGTCCATTTTGCTGATGCTCATTGAGGAAATGTCCATTAGACATAGACACACCAGAGTCAGCTGTGCCTGGTCTTTGGACTTTCTCCGACGAGGAGACATCAACGGAATCGTTACTCATGATGATGAGACGTGAGCAATGGAAAATGAAAGATGAAAGGCCTAAACCTGAATGAATGGGCCTTGGGGTCGTCTAAGCCAACCACTACACTATTATCTAACAACAAACTGGCTGTACAATGTCTGGTATTAACAGTGAACCTCTCACGCCATCTCAGAGGGGATATCATCCCGGACTCCACCGCAATGCCGCATTGGCCGCTCGAGCTAGCAAGCTGCAAGTAACCTGTTGTTGGCTGGCCATGGTCGGATGATGCAAGCTGGTGGCACCAAATTCCCTCAATCTCGCAGATTCTGTTAGTGGAGACTGGGTAAGCAACATCTTCTTTGACAGCCCCAATTGAAAGATACGACCCGGTGCGCTGGGTCCGGTGGGCAGTTGCAGATAATGTGGCGGGAGTCTGTGCGACCAGTTCGAACCAAGACCAGAGATGATGGCACCAGAGCCAAGGCAACCCCCGGTCGACACCTGATATGGTGTCTATGTGTCCCGCACCACCTCCGAGGTTAAATCTTGCAGTGAACTGGGTGACATTGCATGGGGCTGACGTGGTCACTGGGAGAAAACATGTCCCGTATCCGCATAACCGGGAGATAACAGCCAGTGGTTGTCCTCATGCCGCTCCTCGTTGGTGGGGATGAACGGAACGCACAAGGTCTTTCCCCTCGGATCCCCCGGACCTGCTGCGAGGAACCTGTCACTCATAAGCCGCAATGGTTTATGCAGCCGTTGTGCAGTGGTGAACGCATGTCGTGTCACCTGCTCATTGGTCTCAGCTCACCGCCTCTAGGACTACGCATGCATAAGCACCGGCATCTATCAAGTGATGAAACGAACAACTGCTCGCTAAACATCATGATCAAGACAGTTTCTATCGGAACGATTCCTCTTTCCCCTCCCGACATTTGGCGCTTTGACTTTCGCACGTGCATGCAGTTGTGGAGTTGACGGGTGACCCGAGTGCAACGGACCTTCAATGTACAGTACAACGGCGCCGCAAGCGCGGTCCGTCATCTGCGGCCCGGGCCTTCTAGTTCGTGGTTCGTGCCACGTCGATGTTCTCTCCATGTTGAACTATTGACTTTAGCGTATAATACTAAGGCCAATTGGCATGCGGCCGGGTCTTGATCGGGTGACTTGAGGAGCGGGCGCTGGTGATGAGTGCTAACGGGATCGGACTCTCCTCCGTGATTCCTTGTGATGGTTAGTTAATCTGAAGGCTTGGGGTTAATTAATGTCAGATCAGAGCGCCGGGCAAGATTTCCAGACCAAGACAGGACTATCAAAACCAACATGAGCCGAGATAAAGTAGACATGGCGGGAACTAACAATCTGACCTCACAACGTATCTATGCATGGTTATAGACCAAAGGGAATGGTTATCAAGTGTTCGCCCGTTTCGCAGTTACTAATTTAAATCTCGTCACTGTCGTCGGGGCTTTGCACCCCTGAATATGAATATCATACCCACAATTCGCGTCTCGACCTCCTCGAATTCCTCCTTTAACACTTGCTCAAATACATTAGGGTCTTCCTCGTAGTTATCAAAAATCCCTCTCTTGTTGTAGAAACCCAAAGCAAAGGTGGCAACGCGGCCCACCTTCTGCTCAGCCTTAACCCGATACCCTTTTTCCGTCTTCTCCCAAACCTTGCCTAGGATTGTAGATCCACTCAGCACCCCATCGTCCGCCAGAAGGCTCTTGGCGTTCCTGATTGCTTTGGACTTAGCCAAAGTTGGCCCGGGCATGTGGTGCATGATGAGGGACAGAGAAGCAGAGCCAAACTTCTCGTTTTGCAACGAAGCGGGAAGCGGTGCTCCCGCGTCAGCATGAACGGTGCGAATGTCAATGTCTGGATGACGAGATAGAATCCCCTGTTTCGCCGCACTGAGAGAGGCTTGACTCAAGTCGACCAGAGTCAGATGCTGGTCTTTGGCCTTTCGACCTAGGTCTTTGAGGGCTCTGATTGGGAAGTAACCATTGCCAACACCAATATCCACGTGTCTTGGAGAGAAGTTCTGTGAGAACAAGGGACGTAGGTGTTTCTGCACTGAGCAGCGCCAGATGAGAGGAGCTGAGACACGAATGACATAAAGGTCATATATAACCAAAACGATAGGAGTAAAGCGTATCGATCCGGCATTATGAGCCGGTGTTGCGACTGTCATTTTGAATCGAGGGGACAAGTGTGCTGAAGAGCAACAGATTTGCGTGAAATGGCCAATGTTTGAGCTCTGGCGTTAGTTCTCTCTTCGGGGAGAAATACCAGTGTTTAAAAGAGTGTGGCTTAGCTGCAATATCCATGATTATGTTACCATGATTTCATATGCCTTTAAACAAATACCATGGATTGCAACAAGAGGGGTCGCTCGCCTGATCGTAAACGCCCGTCTTGGGTGAATGGGTCGACAACACATCCGTGCATTAGCACACACCGTCAGTCGGGCTTATGGCTGCAGATGGCGGAACCGGACTCTTGCAGCCTGCCGAAAATAGAAAAACGTACGTTTTTAGCCCGGCGGAGATAATGCAGCTGCTATGCCTATTCCAGAGTCACTGGATCCTTAAGACATAGGGTGGGGATTATGAGGGCATCTTAGCAGAAAGTTCGCGAGGAGAAACGCAAGACGTCATGCAAAGCTGGGAACTGGAAGGCCATCACTCTCTGTATCATGCGGCTAAGTTTTCACTTCTTACCTAACTAGAGTATATGGCAAGGCAATAACAGAGCCGAGATGACAACAATAGGCATCCGTCACCTAATACGAGACATGCTCACAAACGCCAAGGCGCCTTGACGAGATCAAGAGCTAGGCAACGAGCTAACGCAGAACAGACATCACAAGACAGCGCTAAAGAACGCCAGAGTTGTTAACGACTCTCCCACACACACACACACACCAGTGTCGCCATGAACTAGACATTGGTGGTGCACATGATCCAAACAGCGGCCAATTTATCGACCATGGCAGTGAGCGCTAGGATTAAGCCGGGATCTTTGCTTGATGATAGCAGCTGACGGAGGCGAAGCTGACTGAGCATAGATGCACTAATCGGTACCTTGCTTGTAGTTCCCTCAAAGCTGTGCTTCCCATAGCATGGGTATGCGTTGTAGGCGAAGAAATTGAGGCAGTTAAAGGCAAGCTCTTCTGTGCGTGAGCAGCATACGTGACGGTCTTGGTGGTCTCTAGAAAAAATCTATTCTGGTATTCTCTGGCGTCACTATTGATTGCGACCTGTTTGAATACTTTATGGTTCTTTGCCGCCAGATTCGGAAGATGCCGGGGGAATGAAGGAAGTAAGACCGAGCATGATCAAAATAATAATGCTGTATCTAAAATATTGCACTCTCTGCTGCGATGCTAAGCTACCCAGACTTTACTGCGCAGAGGGAGAAGTGCGTGAAAAGCGACCTCATGCTTGTAGATTACTATTCCCCAGAGACGTTTGCTCATATGGCGGACTGAATACAAATATGCCAGCTCTCGAAAACGCTGGCGTTTCCAGGAAATGTGCAGCACGATTTGGGGGTGCATTATGTGAGTTCTAGTGAGATATTTATCAACGAAAATCGCAGTGAGTGTTGCTACTATCATGCTGAGCTCTCAACCGAAGGATGACGAATCGGTAGTTGTTAAGACGTAAGATGAGGGGAAAGCTGTAACTAAGATGATAGCTAAGCGTTGGGCAACAATGAACTCTTCGCCCTTAGTTGAAAAGCTGTTATAGTGATCGCCCTCAATTCCCCTGATTTGCATTTGGTCGCTATGTTCATCGACGCGCTTGAATTGGCAGATATTTTTTTCTTTGCTGTGATGTTTGGTATAAGGTATTTCAACCGTCTGGTTAGTGGGAGTACCTGAACCAGCTTCCTCATGAACTGCATACCGAGTGAAACCTCATGATAGACTCCCCAACTTATATTTCGTATAAGAATGATTGGCTCTTGGGGGAGATCTCACGAGCTCCGGAAGAGTTTATCGAATCAGCCGATAGCTTCTGCAGCAAGCGTGTGAATACACTGGTCATCAAATTCATGGCATGATGGATGACACGCCTGTTTCGTCGACTTCTCTGTATACCTGACCCGAGCAAGATCCTGCGACCTGATGTCGAACAGCTTGTTGAGAAATGGGACTGCAAAGGCATGACTGGCGAGATACACTACCCTTCACAGGTGCGGGAATTATGAAGATGGTCTTGGATCCAGTGAGCAAGCTGTACGCTAGAAAGCCGTAGGCCCACGACACAAAATCGTCTACTGCTTGGGTGTCTAGTATGATAAGTAAGAGGATTGTCTTCTGTGCCAGCATTACACCGACTGGCACCGGGAAGATGACTATCCTCGTTTTCGAGTTCTCGATGTTATCACTGATGTATTTTTGCCTCTGCACTTCAACCTGAAGTTCCTCGTCACACTATGGGCGAGAAATTTACCAAGACTGTTAAAAGCGAGAATCTTGTCATGATTTGCAGCGACTGGGCATCCCTCATGCACCTACCCTGTCTCTCCTCCGTCATCAACCGGGCTGGTCTGTTGGGCGGAACGCCATCCACTATCGGGAAACCTAAATCGTTAATAATAACTAAAGTCCATTAAGTAAAAGCAACAGCTACTTGCAAAGAGGTTTTCAGTGGCTTCTTTGCGACGTGTTACTGATGAATGATGAGCCAGGGGAGATTTAGTTGCGCCCCAAATACTTATATAAGCTACCTAGTTAACGACGATAATTTTGTCGATTACCACTTTATATCCAACTTGACAGGTAGCATAGCTCAAAAGAAGAAGAAAAGAATTCGCATCCAGCGTGCCTGGCTGGGGAGGTAAGTAAAGACAAGGGTAAGAGTTATGACATGTAACCCAAATTGGGTCCAAGAGTCAGATTCCAAGGCGTAAGGCGGACCATGACCAGCAGCGAGCTACCAACCCCAGTGACGTTTTTTTTAGGTTAAGCCGCACCCTTTTTCAAACCTCAATGACGATGCATAGCGACTTTCAGGTTGAATTGCGTGCCCCATAGAGTCCCTGGGTCCTTTGATCCGTTCAGGTCATATAACTACCCCAGTTGTCCAACATACCCAGCTAGCTATCTTGGGGAACCTAGAGACCTCCTGTCAGCGAAGATACGACTCAGAATTCAGGTTCTGGATACACCTACCTCCACCATGCGGGAATCTTTATCAGCAAAGCTTTTAACACAGTACCGTAGTCTGTTCGGGTAATAACCCTTCTGACAACATCCCACCTCTCTCCATTCTTTCGTCCAAAGAATCCAATCTGAATTCGCGCACCTGATGTTTCCAGGAATAATTTCGTCGTGACAATTCACCCCTGCTGCAATTAGTCCCATGCTCAAGACATTGAAGAGTCGCGATTTACCTGGAGGGCAGCAGATGCTCACTTGATTGGCAACCTCCTCGTCCAGTTCCAATCCATCAGGACAACACCAAACTGCCGTTCTGGAGATGTGTGTGCCTTCGGGACAGTATCCACCGCTTGTTTTCGGGTTGAAGAGCGGGTAATGGACAAATCCAGTCCTCCCACCACACTGCTTGGGTCGGCTATACTTGACGGTGATCTTCACCTGGTCAGTCTTGACATTTCTGGAGGATATGAACAAAACTATGAAGGTAACTGGAGTGTCCCCTTTCTTGCATGGGAGGTCATGAGGTTTCCCTGACGTCGCATCAGTTGGCATGTCGACCCAGTCCTTGACGCCGGATTTCCGATATGCTACCCGTTGATAGCTGTTGGCAGATGAGTAGATGCTAACGGTCTGACCGGTCTTGACGGTGATCTTGAAGACAGAAATGGTGAATGGGATAGTTGTAAGGGTTGCAGTGCCAGTAGTGCTCGCGGCCCCGGTGCTCATCTTGATAGAAACGGGCTTAGGAGGGATCTCCGGTATGGTTGGAATCATGACTCCGCTCGTATCCTCAATAGCCTGGAGAGCGAACTCCTGAGCGAAAGTAAAGAATGTATCGACGAAAGTCCCTAATTCCGAGAGGCGTTGCCTCTCTGCGGCGCCAGAAAATCCTACGGGCGTCCCCAAAACCCACTCGTTCATAGATTGTAGGCTCCGATGATTCCCCATGGACTGGAAAAACACACTCGCTGCATAAGCAGCTAGTCCATTGTGCGCGTATAGAGGTACAGCAGGGTCGTATTCAGCGCCACTGAACTTCTTCCCAGGCCATTCAGTGTTGGAGGTTGAAAAGACGATATTGGCGAAATAGTTTGCGGTTCCGTCCCGAATATACTCTGGATCCCGAGCATTTCCCATCTTCATATCTTGCACGCAATGATACAGCTCGTGTGCCACTGCGAATAAGGCTCGAGGAACGTTGGTAGTCGCCTCTGTCGTCCACCGTTGATACATCTGGATTTGGAAGGGTGACTTTTTCTCGTACGGATTGCTCGTCGCTGCTGTAGTAGGGCCGTCAACCGCAGTAGTGAGAATAATGACAATTACCGCTGGAAGCTTTGCGAACTTGTTGTATGTTTCAAATGTCTCTGCAAGGGACTTTTCAAGAACTGGCTTGACAGCATTCTTGCTCTTGGTAGAGAGCTGACTCCACTTCCGAGTGTAGGTCACAATGATTTTTGTGTCCCCAAACTGCTTGGGATAGCCGGCGAGGGGGTGGCAGTCAGTCTTGACTGTCCACTTGCGACCGACATCACCGGGCTTGAGATTCCAATACTTGTCACACCTACTCCATTGTGCTTGTGCTGAGGAAAAGAAGAAGAGAAGAAGGCTGAGCAAATAGAAGCGCATCTTGGAAGAATTATACTCAAATCTGCCAAGAGCTCCTTGATTCGTTCAACCACGGGTTGGATTGAGGAGCTGTTTGGGTTTGGGAGACAACTGGCGTCGTTGTTTACTGCTGGGAACAGAGCTAAGTATTTATTGCACGTATCGTTGCAACTGACTGAGCTTAGTTAGTGACGGCAGACGCCGCATCTACACGGAGGTGTGACATTTCTTAGCATTTGAGTTACGCCACACCAGCGCCTCCTTTGTTCACTGTTGTCAAAGAGGCTACTTCCCATGTCGCGCTATGGTCTGCCTCTGTACAGAGCGAGATTAGTTATCAATAGTTGATGAATGGTCTAACTTCGTTCTCCTCAATGGAGCGTTCGGGACCCCGCCACAAACCCTGCCTAGGTGAGTATTGGTTCCTAGTGCATCTCCTCGGCATATCTTTGCCGATCTAACGAAGAAGTTGTTAAGTAATAGTGAAGGTTAGCACCTCTTATACTCCTCCAACATAGTGCAGCCAGGGGTCTGCACCATCTTAGCGATTTCACTCGCGCAAGGGCCGATGGCATGAATGCCCGCTTCTGCCTTTCTGGTAGCAAAAAGCGACAACGTTCTTCCCTGGTTGAGATTCATTCAAAACTGGCTCCCCGAATTAATGACAATAAGGACACTTCATGCTACTAAATACGTTTAATCGCCCTATGCAAGTCCTCTCAAATATTTGGATCAGGGGACGGTTGATTTAAATTGCCTTGCGAAGTAAGTCATGGGCTATCTGCCACCATGGAGCGAGGAGGCCATTGTATATAGGCTATTGCAACTAGACTACTTGTGCAAATCCATCATCCGTACCGAACCTGCTTATCTTCCCCACCGAACCAGTCTTCCAGCTCCCGTGCTTCCTCGCTGGGCGCGTAGTTGATGATGGTGCTCTTCATGGTAGTGTAGGCGTGGTACGAGCTAATCCCGTTCTCACTGCCCACGCCGCTGGCGTTGGTGGCCCCTCCCCAAGGGCTGCTGGGATCGTTGCGATGATGCGTATTTACCCAGACGATGCCGGCCTGAATGCTCTGCGAGACCTCAAAGGCCTGGCTGACGTCCCTGGTCCAAACCGCAGCGCCCAAGCCGAACTGGGTATCATTGGCCAGCCCAATGGCCTCGGCCACTGTTTCGAACTCGGCAACCACTATCGCGGGACCGAAAGCTTCTTCGCGCCATATCCTGCTATTCGTGATATTGTTGGCAAGAGTGGAAAATAAGATGGTTGGCGGGAAGAAAAACCCGCGACTAAAGTCGGCACCATCGAGCTTAGAGGAGCCCTTCAATCGTGCTCCTCCGATGAGGACTTTGGCATCTCCAGCAGCTACAGCATCGTCTATGAGGCTTTGCAGGTTGCCCAGTTGCCTTTCAGAAACCAAAGGACCCATGGACGAGGCTGGATTGGTGGGAAGTCCCATGTTGTCACAGATCATTTCTGCTTTTCTGATCAACTTGGGTAGAAAGGCTGATGAGATGCTCTTGTCGATGAGTATGCGCGTTGCTGCAACGCATGTCTGGCCACTTGCGATGAAGGCCCCGAAGGCGACACCGTTCACAGCAGCGTCAATATCGGCGTCCTTGAGGACCACGACTGGCGCCTTGCCCCCGAGCTCGGCAGTCAGGTGAGCCAAGTTCTGCCCAGCCGCGGCCCCAATGAGACGACCTGCTGTGGTGCCGCCAGTCACATCAACCTTTCTGATCAGACGGTGGGTGGTGAGTGCTTTTCCAGTGACAGCCCCAAAGCCAGGGACGACGTTGAACACGCCATCGGGCAAGCCTGCCGCTTTCAAGATTGGCCCTAGCCTCAGACTTGAAAGCGGTGTCAGCTCACTCGGCTTCAGGAGAATACTGTTTCCCGCTGCTAGCGCAGGGGCAAGCTTCTTAACGGCAATCAGAAGTGGGTGGTTGAAGGAAGTGATCTGCGCCACAACACCGAGAGGCACGCGGTCAACCCAGTTGTGGAGTTTGCCAGAAGTGGGAAACACAGCCCTTTCTTCAGTGCGGAGCAAGGCTGCATAGTATCGAAACCACCGGACGAGAGAGGGCACTTGAGCGCGCATCTCTCGAATGGCTCGCCCGGTCTGCGCAACCTCGAGCAAGATGAGTTCCTCCAGGTTTTCGGTGAGCAAGGTGGCGGCCTTTTCCAGTACCTCGGCTCGCGTCTGGCGTGGGCATTTTGACCAGACTCCAGACTCAAACGCACTCTGTGCCGTCTGGACTGCGATATCGATGTCTTGCTCTGACGCGGTATGGCATCTAAAGGATCAGCGACAAGGCATGCGGCCATGAAACGAGAGGTTGGACTCACTTCGCAACCAGCTCTCCGGTAGCAGGGCTCTTGATAGTCAGTCTGTCCAGGTGAGTCAGAATAAGAGATGTACGTAGGTAGGTCTAGAAAGGGTAGTTTCGGTCACTCACTCTTGGCCATTGCCAGCCACCGTCTGGCCACCGATCCAAAGATGGTATGCGCCCATGTTAATATGGCACGTTTATTTCTTGACGAGGGTTTGGCGCGAATGTTGACAAGTAGCTCCTGTGATCTCGGGAAGATTTCAAGTCAAGGCGAAACCAGATAGAGGAGCAGGCGGGGTTACTTTGGGAGAACAGTCAAGTAAGGATTACGGCGTACTCCGAGGTCACCGATAGCTGATAGCGAAATGGTGGATCTGGTGCAAGTATGGGTGCATTATCAGTGGTCAACTGCGGGCTCGGGTTAGCAGGCATGTGTTATTTATTAAATTAAGTACCTATGAAATAACTCCGATATTGGTCACGTGCCTTTAAGAGCGAGTGAGAACTCTGGCTCGTTAGATACACTAGAACTAATTAGGAAGCTGTCTCGCCAACGACGAGATGAAGATATGACCTTGGCTTCTGTCTGCTGCCCCGGACGCCAAAGACCTAGACTACCCCACGGGGACTGCACCCAAAACTTCCTTAGACGCTATCAACATCTCATACATATCTCGAGGTCGCTATTACTTGCGGGGAACGGCGGGATGGGGTCCAGACCATTAGCTGATTCACAATGAGGCAAGTTTCCGCGAAGGGCATGCGATCCCGATGACTCGTTCAATGATAAGAGGGCTGTAAGGTGTGCCCTTTAACATGCGCATAGACGAGCATTCGACGAGCCTTGTACATCTTTGTCTCTGCTCCCAGCGCTGATATTAGTGCAACCAACACAAGCCGCTCCCTTCTCCTGCCCTCTCTCTTCTCACTTCATTCGCCATGAGGTCAAAACGGGTCATCTCTATCGTCTGCTGTCACGCTGAAGGTGAAGTAGGCGATGTGGTCATAGGAGGTGTGATTGACGTCCCCGCAAAGACGATGCACGACAAGCTCGTCCGATACATGGCCGAGAAGGACGACCTACGCCAGTTACTTCTTCAAGAGCCACGAGGACGTCTGGAAATGAGCGTAAATCTTGTGGTGCCGCCTTGTCGCCCCGACGCTGATGCCGGCTTCCTCATCATGGCCCCTGGCGACTGGGTACCCATGTCTGGTTCCAATACTGTGTGCACGACGACGGTTCTTCTCGAGACAGGCATCGTGCCGATGAAGGAACCTGTCACGGAAGTGAGACTCGACACCGCGGCGGGCTTGGTTGTGGCAACGGCGGAGTGTCAGGGTGGCAAATGCAAGTCTGTGTCTTTCGACAACGTCCCTGCCTTTGTTTACGCCCTCGATAAAGAGATCAGTGTTCCTGGGCTTGGAAAGGTCGTCGTGGACATTGCATACGGGGGCCAATGGTATGTCCTCGTCCAGGCAGACGCACTAGGTGTTATGGTGGAAACTGTCAACGCGGATCGTCTCATCGACCTCGGCAAACGGCTTAAGAGCGCTGTTCTAGCTGAATGCATGCCCACGCATCCCGAGAACCCGGCAATCTGTGGCATTAACAACGTCATCATCACGGAGCCGCTGGTCGACGGGCCTGAGGGCAAGACAGTCAAGCATACGGTCATTGTCACGCCAGGAAGGCTAGATAGAAGCCCATGCGGTACGGGCAGCTCTTCTCGCCTCGCCATTTTCCATGCCAGGGGACTTGTCAAGGTTGGTGAGCCGGTCAGGTTTAGGAGCATTATCAACACTCAGTTCATCGGTCACATTAGAGGCAAGGCAAAAGTTGGGGACCTGGATGCAGTGCTGCCGACAATCAAAGGAAGGGCTTGGATCACCGGTGAGAAGAATGTGCATCTTGATCCAGAAGATCCATTCCCGACAGGGTTTTTGCTTTAAGTAGAAGATGCAAAAGAATACATGAAAGAGTCATGACAATTTTCTCGATACGAAGTTCCGTCTCCGTGAGGCACAATACTAAAGAACACAATGACAAAATTTGCCAAGACTAAAAACCAGTGCTATAATAAATTTGAACCAAGACAATATTTGGCTCTCGTGAGTGTAGCCGTAGCAGAAGCATTATACAGTAGTATTCAACCATTCCGCCGTGCAATTACTTCATTTTAGTCCTATTATGACATGTATTGGAAGAAAACAAGCGCTTCCCTGAGCAAGCATCTAACATATCTGAGCGCAGTATTGCCCTCCTCATCAGGGACACCGAGACTCGAGGATAAGAATTTGATGGGATTAGGTAGAAGTGAAATACCGAAACTATTACCCTAGCATCTTACAACTTTGCTCTCGTCTTGGTGACCTTTTCAACCAACTCAAGAACTCCTTCGGCACAGCCAAATGACCCCATATAACCCCAACCTGAGTGTCCGTAGTTATGGATAATCCACGTCTCATCATCCAGCTTCTCCTCCTCGAGCCTTAGGCCATCCTTTCTCCATGGGCGGAAGCCAACGCCATGCCGGACGACACTCAACCCTGAAACACCCTTGCCGCCAGCAATCTCTGGGCAAAGAGTCACAATTCGTTCCATGATCCGGTTCGCGGTGTTAGGGTCGGGTTGAGAGTCCCAGTTGCCGATCTGGTATGTGCCTCCAATGACTGTACCGCCTCCAGCCGCTCTCTGCATAGCGTAAATCTCCTCACCGCTCCCATCGAGTGTGCTTGAGCACATGAAGAGAGGAAAGTTCTTGGGAGTCTCGTTTCGTACAACCACAATCTGACCACGAGAGGGAGCAACGGTTGTATCCTCAACGCCGCCAAGCTTCAAAGAACCGAGGCCAGTGGCATTAACAATGATATTCGCCGTTCGACCTGTGTGACTTAGGTACTTGGCTTCTTCGATGTGAGCGAGGATACCGCGTTTTACCGTAACGCCGTGCTTGAGACACTGGCCGAGAATCCACGGGAGAAAGATTGCTGTGTTCATACAGATACCCTGATACTGAAATCCCGAGTCATACCCAGGGGCTATCTCTGACGGGTGATTGTCGCGGAAATTGTTAAAGATCTCTTTGAACCATGGATTATCCTGGTAGAAGTGAGATGAGAAGCCAGACGCGTCGGCTTCCATATCCTTATTTCGACGGATCACATGAGTCGCTACAGATCCAGTGTTAATCATGATAACCAGGGAGGAGGTAGAGGGGTCAGTAACGCACTCTGGAAATGGATCCCTGCTTCAGGCGTTTCTTCAGTCAACTTCTTGAGAGCGACCCAAGTTCTTCGTTCCCAGCGGCTTCCCTCCTTAGGGGCCAATCTGTAGAGTTGTTAGAGCAGGTACAGGTTGATTACCATTACCTGCGGTACTCACGGAATGACGTTGGCTCCGGCCCAAGGGGAGGCATATTCAGCGTCATAGTCGCCGGGCATATGTTTAGCGACCACGGTAACATCATTGCCTTCTTCTTTGGCCAGCAGCAAAGCTGATGTGAGGCCAATAACACCGGCACTGATAATGTTAGCTGAGCCGACTTACTTCTAGTTTCAAGAGATCAAAATATTTACCCCACAACGACGACGGTATTGGTCATTTTGGACGTTCGAACAAGGAAGAAACCTGAAAGCGGTATGCGCACCTAAGTCTGCTAGTCGACCTCCTACTGTAAGGAACTAGACAGACTTAAATATTGTTCACTGGGTGGGTGATGACAAGTCACAACCGCCGATTAGCCACACCGCAATTGCATGCTCATTAGAGAAGAACTGAGCGAGCCAGCTGACGGCTTACAAGACCAGCCTGGTAGGTCTGTTGCTTTTTGTGGCCCACGATGGCCTATACTGAGCCGAGGTGTGCCTCTTTTGATCGGGTGTGACCCACATGGCATCTCGGGAACCAAACTTATCTTGAGCATTCGCGCTTATCAACGCGGTAACTTTCCCAGTTGACGCAAAGATTGGGGTCATGCGGGGGATATCACTACAACCCTCGGATCCTCAACCGAAGCTGAGAGATCGGCTGCCCCGGCTGCTGTTGCCGAAGTGGCAAGGGTTTCCGTTTGAACGCGGAAACGTGCCTGTTTTTGGGAAATCTATTTTTACGAAAAGAGTCTAGATAGTACGCTTAGATATTAACGTAGAGTAAGAAAAACCACATGTTTGAATAAAAGGAAGAAAAGCCAGGGCATAAGTATTAGAGAAACCCTCTTTAAATAGAGATAGCAAAAAGAACCACATGGCAAAAGTTGAATGCCACATACAACAGCGGGGATTCGCTGGTCGTCACCGACCCAACTACTAATCCGCCCCTCACTGGCTTATCTATGGGAGAGCGGACGGGATCCCGAGTTCTCCAGTGGGTATGGTCGTATGTATAAAGTGGATGTCCTGTTTGATCTGAAGTAGATACGCAGTAATGGCACCCCAAGAGGCGATGAAAACCGCGAGGCAACTCTGCTTCCCGATTACCTTGATGGCGATGCTGAAAGGGATGTCAGTCACGAGGTGTATGAAAGGGCTAGAAGACCCACGTGGAACTAGTGCCGAGTCAAGATCACCCTCAATGCCAATCATTTTGGCGGGTGCGATATTGGTGCGGTCGATTAGCGAAAGGACGTAAATGATGCAGATTCAGCGCAGAACGTGAAAGTCAATCCTGTGAACAAGCCTTTTGCCTAAGGCATAGTTGACGAGACCTTCATCGAGTTTATGAACACAAATGTCAGCCCCCAAAATCGCAGAAGGATGCTGATGACCTCCAGGGTAACTAAGAGGGTATTCTTGTCAACTGTAGATTGTGTTTCAATGTAGATACTTAGCTGACTTAGGGATTGATGTCGATGGGAGACTGGCTTTTCCGTGACAAGATGATGAACCAAAGCAAGAGAGGACCTAGAACCAGACCATTTCATGCGAATCGGGTGCTTTACTTTGTAGGCACAGCAGGCGAAAGCACCTCTCTAGTCCGGGCTCTGTTATGCTAAGTAACGAGAGTATCTCTACCGACTACCGGCTGCAGAACTGGACTGCGAGTGCAATGATGATCCATACATTGCCGAGCGAAGATTGGCCTCCGCCCCCAGCGTAGCAGACTTGTAGTCCATTAAGCGAGGCCTTCTTTAGAGATCCATCCCCCCAACACACTCGAGGTCCACGTTGGGAGTTATAAATGCACTGTTCCTATCACAGCGACAAGAATCGCAATCTACACCGGCAATCAACTAAGCTTCCATTGTTCTCACTTATTGGCATCAATGACTCTCCAAGAAATAGCATCGGGTGCAATATCAAAGAACACAATGGTTCCTTCACCCGACTATGGAGGTCCTATAAAGCGGCTCAAGACATCGCTAGCGAATCCCAAACTCTAGGTACAAGGGAGATTCCCCGTGGCAAAGCCAAATGCCTCGTCATCTGGCATCTCGAAGAGATGGTAGTCCAGCGTCAAGATATCAGCAAAGTTCAGGTCGTTCCCCAGAGAGATTTCCGGGATGCTCTCGGTCTCAGTTGGCGGCTGTCTGGCACAGTTCGTCCCCTCGACGACCGAGAAATCTACATGACGACAAAAAGAGGATGGAAAGGGAAACAGCTCGTCTAGACGGTTCCGGATGCTGAAAGTTGCCCACATTGAAGCTCCCTCCCCAGTACTCGCCTGATCATGAATGCCATGTTCAGTTTCCTTCTTCATATCGCTCTCAAGCCGGCTGATCTTACGCAGGACAAGGTCAGACCCTCCATAGCGAGTTTTCATCCTCCCCAAGACCTGGCGGATCACGCCGAGTGCCTCGTCTCTTGCTAGGCTGTCTTCTTGGGGTTGGTGAGGACAACATATCAACGGTACTGCCGCGACCATGCAAAAGAATCCATGAATCTGAACCAGGCGGGCCGTCTCTTCCCTGCAGTGGGTTTCTTCATACAGACGGGCGATACAATGGGACGCGGTCAAGGAGGAGGCCGCGATACAAGACCGCTTGGCCTGTTTACCAGCGAGTTGGAGGAGAATGATGACAACAAAGTATGTGATGTGCAAATCACACGCAGGGCGATAGAATGGCCGCCTTCTACCTAACGAGTCGTAGAGCAGCAGCCCCTCAGGTAGGTTCTGAATCCAGCCACACAACTGTGCGACTATGGCTGCAGCAGTCTCTTGATTTAGGGGAGATTGTCCGCTGTTGATCTCTACAATCATGGTCATAGTGTCTGACAACTTCAGGGCCTCAGGTAGAACATGTGGCTCGGTTGATATGAGGGCAAAGTCCTTTGCTTCTAGGGGGGCTATGTCGTAGTCTTTGGGCCTGAGAGCCAAAGGGCGACCCCAGCAACAGGCGGCTAGCCTATCCGAGTACTAAATAAATGATCAGCAACGTAAAATGTTGTAAGCTTTGTCGGGCGATGAGTACGAACAACTAGCTGCCAGAAGACTCGACGGAGGCACCCTGGGTTTGCGTGCCGGTCGTAGGTAGAGCTATGGTGAAGGCCCATCTGTAGTGCCAGGCGGATGGCCGTGCCGAGCCAATGCCAGGGTCCGTCAAACGTGACCTGGTCAGTAGAAAGGACACTATAGCACGTCATCAGACAAAGTGTCTTCAGCAGAGCTAGAGTGTCGTCTTCAAAGTTCAGGTATATCAAGGTCTTGACCTTTTCATACTGCGTATGGCAGAGCTTGACACTCTCAGGGTCATGTAATACTAGGGACCCGGCTAGACACACAGATTGCTGAAGCAATACAGATGGTTCAGAGCCAACGAGATCATCCTTTTCGACGACCGGATAGAATGGGTAAACGTGTTTGAAATAGGCATCAGTCAAGGCTTCAAGCAAGACAGGCCGGGGGAGGACGTTTGCCTCAGTAAGGTCAAGAATTGCAGCCTTGATACTCCGTGACTGTGGATGACCACTAACAATCTCCGACTGTTGACGTGAGGCATCGTACGACATGACGGTTGATGGAGAGACAAAGGCCATCGGACGGTGCGCTCCTGGGCCTCTATCCCCATGACTGTCGGGTCTCGATAGAGTTGGCGATGGCAATCTGGTTGAGGAGCCGATCAGAGAAGTTCCGACGGGAGAAATAGCTATGTCCAGGGGCTCATCACTCTCCAGTACTGGTTGAGACCGCCGAGCCCCTGCGCCCTTTCGGCGTTTGCGGACACCATCTCGGCGACTAAGAGCACATGTCAGCCAACAGCTAAGTAATTCATGAATGATCATTTGAAGCTCTCAGGGCCCTCACACGCATTGATGGTTGAGGCGTCGACAATTCCTGCACACACGATCCGGTCTATCCTGCAGATCGCATTTCACCTAGATGGTTATTAACTACTGTGTCTGAAAAATCGATGGACTCGGCATGGCCGGAGTTGTCATACTTTGCGGGCATGGCACTCGACACAAACTACGTTTGCACGGTTTCGCAAAGGCCGAAACTCGTCCATTGTCTCTGCCAATGAGCATGTGGGAGATGGAGAGAAACCCTCTGGATGAGTTGAGCTACTCGGGAGTTGATGAAGGATTGTATGGGCTGATATGTAGCCCCTGCGAGAAGTCAGAATGTGGGGAACCGAGGCTGGGTTAACAAGGAGGTACGGAAATCTGAGCCACGACACAAGGTTACAGGGTCCCAATCATTGGTTAATCACGTGATACTGCTCGGCATTCGGCGCAAATAAGAGGCCTGCTTGATTGGCCGAGAAGGGGCCAAGTCGTCCATGGTTCTTACACCCTGGAGAGGGGTGCTAAGCCAACCTCGAACAATCCTTGAACAATATCAAAGTCTTGGAGGTGATAGTCACACCTAGAGGCCAATGTTTGCATGTGTGCGTTTCAAACAAGCATCTATAGCCAACTCACACGTCCCCCGAATGCCCGGTTGCACTAGGTACATAAGTGGGCCTCTTTAAGAAGTCGGTATCTTCGGTTTGGTTGATCTGATGAGTGATGCTTGACTTGGGCGCCGAGCCAAGTGTTGATTATGCCAATGATTCGACAAGGATACCCTTGAGGACGTGGTTTAGATGCCCAGAGAGGGTAACCGAAGCATGAGCTTTTTAATAGAGTGTTTTCGAGATCAATAGCGTGATCAATAGCGCTCCTCCTGAGCGGGCACTAGTAGTCTTTCGGTTAAAGAGATTCAGGAACCAACGCTCCAGTGGATGCTAATCTCAGGTCTACCTCCTTGATTGGAAAGCAACGTTTATGGCAAAGACGCCACTCATTAGCTTAAGAGCTGCCTGTAGGCATTTGCCCCGTTTCCCGTGTCAACAAGACCTACTAATACTTCTGGTTTTGTGCCTCAACGCTGGGGTTCTTCAGGACTTACTTTCCTTTATTTCCTCCTCCAACCAAGGGCCTTTCATCAGTCATCATCATGGGAGCCTCTATCTCAGTCGTTAGTAACCCAGAAACGGTCGCGAATGCCATTTTCACGAGTGGTGTGAGCGTTACAGGCGCATCTTGGAACACCGGGTTCAGCGAAAACGCCGTGGGTACCTTCACCAATGGCCCCTTGGGTGTCGCCTCTGGTGGCATCCTGACAACAGGCGGTTCCAAGGATGCGGCAGCATACCAAGCGTACTCCGTCAACATAGAGAATGGAGCGGGCGCATCCCAGACCTATTGTGGAGGGGATTCCCTTGATGCCGCTGTCTTGTCAGTCGATATTGAGGTTGAGCAGGGCTTCAATGGGGTGGAAGTCGAATTTGTTTTCGCGTCGGAGGAGTACTCATAGTAAGCTGCTACATGTTGTCTATTCTCTAAGTTGCTTTTACTAATCAGAGAAGCCAGCACGCGGACCCAATCGGGATTTATCTGGACGGCGAGCAGTTCGCCCTGAACCCAGACGGGAGCAGGATAACGGCCAAATCGTACTACCTGTCCCCCGAACGAGCCATCGCGAACCCTAACCAATTTCTCAACTATCCCTCTTGGTCCACCTACGCAGCAACTTCGAAGCCGCTGATCATGGGCATTGCCGCAGCACCTGGGTCACACACCATGGTCTTTGCCATTTGCGACGCCGTCGACGGACAGCATGACTCGGCGCTCTTTGTGAGGGCGAAAGGCTGCAAGGACTGTGTAGCAGACGTAAAGATACACTATCTCACGCAAACAACCACAGCTGTGTCGACTTTTACTTCGACCATCGAGCCAGTCAGCTCGGCTGCTGGCACCGTCTTGATCGGTGTGACAGTGGACCCAACGACAACAGCCACGTCTAGCGAGCCAGCGACGACTTCCAGCGAGCTTTTCACGACAGCCACATCCACCGATGCTTCGACAGCCACTTCTACCGAGTTCTCATCAACATCGGCCGAGGACTCTACCACATCCACCGATGCTTCTACTACATCCAATGAATCGTCAACCGAGTCGCTCGCTACGACAACTACAGCCAGCGATAGTTCAACGGTACCAACCACGGACCCCTCAGTTTCTACAACCACGACTACTACCGACTCTTCTATCACAACCCTGTCACAGGTCACCACCATCTCGACTATCGACTCTACAATGACAACCCTGACAACATCTCGAAGGCCTTGTCGTCCCGTCTAGGACGAGCTTCTAGCTGATTAACGCATTGAGAGCTAAGTTTGAGGTATAGAAAGAGTATAGAAGGAATATAGTATAGTATTATAGTAGTATAGTATTATATCTTAATATTAATAAGGAATAAACTATACCTGCCTAGCTATATTCTTATACAGTGCTAAATCTCTTAGAGGTAATTTAACTTCTGTAATTTCTATATAAAAAATAAAAGGGAAGTATGTCTCGTATAGTATTTATTTAGCATCGGGATATAATACTATTATATGTTGACAATGTGTCTTTTATTATCGTTGTAGTCCGGCCCTTGATCGGTTAACTAAGTTAGAAGATCGCATAGTATTTATAATTTTAAGTTCCGTCGTAGAAGCATATAAAATAATAGGTTTTCAAGGCTCCAAGCGCGTTTCGTTCTTAATAGGAGGAAGTGTATTTACACGATTTTAGATTTGATAACCAAGTTCAAACTAAAGACGTAGGGCTTTAGCTACGGCCACCACATAATGATACTAGATAAGGAAGAGCCTCCACTGCACTTATTCGATATGATTGTGACTCGGATGTTCATGGAACTGTATATTTCGTCTCCGGAGACAGTGGCTTTTGCAGAGGTATCTCGGTCTTTCTATGTCACGAATAGAAATATCACTTTCGAGCCTCCAATTAAAGAGATTGCTTCTCAATAGCCACAACAGCTCGTAAGACATTAGGCTCATCTCCACTAACACTTGACCTTGATGGAAAAGAGCTGACCCCCAGTCGACGTTGCATTGCTACCCAAGTACGATCCAGCGGTTGCAAAGTACAAAGTATCCCGGTCCTGGACGGTTTGACCAAAGACGGCCGAAACTGGTTGGCTGATGGTTTGGGAGCCGTAGTCCCAGGAAGCCAACATTTGACCCTCACCTTCGTTGGTAATTCTCTCAATACCGTTGAGGCTCCCTAGTCCTGTGGCGAGAAATGCAACACCGTCTCGTCTCAGGGTAAAGTCATCGAATGTTGACCCATTGAGTCCCCGTGCGACGATCTCTGCCGGTGTCCCAACTGCCAGACCCTCGGAAGTGATGGCGAGGCGGCCGTACAAGCCCTGGTTTGTGTTGGTAAAGTAAAGCCATCCGCCCCGGGCGTGTACTCCGTTGATGCCGAGAAGGAGCTTCGACCCAGGCTCGGGTGTGGGTGCAAAGAGGGGATCCGAACTGACGGTTTGGACGCCTCCTGTTCGTGTGTCGAGCCGGAGTAGAGAGCCACCAGCACAATCCGCAACAAGAAGGTAATGCGGCGAGTGAGGTACAGGTGTCAGGCCGTTAAGCCACGCTGCTGACGGAATGGGGAATGCCTTGATCTTGGTCCCAGCTTTGGCGAGCGTAATATGATGGACAACGTTAGAACCCGGCTCTACCAGTCCTTCATCCCACGAGAAGTTACTGGCAGTAGCAACGATTGTGTCCGGCAGCGGGGATGCGAGCCCGAAGATGGCCGAGGAATATGGTGCGAGGGAAGTGAAAAGGTAGGGAGCCCTCTTTGACAAACGGCCAAGAGGGTTGATGCTGTAGAGGTCTCCGGTGTAGGCGTTGCACACCACAATAGTGCCATTTGGAAGAATAGTGAGATTTTCAATGCGAACTGAAGGTGGGAACTGAGTAAGGAGTCGCGGTTCTGGAATAGCCCAGGCCAAATGCACCAGCAAGTGCAGCCATGCGAGGAGAGTGGACAATCTAAACGCGAAGTACATGGTGATGCAGGGCGAAGAAAATCGATTGCGAATGTGTCAAGTTTAATGAGGTAGTGGCCCTAGAAGTATGGAGATGGCTCTGCTTAAATAGTTGCGTGATCAACAACAGCGAGGCATGCCAGCTGCAGCGCTCGTACTCAAGACAGAGGTTCGAAGGGGTCTCTGGCGTCTTCCATATGAGGTGTCATGGTGATATGGAGTTGAAAATAGAGACTATACAACGTGAAGTGATTGGCTGTGTCGTTCAGTTTTCCTAACTCGGTCTAGTTGTGAACGGTTGAGGTAGTGGCGCCGGCACTGAGTTACATTGAGGCATATAGGGCTGTTTCGTCTGGCCAGAGACGTAGCATTTTTCTGGGGGCGGCAGTTAGCCTAACCGTATAGATCACGTCAATGACACCTTTCCTCTGACAGCTGCTTAAATGATTCGTTCAAAGCTCGCCGATGACGGTCTTCCTCCAATAAATCGCCTAAGTGGCTGGCTTATCTTTACCCCATCCAGAGGTACGGACCATCCATAAAACCAAGTGGGGTTTTCGTTCCCATTTCCTATTTAAGGGCAAAAGCTTCGGGCCTTGCTCCAAGAGGGCTGTTCGAGGAATACGACAAACCGATCGACCTATGTGCGGGGCCGGAGCACTACAAACATGTCATTCTTAGATCGCCAGGAAGACCAACAGTTACTGGCGCCCTTTAAGCCTCCGTTTAGGCGGAAATTCAAGCCAAAGGCCAAGACAGGCTGCCACACTTGCAGGTGAGGCGACGGAAGACTACGAACCCCGTTGCTGTCAGGTTGATACTAAGCCGACTGCTCCCGAACAGAATTCGAAGAGTCAAATGCGATGAGACAAGGCCAGCATGTCGTCGTTGCGTGTCCACTGATCGGGTGTGTGATGGGTATCCGTCCGTATTCCGAGTCTTGACCCTTGGGGACCACCAATCATCAGCTTCAGCGCCCACCCCTAGTTCTCAGCCAGCACTCTCTCTATATCAGCCAAAGTCTTCCATAGTTACGGCTGATCAAGTCGATAAGCTGGCCCTTTACTTCCACCGCAAGCGCCGAGCCAACGTATGCTACCGGAATGAGGCCCGGGCAATACTGGCAAATCTCTCCGATCCCACTATCCGCCATGCACTCGATTCTCTGATCACTCTCCATGACGGGTTCGAGGCAACAAGATACACGGCAATTATCGGCACCCACGGCCCATTCATCAATCAACACAGCTTGGATGCGTACAACGTGGCAGTCTCCAGCCTCGCATCTCGGCTCAAAGAGGAGCCCAACCGAACGTCTGCTCAGGTTGCTCTCGTGTGTTGTCAGATGTTTGTGAGCATAGAGGTCATGATGGGCGACTACACTACTGCCTTCCAACACTTCCTTCTAGGACTTCGTATCATGTACCAATACCGGAACCGTCCAAGTGTGAGCGACAGCGGCCGGGTAGTTCCTTGTGGCAATCTCGGTTTTCCTCATCTAGATGAGTTTGCTATCAAGCTTTTTGCCTCAGGTTATCCTGGGCCCAAGCACTTATCTTCCTGCGACAGAGGCGACAGTAGCTCCGCAACAAGCAACATCAACCCCATTTTGTGCGATCAGGC
This sequence comes from Fusarium sp. MBC 441, assembly GCA_030779165.1. Lineage (NCBI taxonomy): Eukaryota > Fungi > Ascomycota > Sordariomycetes > Hypocreales > Nectriaceae > Fusarium > Fusarium sp. MBC 441. The sequence goes on from JAPFTC010000084.1 coordinate 220,539, forward strand.
TCGCAGCGATCTGAGTGTTCTTTCCGTCGAAGTACTGGAGTTCTTGAATCGGGTGACAGGCTTACGGAGCCAGTACCAGGTGGCAGAGTTGAAGGCAACGAGGACGCAGATCCTCGGCTGCCTGCAGTCTTGGGACAAGACGTACTCTGAAACGGCCAATGAGATAATTGAGAGAACGACTGCCAAAAGAGTGCGCTTTGGAGCGGCATTCTCCCTTCTACTTCATGGTGTCTTGAAAATTGTAGTTGACCTGGCAATTGGGGCCTCTACCGATGATGTACGCGCACTGGGAGAGCAGGTCACTACGATTAAAGCGACCGCCCATATGGCTACGGAAATAGGGAAAGCAGTCTAATAGCTACGAAGTCCAGGTTTAATGTCGAAATGATTAATGATGCCTAATTGATGCTTTCATTCACGGTATAGTTCATGATTGTACGTAATGGGCCACGCCCCCTATCCAAGCCAATGGCATACATGGCAAAAGGAACGGAACACAACAAACCACCATGCTACCAGCGAAGGTGAGGAAAGCCCTCCTGCGGGCACCTAGGCAATTGGACTACAAAGGCTGCACGACACAACCATCCAGTAACCTAATTCTCACAGAGTGATTGCGCGTATGACTTGACGTAGGGAGAATCAATTCCACGAGATGACCCAGCCACCGTTGGCAAGATCTCACTAAGGTCATCGTCACGACGGTCGACACTCTTACAAATTTTGTACCGAGTCCCGTGACTACCACTAGTCTCTTAGCTACAAGCGTCGCCATGACCCATTGTGGCCATCGGGCCAACAATTGTCTCGGTGACCCGTACATCGCGTCATCTCTCCCAAGTGTCGGACCATAAGAAATGAGAATACTGGAGCTATGGTTTGAAGTAGGTAGTTCGGCTCCGCGGCTACTGAATCCCGTGTTATGATCTTGCGGGGTCTAAGCCGCTTGGAGAATCTCGGCGCCGAGAGCTCATGGCTAGCGTTCCCGGGTATCACTAAGTCTGGGCTTTTCATACCGATGCTTCCGGAGCCGGAGCCGGAGCCCAGTTTTAAAACCCCTTTATTATGATAGAACCCTCTGCTTCTTGGAAAGCGACATGTACAATGAATGAACATTTTCCAAAAGGACTGATCAACTTATCACGGCAATCATGGCAAGCATCGACTATTACCAGCGACTGACTGAGGAGTACAACCTCAGCAACACACCTCTCCTTGTCGCTTCAGGAGTCAGCTTCGCTGTGGGATACATGCAATACGTATACGCCATCAGAGTTTTACTGCGTGAAGGCAATGGACCCATTCCTTTCTGGATGCATTCCTTCTACCTCGCCCATGACTCTACATGGTCTTACATCCTCGGAAAAGCTGCATCAAGATTTGACGAACATTGGTTTCTGCGAGGAACATCAACGGCTTTGTTTGTATGGACTACCCTCGAGATTTTCTGCATCCACCGTTCCATCACGAAGACCCGCAATGCGTGCTTCGCTTCTGTCTTTGGACCGAACCCTTCCCTGGCCGCTGTTCTTCCATATGCTGCCTTTCTCCAGATAGCCATGTACTGCGTTGTTTGGTTCGGAATCATCCTGATGGGCGAAGGTTGCGTTATGCAGTGGTTCTGCTTGACAAACGTCCTCATCATCGTCGGTCCAACACACGAGTTCCTCCGGCGTGGCTCGCGAGACGGTCTCGCCCTGGGATTCTGCCTCGTCAACATCATCTGTGCTATCTGGACCTTCACACCATTTAGCATGTGGGCTCTTACCCTTCCCGAGATCTTTGCCCAGCCAATGTACTACTGTGCTGGCTGTTTTATGCTTCTGTACTCGCTCTGGTTATTCTACATCGTCTACAGTTACCCAGCCAAGAAACCATCAAAGACGGATCCATCCCCTATTTGGTAACTCGAGAGGCCCATTGCAGTCTAGGAGCACGACTGAGCATTGGGACTAAAGAGCAGGTCTCTAGGAGAGCTGTCCTTGAGATTATAACAACAAAAAGAGAAATAAGTAAATAGGGGGGAAACACGCACGAGTCATTGTGAACGGAAATGCTGTTGGGGGGCTTGTATTTAAAATATCTGAATTAGAACTTCACATTTCTTTGTGGAAATTTCATGCTGGTGATTCTGTCGATACTACCAGGTGATATTCGACTTTTTTGATGCCTTACACGGTTCTTGTATTTCTTGGAAGAGTTTGCCGAGAAAGTACTTTGCTATTCACCCGCCTCCAGAATGTTGATCGGGAAAACACTCCGTTTGGCTGGACTGTTAGAAAAGGGAAACCCAGGGAATCTCTAATTCGAGACGATAGCTATAGGGTTGAATCACTAGCCGAGCTTCATCAACTAGAGTGCAATGTTAATAGCCGAGTTCGGGTAGGTTCCTGCAAAAGGGAGGCTAGCCGAGGTAAGGTCCGAGTGGCATATCGCTCACACTCTCAACATCAGACAACAAATCCAGACGATGAGTATATGTACTAACCTTGACAAGAGGTTGATCGTGTGTGCCAAGTAACAATATATCGTGAACTGAACCGGAACCTGCCTCGATGGCCGACCACGACCTTTCTGGCAACCCTCCATACCGGTATCTGCCGACCCAGCAGATGCTGTCCATTTCTGCCGCACCTGATCAAGGTGCGGACGTGTACACAAACTCAGAACCCTTATGGCATCCATTATGGGCGCGTGGTGTGTTTGGTGGCGCCTTGCTTGCCCAGTCACTTGCTGTAGCCCAGCAAAGCGTCTCTCTTAGCTACTTGGTGCATAGTATGCATTGTCATTTCCTACTACCGGCTCATACTACAACACCCATCTTCTATCGAACCGAGCGAATCCGTGATGGCAGAACCATTGCAACCAGGCGTGTTCAGGCATACCAGGCCGGAAAATGCATATTTACGACACTCATCAGTTTCTCCCACGAAGCCGGACGGAAAGAGAGAATGGAATTGGCGCACCAACCACCGATGCCTGAGTATCCAGGAGGGCAAGGGCTACCGTCGGCATCTGGGGAGGATGTTGATCAGACAACATTGACAAGGACCTGCCAGGCAAATGGAGGAAGCCTGTATGAATGTGTGAGAATTGACTCTGGAGGAGAACAAGGCCGCCCAGAGTCCAAGCGACTATGGAACTGGATTCGAGTTCATAGTCGATCCAGTGATGGATTTCGTGTCAACGAAGATCAGAGGAGAAAGACAGATCATAGGGCTCATCTCACGGCCCTCGCCTACATCAGCGACCACTATTTTATAGGCACTGTGCCTCGCGTCCATGGTACTGATCGATTCAACAATTCATCAGCCATCAGATCCGTAGTTCGTTCACTCGACAACGATGATCCTGCAAGTCGGCAAACAGTGCTTTCATACCAAGAGCTATCCGCCGAGGAGTCGGAAGAAAACGCGAGGTGCAGAACGCCGACCGCTCCTGGTCATCACATTGGAATGATGGTCACGCTGGACCACACCATCTTCTTCCACAATCAGACAGTGGTTCGAGCAGATGAGTGGATGTTGGCCGAGGTTGAGACACCATGGGCGGGCCAGGAGAGGGGCCTCGTTGTCCAGCGAATTTGGACAAGCGACAGCACCCTCGTTGCTACTTGTTTCCAGGAGGGTCTTGTACGTCTGGAAAGAAACCAGGCCAGTAGCAAGATCTAAATATCTATTATGTTCTGGTAATGCCGACGAGCTCAGGAACCGTTCTCGCCTTGGCACTTGGTAGTGTTGCATCAGACTAGGTATATGGCGGTAGAATTGAAGCACATTTGCATTCCCAGAGAATACCTCGCGAGCCCTTGCTACAGTGAGTTGGCACAGTGAACAGCATTCGTTTGTGTTGATGGCCGCAGATTGAATCCCGCCATTTGCCATGGCTTTGCTGCTCACACACTCCCGGATCGTGACATGGGCCGGTCCATGTGGAATGCACCGCCAGCACAGTGCCCTCGGCAAATGAGCAGCACCTTGGCATATATCCTGTCATCCGGACACTTGTCTGAACGCTGGACGCACCCTCGGCTGGCTCCACCACTCTGCGAGTATGCAAATAGCATTCCTTAACACTATCATAAGCCCGATATATGATTATGGGAGTACAAGCGCATTGGTGAACCAGAGCTCTGTCGATCGAGTTGAGATCGATAATAGAAGCATATGTCTCCATCTTCCGTGTTACATGCGTTTTCGCGGACTACCCGAAGGATTCATTTCATTCCACCGTTTCTGATTAGCCTAGGAAGATGCCACGAGAAACGCAGCCTGGCGGAAAGCCCAGGCGTCGAGCCGCACGAGCTTGTCTCTACTGCCGTACCCGAAAGGTTCGTTGTGACCTTGTTTTCCATGGCCATCCATGCACAAATTGCACTCTTGATGACGGAGAGTGTATTATTCCATTCAAGCAGCACAAGTGGTATTCTGCCTCAACCATTTGAGTAGCCTCATGATGAATACTAATAGCGGCAGACACATGGCTAATGCCACGTATCAACGGCAAAATGAAGTACCACCAGAATCAACGGGTGCCGAGAGACAGCAACAGGCTCCGCCTGAGAAGCAAATCACTCTGCAGACGAACCGATGTATCTCGGCCAGGCTCCGCCTGTCACAACTACGGAGGATCTACCGGGGCTTGAAGGGTTTCTCCTCGAATTTGGCGAGGAGAGAGAAAATAGATGTGGCGATATAGATGGCAACCTCAACATGGACTCGAACCAAACTCAAAGCAGGACATCCCCTGAGGGCCCCAAGGTAGACACATCCATGACGGGTGAGCTTAGCGCAACCAACGACCACAACTTGCCGCTCTGTCTGGCAGACTTTCAACAATGGATATTTCTGAAGGGTTTAAGCGCGGCTTCAGATACAACCCCAAACAACTACCCGCAACCTGAGCCATCCAAGCTTGTCATGTTTTCCTCTTACTCGTTTATCTCCGCAGACACGCTATGGAATCTAGGCAAAGAGGACATGGCGTTTCTAGAGCAGCGAAGGTGCCTCTATTTGCCAGCACGAGCTGTAATGGATGAGTTTGCCCAACAGTACTTCTTGCATGTTCACCCTACCCTTCCCTTGATCAACGAACAAGATTTCTGGGCAATGTACAATGCCCAGCCTGCCGAGGCAATGTCCACTGGACGCCTGTCTCTAGTTGTCGTCCAGGCCATGATGTTTCTCGCCTGCCCGGTACGAATCCTTCCAAAAGCCCACGAAATGAGATGTTGCTAATGTTCGCCCTATTAGTTCGTGCCACAATCAATCCTTGACACCCTATCCCTTACCTCGGTGCATCAAGCACGAGCCGAGCTCTACTCTGTCACTAAGGTGGGAGCTATATGCTTCCAGCTCTTACCCAGATAAAAAGCTAATTAATGACAAGGCATTGTTCCACATCGACAGGTGCAGAGACGACGTTAGTAGCGCCCAAAGTGCCCTCATGCTGACTTACCATTCGCCCACCATCTTCGACAAGACCAACAGTTACTGGCTCAGTACCGCCATTCACTTTGCTCGGCAGGCTGGTGCTGACAGATGCGGTGCAACTGGAGGCAGTCGAAAAGGCCAGGCGGCGCTGAAACGGCTATGGTGGTGCTGTATCCTCCGCGATAGAATTATGGCTTTAAGCCTATGGCGTCCTGTCCAAATCTCTCTGGCTGACCTTGACTTTGATAGTTTGGGTCTTCTAGAGGATGATGTGAGACAAGAGATCAGAGGCTCCGCGGTATATGATCCAACCACGAAGCGCATTTTGGCAGAGCTAGTCGGTTGTCTCTGCGAGCTCAGTGTCGTCTTGAACGACATTCTCATGATCTGTTACACTACTACACCGGATGCGAACGACCCTACTCGGACTTTGAGCCGACTGAAAGATTCCGTCTCGCGACTGAATGAGTGGCATGACATGGTTGTCCCCAAACTCCAGGTCCCAACAGAAGTTCCCGGCGGGCACGAATCTCTCACCCTTTTTACGAATGCTATATACATATACTACTTGTACTACTCCTTCCTTACCGTAACTCGGGATGAGGCTGCTAACTGGATGAAAAGCACTGCCAAGGCCTGCTTGAACAATCATATCCTATACCTCATTGGCAAAAGCGGGGAGCAAAATAAGAGTCCCTACACAGTGTGGTGTGCATCCGAGGAGCTTGGCGAATCTCTGAAGTCCATCACTGAGAGCTTTGCCGATCTGGAAGAAAGAAACTTGGTGAGATACTTGCCCAACACCTTGTAAGACATTCCATTCTCATGTTGTGTTTATCTTGACTGACGTCGCTCGCCAGCGTTCCCTTGTCTCTGCTGCCATTCCTGTGGCATGTATCAGAAGCAAAGGATCGCCAAAGCCAAAGTGTTGGGAACATTCAAGGCAATTTTGGGGTTTATCGCGATGTCTTCTTGATGTTTGGGAAGTTGTACGAAGCAACAGATAGTGTCTTGCAGTGTATGGGCATTGAAGACACAGAGCAACCACAGGATGCTGATACGTAAACTGGCAATAGGATCAGCGATGGTTAGATAGACTGTCATTCTATCGGAGCACAGGTAGTCAAGCAAGGCCTCGCAATACTTCTTTACTTGGGGTCTTTTCTATACGAACGAGGCCTAATCTCATATCCTTCGTAGGGTACGGAGCCCGAGTTCAGGAATATTCCCATGTGGAATGCATGGAGGTTAGTGCAAGCTTGCCCCCTGAGAAGTTCGAGAAGATCTTGATCCTGTGAGAGAGTTATCCAATTTCACCTGGCCTGGTACTCCGTATATTGAGGGGCCTTTCCCCTGCATATGTGATTAGTTCCACATGTGAGGCGGGTTTCTGCGCTTTCATGGACGGTACGACAGGACTTAGTAGATATTGCAGTCAAACTCATAGCTATTGGAACAGAGTAATCACTTCACTGCGTGTCAAACAACTCAAGTGAAGGCCCAGATACAGGCTTGAATTGATTCAGCTCTATCTAAGCGAAGATGATAACAAGAGAAGAAGGATTGAGGTGCGCCAAACTGCGTGCAACGCTAAGATCATAGCCTTGCACGATTTGAGTTCCCTGCCGTCTCGGCAGGCAACTCCCGGAACTTTTCAAACAGCATCAGTGCTTCTGGGTTGGCGACTGCCCCGCTGACCATAACCTTACGACCATTAATCACATGCTTCACATTGATCTCACACTTCTTTCCATTAAGGGTGTAGGGGATATCAGAGACTTCAAAGATTGCCCGCGGAACATGACGCGGAGAACAGCCCTCCCAGATAGCCAGGTCTCTTGGGAAGCTCGCCAAGAAATTCGGAATTTCACCCCAGGGCTTGAGGCAGACTGTTGATGCCTACAACGACGCCATCAAAAACGACAAACCTGACCCGGCAAACAAGATGCCCGACACACGGTCCCCCATCCTGAAACCACCATTTTACGGTATTGATATATCTATCAAATTGACAAAGGGTCTTCAGCAAGTCATTGGACTATCGCTTGGTGGCCTACGAGTCGAGGAAGAGTCAGGGTTGGTTCTTAATGAAGCTGGAAAGACAATCAAAGGTTTGTATGCCGCGGGGAGGAATGCTGTGGGTATTTGTTCGAGCACGTATGTGAGTGGCCTCTCTCTGGGTGATGGTGTATTCTCAAGGAAACGGGCTGGTGTTCACGCTGCTGGAAACGTGAAGACGACGTCATAATGGGTAGTAGAATGGATTTTGTACCTGTCTAATTATGGAATCCGTAATAGGAATCTTTTGCCGCTCGCTAGAAGCTTGGCAGCGACCCTGTGGGAGAGAAGGGCTAAGCCAAAGATCTTGTTGATTCTCTCATTGACTCTGCATTGCCTCAATCGCAAAAAGGGGCTTACTCTAGCCGAAGTTTTGCCAAAACGTTGCCGTAGCTTCACCGAGGTCTTGGCGGGCTTCTGCCGTGTGTGACTGATCCTTGCCCAACACAGGTCTACCTTACCAGGCTCAGTGATGACACTCCACCGTTTCTCCTGGTAAGCAAACACAGTACGTTGTGATTGTCCTTTATCATACCATGCATTTCGTTAGTCGAGAAGTATTTCTACGATATAGATTTGCCCCTTTATATACTATCGTTATCCCTAGAAGCGTGCTGCAGCTCCATCACTCAGGATAGGATCTCTTATCTTATCTCACATGGAGGACCCCTACCTCGTCCCATGACACTCCATAGCTCAGGGACCAATCAGCAACTCTCAGTGTCTTGGCAGCTCCTCGCGCCATCCAAGTTGTTGACCAACCCCGACACTCCGCGGCAAACGACCGACACTCCCCGATGCCTTCACCAGGCTAAATTGGTCAACGTCGTATGCTTTGAATGAGGGGTCAAGACGTAGGACAGATTGGATTAGTCAAGCCGAAACATTTAACATTCCAACCATCTTTCAACACCCTTTTTCTCCTGTGCTTTTGTCTTCTACACAAGCATTCGACTGAACTAAAGCTTCTATTTACAGACATCGGGTCAAGGCCTCATAGAAGAGACATTGCCGCAAATCCTGGGTTCTGACGTAGAAGTCCTTTGTTTACACGCCCTTATACTTGAAAAGACAAAATGGCTCCTATCAACGTGGGAATCGTCGGGTACGGCTTCGCCGCAAAGAACTTCCATATTCCATTCATCTCAGCGAACCCAGATTATCAGATCGTTGCAATTCTTCAGAGAGCAGAGGCTCCGGCTGATCCCTCATCAGCAACGCCGGGATCCCACTGCACAGTTGACTTCCCAAACATCAGGCACCATCGCACGGCTGAGGATTTCTTTGCTGATTCCGAAATTGCATTTGTTGTCGTTGCAACTCACACAGACACCCATGCTTCCTTTGCAGAGAAGGCTTTGCAAGCGGGAAAACACGGTACGTATTCCATGACAGGAGATGGCCATTCACTAACCTGTTAACAACATTACAGTCATTGTCGACAAGCCGTTTGCTCGATCAGCTGAAGAGGCGGACCATGTCATCAAACTTGCAGATGAGAAGGGGTTGATCTTAACCTGCTTTCAAAACAGACGATGGGTAAGTTTGCCCAGCTTCACCCTTAACGAAAATTCAGCAAGCTGACGATAGTTTAAAGGATGGTGACTTCCAGACCCTGCGTAGCCTTTTGTCGAAGAACGCTCTGGGGAAGGTCATGGAGGCTGAAATCCATTATGACTTTGAATCGCCACCTTGGCTGTCTCACATGAATGAGAAGAAGTATACTCCGGGATCGGGAATGGCGTTTGGTTTAGGTTAGTGATGCACATCTCAACCCAGTCACAAAGCATTTGACTGACTATAGTTTAGGAACTCACAGCATTGATCAAGCCGTTGTGCTCTTTGGACGCCCCAAGTCGGTGACTGGCTTTCTCCGTGCTCAGCGTGGAATCGACAGCGAGGTTGAAGATTCCTTTACCATCATTCTACAATATGAGGGTGAACAGAAGGATCTATTAGTCACTGTGAAGACGAGTGTGACAACACCACTAGCACAGCAACTAAAGCTTCTTTTGAGGGGAACAGAGGGCTCATATATCAAGGTGAGTCGTGCAAACGAGTTTCGTGAGACTGTTCAGTGCTGATTTTACAACCACAGTGGCAACAACGTAGCACATGTCCACAGGAAGAACAGATTCAGAAGGGCGTCAAGCCTCTAGACCCAGACTTTGGAAAGGAGCCCGAGGCGTTGCAAGGCACATTGACAACGTACAAGGTGTTTGATGAACGTTACCAGAAGCTTGACCCTGAGACAAACAAGTATACTGGGAGGTATCCTACCATCACAGGTCGATGGATTGGCATTTATGAGAACGTGGCCAACGCTATCAATGGAAAGGAAGAGCTTGCCGTCAAGGCAACTCAATCTCGAGATGCCATCAGGGTCATTGAGCTGGCTAGAGAGTCCCATGAGAAGGGAGCCACAATCTCATGGAAATAAGCGAGTCAAGGTCATGCCCAAGAGAGTGTCTGCCTAGTTTGAAAGACTGTCTGGCCCCGGCTATGTTGGTAGCTTCTTGGTGTAACGATCTCAGATAGACACACACTAGGTACTCAATATAGTTTGCCATCTACTGATCTAGCATCTTGTAACGATTGATACGGTTATTCCATATCCCCCACCCCTCATCATCCAAAAATACCGTCGTTCTTTGGCTTAAACTGAACGTGCGGTCGGTCAATGACTTCCTTAGGGATCTCAATAGGACTTTCGGCCGTGATCCCCTCCAAGATAGGAACTGTCATGCCGAGCTAAAAGTGTTAGCACATACGAAAAGGTGGATGAAAGATGCCGCATACCAGAAAGTATCTCAGTTTGGCTGAGTGAAGCATGTTGGCGGCCTTGGAAGTGACCTGAAAGCGAAGCACACTCCATCCAAGAGGAGGCAGATCATGTACAGTCACGAGCGCTGGATTATGCAGATTGAGAGACCTGTGAGAGCTGCCAAAAGCAGTAATTGCATCCTCCACGGATTCTTCTGGGAAAGGCTGTCCAGAACTGGAACCAAGGAGCCAGGCTGGGTCTCCGTGCTTATACAGCGGAATAGTATCGTTGATCTGATTCTCTATAATGAGATCAACCACGGACCCAACTGGCAGTCCACTAATGATAGGTTTGTCCAACTCCTCATCAGGACCAAGTCTATGAAAGAGGAGAGGGGTCATGGATCCGTGGAATAGTTGCCAGGGCTTTTCGTTCAGGTAGAACTCGGGGACCTTAGGCTCCGTCAGTGAGGGTTGGGAACCAGCGGACAATCGGAACGTAAAATCAGCACGTTCCGGGTGTTTCTTGTCCGATGCTGGAGGAGGCTTTGAGGGGAAAGGAGGAACGAATTGTCCATCGGTTGTCTTGCAGTGGGGTTTCGTGGAAGCATCAGCAAGGAGGCAGACATCCTTGGGTGATGCGGGTGCGGGAAGCACCATTGGCTCCCCATATCTAGGTAAGCGCTTGGCCTTGATATTGATTGAGTTAGCCTTTACCTCTTGGGTGCAGTATGGGAATGGACGAACCGGATATCTCAGGATCGAGTAACCCTGGAGGTTTTGCAACTGGCTTGTTGACGAAATTCGGATGGCATAGTCGCCTGGCTCGGCATCGAGCTTCACCAAGATCGTAATCCGGGCAGCACTCGGGATGTAGACGACCTGTTCAAATGGTTAGCTTCCTGTCTCTGCTAAATATGTGGGAGTATTCGTACATCAGTTTGTTCAGGAACGACAAAACCACCATTGTTCGCGACGACAATCATCTTGTGGCCATCAATGGAGACTTTGACTGAGTGTTCGAAGCCATTGTTTATGAGGTTCATCATGACGTATCTCTGCCCGCCTGTCTCAAAGACCTGAGGGGGTCAATATCCAACTCGCCAGCCAAAGGCTGTTTAGCTCACCTCATAGTCGGCACTAGTCGGCGAACAATCCTCATTAGGAAGCCCTGCGGGTTGTATGCACCCTGTGCCATCGAGGGCATTACCATTTAGGTGCGCAAAGTCGGGCTGACGGCAGTGTACACGACCCTTGCCTAGATCCCCAGAATATCTTGTCATTTCATACATGGACATGCGTCTGAGGTGAGCGGTGCGTACCGTTGACCAGGATGGAGTCATAGCAGTAGTACTCGGAGCCTTCAGCCTTCATGCGAAGCAGTTTCCACACGGTGTCACGGTGCTGATGATTCTGGATTGCGGCATGTTGTATCGCGCGCTCTGCTTCTTCGATCTGACGCAGTTCAAGGGTATCATTTGTGATCAGATGGTAGGGGCGTGGTCGTGTTGGGCTCGGTGCAACGTAGACAAGGCCGTAGAGTCCCTACAAATGTCACCAAAGGTACGCGAGAAGGGAGGGACACCGAGTACATACGTCCACTGAAGCTGATGAAGTATGGTCAATGTACCAGTTGAGGCCCCAGTTGTCTGTGGTATCGTATATAGTCGACCAGTTACTTCTCGGCAGGGTGGGAAACTGGGCCGATTGTTGTTAAACGCAGCTCTTAAAGACCCCTTTGATCAAAGACGGGTTAGACAACTCACCTGTGATAGGCCAGCAGTGCCATCGTTCCAAGGGCCAGTCCTAATGGAGACTTATCAGTAATCAAGACGAAGACGGACGATAGAAGCAGACCCGACGTCGAGGACTTTTGTAACTCACTTGGGGTGCCCAAAGCCAGACCTAAATGGAATGATAACTTAGCATACTAAAAGGAAAAATAAGAGCATATTTCTTACAAGTGAATAGAAGATTGCGCATAAATGTCACTCCGGACAGATATCTCAAGCAAATCTCCTTCTTCAGCGTACAATGTGGGGCATGGGCTCTGACCATTGCAGACGAACATGACTCGCCAACGGCCACCATCTTGTATATGTCAGCGTATTATAGATAGATTTGGTCTGGGGTTGTTGCTTACCGGGGTTCATCCACCTGACTCCTGACTCGAGCTCGTAAGACCGGGTTAAACGTCCCTGCCCTGCTGGGTCATCGTCTTTCCCAACCCAAGGAGCGAATTGAGACGGAAATCGTAAGTAGCCGAGACAAAGCGTTACGAAGACGCAAAAAGAAGCGATAAATGACATCCAGGTTTTCTTCGAGGAGTGATAGTGGAGCCTTGCCGTTGAGAGCAAGCCAACACTGCCCTTCGACGTAGACTCAATCTTCTCCATTCTCGACAACACGAAAGTCTTGAAAGAATAAGCTGAGATGAAAGGGGAAAGTTGAGGATGTGTTATCTATCCCCAGAGTCGTCAGGACGAGAAGATAAATACATCGGCAGTTCTTAGCCCAGACGCTGGGTCCATGTTGCTAGTAGGGGGCCACGATAATCCGTGCTCAACTCGGCCAAGCCGAACCCACGATGTGACTAGCTAGAGTTTACCTAGTATCCACAGTAGTCAACGACAACTTGCGAATGGTGGAATAAGACCCATTATGAAACCCCGGAGAGAGTGAGCAGGTTTATCACTTTGTTGATCAAGTGGCACATGGAATTATAAGACATGGAAAGAGCCTGTTATTCCCCCTAACCCCAAGCTGATTCCTCGGCAGTCATCTCGAGGACCTTATCCACCACTATGCGTCTATTTCTCCTGAATCTTGGCTTCTTATTGCTACTTGGGGATGTGGCAGTGGCGGTCAGAAAGTACAACTTGACCATCAGCAACGCATGGCGCTCTCCAGATGGGTATGGCCGTCCCATCTTTCTCATGAATGGCCAAAGTCCTGGGCCCCTGATTGAGGCAGAAGAGGGGGAAGAGATCGAGGTTTTTGTCGACAACCAACTTGCTACAGAGACGACTATGCACTGGTAAGTCCAACCAATGTCAAAGCTAGTGACACTCTACTGACAATGACCAGGCACGGTGTTTATCAAGTCGATAGACCGTGGAATGACGGTGTTCCGGGCGTCACGCAGTATTCGATCCAACCTCGAGACAACTACACATACCGCTTTACCGTACAACAGCAGTACGGGAGTTACTTCTACCACGGTCACTTTGGTCCAGCCTTTGCTGATGGACAGAGGGGTCCGATATGGATCTCTCCAGCATCATGGAGACCACGACCGTACTCGCTTGTGTCATCTTCGCCGGAAGACATCAAGAGTATGGAGCGAGCCGAGAAGAATCCCAGACATGTCGTCATCAGCGATTGGAACGCCGAGCCTATGGATATCCTGCTGATCATGTATCGTGACACGGGTATTGTACCACGGTGTAGCAACTCCGTTGTGTTGAATGGAAGAGGGAGGACATACTGCCACTCCAAGGAGCTCTTGGAGAAGGTAGGTGGCTCAGGAAGAAACGACCTTGGGTGTTTGCTCCAGCCCAAACAAGCCATGTACACCAATGGACAGGTGTGCGAACCAACACAAGGCCCTCTCGAAGTCATCACTGCTGAAGATGGCGAGGACTGGGTCTGGATCAACTTCATTCACTCAGGAGCACATCACGAGTTGCAGATAAGTGTTGACGAGCACGAGGTGTACGTTATTGCAGCGGATGGGGAGTTTGTGTACCCGCAAAAAGTCCATGCTGCAAACTGCAACTTGGGAGAGCGTCTTAGGTATGTTCATCATCTGCTCCTTGGGTCTAGCATCTTAACCCTAACTGGACCTGTAGTATTCTAGTTCACTTGAACTGGAAGCCTGGCGACTACGCCATTCGAGTCACCTCATTGAGGACAGAACAGATCATCCAAGGCCTCGGCATTCTTCGATACCCATCGCAGCCAAAGGGTAATGATTCCAATGTCCCTACCACCAAGCCATGGGTGCACCTCAACGGTTCACTTGTCTCACCCGCCTTCACGGCCATGGATGAAACGAAGCTGGCCCCCTACCCTCATCGACCACCCCCCGCCAAGTCGGACAACACCATCAAGTTCCTAGTCAACATGACGGGATCTGGTGCTTGGGCTTTAGGTGTCGGCTCCCATCAGGCATTCCGCCAGCAACTACCTCCACTACTTTGGGATGAATCATCTCGCGGTCAGACAACCTATGGCGAGAATCAGCTCCGGAATGGGTCCGTTGTTGACATAATTTACGAAAACGGAGCAAATGTCACGTCGCAGCATCCATTCCACAAGCACAACAACAAGGCTTGGATCATCGGCACAGGTGAAGGAGGCTTTCCCTGGGAGACAGTTGCGGATGCCATTGAAGGAGGTGCCGTGAAGAACTTCAACTTTGACAATCCGCCAATCCGAGACGGCTGTAGGCTTGGAAAGGGGACCGGCGACTGGACAGTCATTCGCTACGAGATTGCGTTCCCTGCCGTCAGCATGTTGCACTGTCACATGATTCATCACTTTGGAGTAAGTTTCTTCCGAATGTTTATAGCTGTCTACGGAACAAATACTGACGGGAAGCAGGCAGGACAGCAGGTGGTGTTACTTGAGGGCGTAGAGTCAATGGGCAAAGTCCCGAGCCATGTGAAGGATAGAGTTCATGCGGAATTTGTACCACCCTTTCGATATGGGCCGTTAGACTAGGTTAGATAGTAACTAAAACGAGAATGAAGTAGTAAGAAAGAGTATCACTACTAGAACCTGTAGCAATAGGCATAGAAGTAGGGGGGAAGAGAATCACCAAATGAACTCATTTTTATCAAGTCATACTTTACCTCCAGCTTCCACATGATAACCATAAGGGCAAAGCAATACTGCTATGAGCCCAGTATTTACTGTTGCATCAGTGGTCCCTCTCCCTCAAGCTCCCTCTGCCAGGGCTCGAAACGCCGCTGGGCACAGACTTGTAAAGCTACCATTGGTCGGTTGCCCGCCTGTGTCGAATGACTATACTAGATACGACAAGAGTTTTGTAGGAGGTCTAATTCAGCGTATTTTTCTCATTGTAGGCGATTGCCGCGTGCTGTCGCTTCCAGCGCTATAGCCTAGACGAGGCAAGTTGGATGTCGCCGATGTAGATGGTGTGCCCAGGATTGAGCAGCTCGATGCTCATCTAGGATTGCTCAAACGTCAAAGAAATCAGGAACATCAAATGGGGCAAAATGTGATGGGTTCTGAGTGAAAAACCGATGGTAGACAGCCGTGTTGCCATCGTGGCACTCAACGTCCTAGGCAAGTTGCCAAATCGGATGTCAAAAGAGTCTACACGACGTAATATCAAGGTCTACCCTGGCATGGCTTTAGCTCTTCCAGGGTCCTTTTTCGAGGCAAGAGCTCTGGCGAACTCAGTTACAAAGAGTCCACAGCCATACGTCTAATGTTTTGGAGTCATAGTAGAATCCTTTCGCAGACTTACCCGGCGTCCGGAATCACTAGTGTGAGAGGGACTCATGTGTTAAGTTATTCCGAGATAGAAAGCAATGCGTAGGGTTACGATGGCTAGGTGAGCGGCGAGGAGCATATAGAAGAGGATAAGAGTTGACCCTTCATCAAACAAAAGCCGTCATCGTATAGGGGTTAGTACATCAGTTTGTGGTCTCTTGAAGCACTGAAAACGCAAGTTCGAGTCTTGCTGACGGCAGGATGCTTTCTTTTTCCTGTTTCCCGACAAGATAAGGTTCCCTCTTGCATGATTCTCGAGCTATGGCGTCGAGGGGGCCAATAGGTCGAGCAGTTCAACAGGGGCACTAGCATATCTCACATGTTTGATGATTCATTAACGTCATAGCACGGCACGTTAGCACTTTAGGATAAAGAAGGGTGAGTTCAGGGGGCTTGAGGGACGCATCATCCGGCACCATTTAGCATCACCAGTGACCGACCATGATCGCGATGCCAGCCTTCATCTGAGTCGATGGACATGAGATGAGAAGAAGATAGTGAAATGTTGAAAGCTCCGGGCGGCAGACGTCTGGGACCGGAGACTACAAGTTGAGCATGCAGGAATTGCCCAGAAGTGGCACAGATAAAGTTGACTCCAGTTGCTTAGTATAGACACGCACATGTGTCCATTTAGATACTTGCTATGACCGCCGATGTCCTCGCTGTTGTATTATTATCACTTCTCTCGTTATGGTCAAGAATGGCCGACACGATACTGCATGGATATTTCCCCATTTCGAGAATAACTTGCGCGAGACTACGTAAACCCGCTCTGGCAGTCGAACTGTTGTACTCGTAAGGCATGAATAGGCTGCCCTAGCTCACTACGGAGACACCCACGGGCATGTTCATGATGGTGATTTACCAGGTCCTCCGGGAGGATGTACATTCCACTGATATAGGCCTAGTTGCGAGTCTGAGCTGCTCGCTAACAGTCTTTGAATCGCGACAGGGCCTTCGCCCTCTCACTCCACGATTTCGCCCGACAAACTCTGTTTCGACTGCCCATACCGTACATTATTATACAAGCCCCCAACCCACCACGAGCCAAAGGGCGGGTGACTTTTTGGCCAAAATAGCAGTTGTGTGTTCAGTCACTTGATCATTCCTGAGGCATGCCTTGACCCTCGGTGATGACGCTATGCACCCTCCTCCGCCCCCTTGAGCCACTCATGCTCCAGCGCCTCCTCAGTCGTTAATCGCTCCGTTCCGTCGTACTTCAGCAGCTTGTATATCAGATCCGCTAATTGTTTCTGCTCCGTCTCGGGTGTAAACAAACTGGACCAGGTGGCTCCTGGCTGAGGCTCCCACAGCTCGAGTTCTTGCGTGAGGAACATCTCCAGCGTGGCGCTCTCAAATCTAAGGCGGTGTCCTTTGTCATCAAAAAATTTCTTACGGGAGTCCCACTTGTCCCACAAGGAGTCGGGAAGCTTCCCAAATAGCATGGCAATCTCTGCAATTATCTCGTCTGTGTTGGGGAGCATGTAGAATAGCTTGATCTGTTGTCGGATCTCGAACAAGGTGCAGCCAAGGGCCCAGAGATCAGTGGATGGACCAGGAACAGGAGACTCTCCAAGAAGTAGGTCGGGTGATTGGTAGCTGTCAGGAATACTGAGCGCCTTCGGGGGAGACGAGAAGTGAAAGGACTCGCCAAAGTCGATAAGTGTGATCTTGTCGACGAAGTAGTCGCTGAGGCTACCCAAGTTGCATCGCTCGATGAGGCATAGCGGGCAGGAACTGGGAATTTCTCCGCCGGACTCATGCCGGACTCGAAAGGTTATGGGCGGTCCGATGAGAGTCATGAGTTCGGTTTCGGGGAGGTGGTCGATGTTGGCAAGGTTGATCAGGATGTTTCCTGGGCGGAAGTCTAGTAATGTCAGAAAAAGAGTGATTTAACAACATAAACGTTTCTGATCCTACCTCCGTGGCAGATCTGGTTCTTGTGCAGAAAGTTCAAGGCTTTGGTTGCCTGGCGAGCCAGTTGCCGGAGAGTGACGTTGGGGTTCGTCTTCATGTGACGCCAGATTTCAGGCGACACACGCGGACCCAGGACTGGGAGAACAAGAGCCTGGTGAGTTCCCTTGGGCCCTTGGAAAGTGAAATGTTCGAGGGGAATTGCGATAAATTCGGCGCCAGGCAGGGTGCAGTCAAGCTGGGACAGGATTTCCAGCTCTGGGATCGTGGCGGGATGAACTGTAGCCATCAGGATCTTCAGAGCAACATAACGAGAATTATGCGTATCGCGACAAAGCCAGACGGTCGCGTAGCCACCATAGCCGAGCTTATGAAGGACACGATACTGCCCCAACTCGCCAAAGCAATCGCCAATCTTGACTGGGTGGAAGCCACCTTCATGGTATCCTTCAAGTGATTCGACGTCGTCTTCTGGACCACCGAGATATACACCTTCTGCGGTTGCCGGAGGATGATCGGCCCAGTTGATGGTAATGCAATGTCTGCAATTCTTGGTCTCGCTTCGGTCGGTGTCGCTCAGAATTGACTCCGGCGTAGAGCTCCGTGGCGAACGGGGGTCGCTTGTGACGGTCGACATGACCGAGATGCATGAAGAGAATGCACAAGAGAGATTTGAGAAGAAGACTAAAGAGGAAAAAGACTAGAGTAGGAGTGAAGAATGCGAAACGCTGGAAGAAATGGCAGAGGCGCCGCCGAATTGCGTTGGTGTTTCTTTCTTGTGTGATGCGAAGTCGTGAGGACAAGCTGCACAGGACGCTGATGTAATCCTCACAGGTTTATAGCCCTCTTTGGTCTAATGGCCCTTTATTGACACCAGCCGTCTTCCAATTTAAGCGAAAAGCACGTGTGAGCGAGCCATGGCCCACAGCCACAGCCACAGCCACAGCCCCACTACTATGGGTACAGCCCAGACGCTTGAGCCACTGATCGACAGGTCCTGAAACTCAGTGGGGACACAGGTAGACAGGCACAACAGGCCCCGGATTTCAATCGCAACAACCCTGGAGATCACGCAAAGCGCGAAAACATAATGATGACATGAGCAATGAAAGTATATAGGCAAAGCCAAAGCGAGCTTGGGGTCGTCACTTTTTCTTAATTGGTAGGTGTGTTTCTGAACAAACTTCCTTGCAATCATCGATCGCCCAAAACTTGGCAAAAACACAGACCGGGAGGATTAGAGTGGGTTGTTTTCAGTTGTTGCTGTTGTTCACAGGCTGAGTTTGACGTGCCGGCTCAGTGGACAGAACCCTTTTGTGAGCTGTATGACTATTTGATCAGAACAAACGCTGGATGTCATCTTTGCTCCCTTCACTTTGCTTGCGAGTGAGCCAGAACGAGCCTGGCTTGTAGAACGTCATACCAAAACACAAACCATGATGATATAGGCGTTGGCACGGAGTAGAAACATTTTATGATCGAAATCCTAGTCCCGAAACTGCTGGATTGGTCTTTTTGCTTCCATGAACAAAGGATTCCATCCCACCACACTCGCTCTGTGAGTCACGTCCTCTCTCAAAGCCGAGTTTGCAAGTTTGGGCACTGATGAAGCCGGAGGTGCTACAGCTATTAGCATGTTTTCCGGCGCAAGCATTGCTTCATGGAAGGAGTACACAGTTTGGTTCACTCAGCATCAGTTTTCCAAACCCCACAAAGGCGAACAAATGTTCTGTTTGACCACATTCCATAATTGTGTCTGCCCCAGCAAGATGATTGCCAGCAGCGGGCCAAGAAGAGACAGTGTCAAGAAGAGTCCGCTTGAAGGGTGGTTTGATCCAAGTAGTTCTGGTATAAAGCATTTGGCTTCCAATTGTATAATCCGACAAGTCCCATCACTTGCGTCGTTCATTTTCTCCTGCCAGATGCACTCGGTATTGCAATGTCTGATTGGTTTGGGCGACAGCCCGTCAAGGTTGTTGGCGGCGCTGACACCACCGAAGATCCTCATGTATGATAGTCATCCGTTGCCTTCTCGTCATGGCAGCGGCATTGACAAGAGCAGGTTGTCTGGCTGACCCATCCGCCCGCCGATTTGAGCCGAAGACTCGGAAACGAGAAGGTCGCTCGTTCTCTCGGCGATTATGGGTGTACCCACGTCTGGCTGCGGTAAGCTACTTTGAAAGATGCATGTGAGGATGTTGCTGACTCGCTGGCAACATATAGGAGCTGTGACCATAGAACCAAGACAACGCGAGACGAGAACGGCACAGTCACCTCGGTTGATGACCTGCACCTCACTATTTACTGTCGACACGAGACGGGCGGTAATTGGCATGGTCACATTTATTGTGTCTGTGAGGAAAATGGTGATTGGCGTATCATGAAGGAGAGTGAGAAGGTTCATAACGAAGGGCCAATCATCTAATTTTGGAAGTGGGAGGGCTGAGAAAGCAGTGAAGGGTTCAGTCTGTGGGGATATTAAACCTACGCTGTGAGATGTGAATTCGGTGATTGTAGAGTACCTGAAAGAAGTTTACCATCAAGGCCACAGCACCGAGCAATTGAACTTGCCTGATCCTATAATTTAACAAGAACAGGGGAATAGTACCATGAGCCCCAAGTGTAGAAAAATGATTTTGTATTCACTCAAATTAATACTATCCGTAAAGTGGGTGCCACCGGAGTTGGCTCGAGATAAGTTGGGCGCTCAGTGTCCCGATCACAGCACAGCGACAACCCTTTTTGGTGGCAATTGCGCACCGAATTGGGTACCCAAGGAAACCCTTCTGGGAGCTGAAGTTCAAGCTCCGGGTTGGATCTAGCAACACCTCGCTCATAGTTGAGGGCGCTTGAGGAATATAGACAACGAGTAGCCTCGCGGTGCTGGGTGCATCCAGCGGCTGAGCATCGCCACTTGAAGTTTAGCACGCTTCATGGGCATGAAGCCAGAAACTGCGAGTGTGAGAGATCTTGAGAGGACTACCGATCCCGGCCGCATTGGTGATTTGGCTAAAGTCAACACCAACCCCGAGGCCTTGGGCAACTGGCCATCATGACAGACTCTGAAGACATGAGCCTGGCCACCGAGTGTAGGCGATGCTGCTGCTGACGTATCGACATCGGATGGTCCGATGGGAGTGGTTGTGTGCTATGCAAGCAGTGCGTGTTGGGAAAGGGGGAAAGGAAATCCTCAGGACCTTCGATGGCCAGGACATCTTCCTCCAAGCAGACCAACTTGCGGCCAGCAAAGCCCGGCTTATTCCCATAACATCGTTGTACCGCCAAAGAAGCGTCAGCTGATGACGCGGTCTCTCATGGCCGAGTCAATGATCCGGGCTGTTGCAGCGGCGCCTATCACAGAGCTTAAGCATCACGAATCGTAACCAAGGAATCCCGAAAGAGGAGATGCATTCGTATTTAGTGAAGATCTAAATCATATTCTGTCTTGAGCCTGGGGCTGTGATGATATCCGAGAAACTAAGATCAGCAATGTGGCTTAGAAGCAGGCCGCGTGGCTCTGTACCACCTAATTTTTCTACCAAAAGATCAAAAACGTTAGCCTACAAGCCTCTCGGCGGGGCGGGACATTTTCTCATGTCCAACTCAGACTAAACCGTATCCATGAGGCTTCATGAAGATCTAGATAAGGGCTGAGACAGAGCAAGTGCCAGCCTGGTCGCCGGATGTCATCCGAAAAGGCGCCTTGGCATCGGCCTTGGCATCGGCCTTGGCCACACGTGGAGTAGATCTAAGTGCCTTCCAGTGTCGATCATTGATTCTAGAACCAGCTTCGTCTCATTCGGTTACACGCTCGTGCTTGACCCTCTAACACAAGGAGGGCTAACTCAGGAGAGCAAAAGCGGTGATCTGAGCTCACGAAGAATATGAAGCTACTAACAAAAAGAACATTTGCTTTCTGTTAGATGTAGCCCAGGAGAGTCATGGGCTTGGGGTCTATAGAAACGAAAGAAAGACATTGCGGGTTCGATCCGCCTTTCCGAAGCAGCGGGCACTTTCGGTGTTTTGCAGTATTGGGTTTTAATACTGCCGTGTGTCTTCAATTGTGTCCTTTGCTCCTGTGGCTGACAGCGATGTCATCAAAAAAAAAAAAAAAAATAGAAGCAGCGGGCAGGGGAGCAAATACTTGACAATAACCTTGAAATTTAGCTCACGAGATGGCGTCTTTGAGATTTCGAGCATGCAACCACTACGAATAACGGATCTCCCTAGACATAACTCAACCTTAAGAATGGGTACTTTCAGCCTCAGACCTTGCATGTGGACGCGATGCTAAGCCGCTCCGACACGTCGCGCGACACGAAATCTGTAGAACCGTTTGAGAATGTTCCTGCATACTACATCTCCCCTTACGAAAGAGCAAATCGATTTCTAGGAGGTTAGGAACGTGTTCTAGTCCATTGGATATGCAGTGGCCATGATAAGCAAGGGGCATATACGAAGTGGTTCCATCGTCCGCGTCATGGGCCAGCATTACGCGTCCCCACGCAGAATGAAACATGACGCTTAGGGCCTGTAACCATTCAACTGCCGGACAACGATCTACCGGCTGCTATCTTGTAGTCTGAGAGAATGGGCTGTTCTAGTAGGTATCCGCTCCATGTTTCGGGTATTTTTAGCATGTAATGATTGCAAACAATGAAGCTATACACAAGACATCAAGGCTGTGGCACTCCAGTTCCCATATATAGAGCCAAGCCGGGAACATCTTGGCGCTAGAGGTCCCTTCATCCTATCAACCATCCCAGTACATCCCTATAGTCTACTGAACCATTTGCAGAAGTCAACTGCCATGTCTGATACGGACACAAGGAGTCCGTCCACTCAGCCGGCGACCTCAATTGAGTCTGAGCCACCTTACCACATCCTATCCAGACGCAAGAAATGGGGGCTCGTCATTTTGGCCTCCTTGGCGGGCTGCTTCTCACCTCTTTCATCAAACATCTACTTCCCAGCCATTGACAGCATATCGTCGAGTCTTGGCGTGAGCTTGTCCCTAGTCGCCCTCACGATCACTATATACATGATCGTTCAGGGTATCGCGCCTTCTTTATTCGGCGCCTTCTCGGACACATATGGTCGACGCCTCACCTTCACCATCAGCCTGACGATATATACAGCTGCAAACTTGGCCCTCGCTTTCACGTCGAGCTTCCCAATGCTCTTGGTCCTGCGAGGCGTCCAAGCAGCAGGATCTGCAGCAACCATCAGTATTAGTGCCGGTGTCATTGCGGATATTGCCGATCCTCGAGAGCGTGGAGGATTTATGGGGACCAACGCTGGTATTCGGTGAGTAGGGCATTTGTATTGCGCTTGCATAAGTAGCTAACCTTCTGTAGAATGACTGGTCAAGCAATTGGGCCTGTCATTGGAGGTCTTCTCAATAGCGCATGGGGATTTAGAAGCATCTTCTGGCTATTGTTTGTATTTGGAATGCTCGTCCTCATGGCACTGTTGATCTTCCTGCCAGAGACGCAACGCAAGGTCGCGGGCAATGGCAGTGTTCCCCTCTCAGGTTTCCACAAGCCATTGATCTACGTGATCAATCCTCCCAAAGCCTGGGGAGAAAACGCCGGAAACTCACTACCGAAACGTCGAGAATCAATCTCTTTTAAGAAAGCGTTTAGCCCATTGGCCTACATCCTCGAGAAGGACATTGCTATACTCTTGGCCTGGGGCGCTGTGGCCTACACAGCATGGAGCATGGTCACGTCATCGACTACGACGGCATTGCTCAAAGGATATCCATACCTCAATGAGTGGCAGATCGGCCTATGCTTTTTACCCAATGGCTTTGGGTGCGTAGCCAGCTCACTCTGCACCGGTTGGCTATTGGACAAGAGCTTCAAGAGCGCCGAGTCACGATATCGAGCGGAGCAAGGCATCTACACCGAGCAAGACGTGTCAAAGAAACCCGGATTTCCTCTTGTACGCGCGCGTCTACGTCTGATGCCTTACTTTAGCCTCGCTCTACTGTTCTCCCTGGCCCTATATGGACCCAGCTTTGAGTTCAACGACTTGCGACGCCAGTTCAGCGCCAACCTAGCAGCGCCGCTTGGTTTACAGTTTCTCATTGCCTTTACCGCCACTGCCATCTTCAACATCAACTCCACACTGCTCGTCGACTGCTTCCCAGACAGACCAGCCAGTGCGACAGCACTCAACAACCTGTGTCGCTGCCTCCTCGGTGCTGCTGGCGTCAGCGTCATCCAGCCGATGATTGATGCTGTCAAGATAATGAAAGCTTTCTTTATCGTCACGGGAATAGTTCTTGCGTGTACGCCTCTTGTCTGGGTGGAATGGAAATGGGGCGAAAAATGGAGGAGAGAACGTGAAGACAAGCTCAGTTTGCAAGAAGAACAAAGATGACGTTTTTTGAAGTGTCGGAATAACCAGTTCCCAGGTTCTTCTAGTCTTTCACCTCACTGCCCTCGCAAGCCAATGCCGATGTCCAATCAACCTACAGAGAGGAACGGAACTTCACGAGCCAAGAGACAAATTTTCATGCAAAAATCGGGAATCACTTGTCAACAGATCTGTCAAGGCAAAGAGACAGCTCGGCCCAGACGAAATTGCCAACGGAAAGTTCGAGCTTTGTAGGTGGGCTTATAATTATAGACAAGCCACAACATTGTAACATGTTCTACAAAAAGCCCTAATGATATAGAATCTAAATAAATCATATTTTAAAACTGCTAGAACTTTACACTTCCCCCCAAAACACCCAACACATGCTGAAAGGTTGTCGCTGAGCCCTGCAGCGCGTTCGTGACCATGGATGGGTCTTGACCCAGCTTTCCGAACAGTTCGTCACGGGTCGGGCATGTCTTGGACACGGCAACTTTGATGGCGGTCTTGGCGACGAAACCGTGGTGCTTCTTAAGGGTGTCCTTGTAGGCGTGTATGATGCTGTCTGCTAGCTTCTCGTTTCCACTGCTCGTAAAACGCTGTACCGACGCAGTGTAGAACTGAAGGCCACTATGCGATGCAATTAATAAGAGGTCTCGATGCCGTTTCGTGAGAGTGAAGTAGGATGGATCGTCCAAGAAGGGGATGGAGAATCAACCTACCGGGCCAACCAAGTAAGTGCCTCTGTCGCGTCACCCTGTCCGGCCGCTCGTTCCGCCTCAATGAGCGATTGAAGGTGTAGAGATGGGCCTGGGAAGGACTGCACTGCATTTCGAATTCTCTGGGAGGCGTAGCATGAATGTCAGGTCTTTTTGAGTGGCAAAGTCTGCCATGCAGTCGAGGATTGTTGAAGCTCCTTTAGCTTACCGAGACATTTTCCGCCATATCGTTTCTTCCACCCTCAAGGACATCGACTCCAACAGTGTCTATTAGATCAATCAAACTGTTCAAAAAGCTGACAAGAGTGAGTTTGGAGTAGACAGACTGGGTACATACCAAATAACGCAAGGAGGGAGTCAACAGCATTAAGAAATTCGGAGGAGCCAATTTGTCCATCAGCTGTCACACTGGCATCGAGCGAGGCAAGGCTCTTTCCGAGTAGGTCGAGCTGTGTTGAGATGGGGGATGACATATTGGCAATGAAGAAGGGGTTAGAAGTACGGTGAGGTTGGTTTGAGAAGTGTGAGTTTCGTGGTTCAGAAATAATTTCTTTAGTCGTGGGCATTAGGCAGTATTTGTATAAGTGAGGGTAGATTCCAAAATACGCGTGATCCAATCAAAGTCCATCATTTAGATATCCTGCAGGGAGTCATGAATCGGTCAACCTTGTGAGCTAAGCCAAGTGTAGAGGCGCCCCGGATGCGACTACGTAATTGTCTTGGAAGGGCATCAGGAATACGGTACCAACAGCTCGGACCTGGAGTCGGATGAGAATATCAGGCTTAAGGTCGAGTCCGTGGATAGGTCGCGTTGCAGTTACCCCTGGGTGATGGCCAACGCATACGTGCCCACTCCTTGGCCGATGCCTAATTTTAGATGTTTACCGCTCACATACCGTAACATCATGTTACTGACCTAGGAATAAATTACGGATTCAGATAGCCAGACGTTTGATCCGGGCATCAATATGCAGACTAATATGAAGCGTAGCATTGAGGGTGACCATCATTTAGGCCTAGAAAATTGGATGATCGCCAGCTGAAGTTAAGCCCAACTGAGCAATTCAGCCTCGATACTCTCACAAAATTCGCTGCTACCGAACCCAGGATTGACGCCTCCATTTTTCAATGCTGCGGCCACTGTCTCCTCTAGCGAGACAGCCTGAAAATCCGGATACAAGTCTTTGGCATTCAGATAGCCAAGGAAGTTCGCCTGAGTAGGTTGATTGTCTCCCCTCGCCCACGCGCTGAAGATATACTCAAGGATCACCTGGGGCCACAAGTCCAGCTTACCACTCTGGGCTGCTTTTGATACTTGCCGATAGTTTATCTTGACCAATGGAACGCGCTCGTCTACGGCCCGCTGGACGAGCTGAACAGCCTCGCTCTGCGAGGTGACCTCTCCGTAGGCAAAGACCATTCGATTGAGAGTTCGCGGATCCAAGATGATGCGGGCAACATAGCGTCCCACGTCGTCGATATGGATAGTGGCGCAGGGAGCAAGGCCTTTGTCGACGAAGAAGTATTTAGAATACAAGGCCACATGATCCAATCGTCCAGAACCAACTCTTGGGATCATGATCTCATGCCAAAAGCCAATGTCAATGACGGTGTATGGCAAGCCGATCTTCTTCAGGTGATTGATGACATCCTCCTTCTACTTGCATTATAAGCGAGGAGCTTTCCTTGGGGGGTCGCCTATACCAGCAACGCTGCCGCTTACCGTGTCTCGAATCTTCATGACATTTTTTGGTGGTGCTACCGTGGACCACATGTTGGGCACGAATCGCTTCACTCCAGCCTGCAATGCAGCATCTGCTAAAGGGATCTGGTCCAACGTGTAGTTGGGCGGCAGAGCGCAGATTACGACATCGATTCCAGTCAACGCCTTTATCAGTTCACTCTGCTCACCCTGCAAGTCTGCCAGCACAATATTGACGTTCTGTTGGGCTAGGTAGTTGGTGGTGGGCTTGTCGGCCGAGGCGGGTTGAACAAGAGCAGTAACTTTCTAGACCCAGATGAGACTTTCATGGAATATAGGAAATGTGTCGTTAGGTGTACTTACAAAGTGATGGTCCTTTGAGTTGACAAGGGCGGACACAATACTCGAGCCGATTCTGCCAGTGGCACCCACGATGGCAACATTGGTTTGACCAGACATGGCAATTGAGAGTTTTATGATGAAAAGAGCTTCTACAGCTATCTCTAGGACTTGCTAAAATAGGAGCCCACGAGCGACAATGGGCTATATACATCTGTTCTAAACGAGCGAGGGGGTTGATAGGGGATGCGAGATCCGTGGAGTCCGCGGGTCGCGTGTTGCATCAAGGTGAACTTGGGTCTGTAGATCTGTTGCTAAAACGAGTAGGGTCGGTGTCCGGAGCCACGCACATGCCCGGCCCCGACACTCCGGGAACTCGGGGTCTTGACCAGAAGGCTCAATAGCGAAGATAAATCGTGAAGGCCATTTATGTCAGCCCTCTCTAAGAGTCTCTAGGTTTGAAATGTTGTGGAAAGGATGGCGCCTTTTCAGCGTTGACGTTTCACCAGTTTGAGTAGATCTTTTGATCACAGTAATGTCTCCCCAGTTCTGGTTTGCCCTTAACGAAGAGCCCATTGTTTCCGTCAAATATTACATCCATTATGCTCTTCATGGAAACAAGTTCCATGGAAGTTCATGGATCAATACTATAGCTCGTGGTGGCGGACATAGGCGTAGCTTTTAGCCTTGCAATCACCCTTATTTCCCTTGGGTGATTGTTTGGTTTCCATCAGGAAGCATTTTAACGAATTACATACATCGAAAGTTATATTTCTTTGTTTTCATATCTGTAGCATTGACATCTACCTAACGGACATTCCCTGAGTGTCGTTCCTGTTTTTGAACAAGTAAACTGCCTCTGATCACTCTGAGGGGTCGATAATAATTTCAACTCGTGGGAGGCAATGAAGTCAATACCCACATTTCGATGCCCAGTCGAAGGACTTGAAGAGGCAGGGGATGCAACCCATTCACGTAGGCGACAGAAAACATCTCTTTGACTGCGCGAGGACTCCCACACGGTACCGGTTTCCACTACTAGGTCACTATCTGAGTCGCTGGTTAGCTTTATAGCAATGTGTTAGCCCTATATCTTAAGTGAGGCGAGGGCAGAGAAGTATTGATTGTAATTGGCTAAGACCCCTGTAAGATACCTAATGGGAGTCTTCGCGCAGTTCAAGAGATCAAGCTACTAGAACGTTTATTCTCAGCAAAGAGGACTCATAAAATAACCAAAATATATACTAATATGGGACAAGAATGAGAAATAATATAATGAACCTTTGACGATTTTATTTATTCTACTTAAGGACTTTTATTTGCCTTAGAATGCAGAGATTATTGACTCTATATCTTATGTTTTTCTGCGAACGCGTGCCATTCAGCTGCATCTCCTACGCGCTGTGGCTGATGCGGGCGTGGAGATCATACCACATCTGGATATATCACCGTACCCTTCTCCACATCCCACACAACGACAACCTTGCTAGCCGCTAGCTGAGACGTGATGTTATGCAGTTGGTTGCAAGTGCATCGATTAACCAACATACATTAACCTGGGCAGTCGAGGACAAAAGAGGGGGCAAGGACTGGATTACCTGCTTTTTGTTTCTTCCTAATTTTCCTCCTCTCTTCCTCTTCATCACCTCTCAAACATGTCTTGGGACCGTTATGAACTTGGTCAGAAGAACATCTTCTATAATGAAGACATTCCCCCGTTCAGTATAGTCCTCCCTCCTCACGTAGCGCGCGTGCGAAGGTCCATGCTCGACTTTTCCTGCCCACTCCTTGGCCACAAAGACTTGTTCGACCCTATTTCCAGTGATGGACAATTCAAGCGCCCAAGCGACGGCTCAGAGCTGGATCCTACTTTGAAAGCCGCCAACAACGCTATGAGTAAAGCTAAAAGCATAGTCAATGGCGGGTATCTGGAAAAGAAGTGGGAGAGCTTTTTCGAAACGCATTTCTTTGAGGCTCTCAGCGAAAGTCTTTCAGTATCCAAAGACGACCCTCGACGGTGAGAACACGTACCATCCCTCTACAGCCAAACACCCGGAGCTAACCGGAATCTCGAGGGTCTCACGTTGTAAATACTACTACGATGGTGTGAAGAGGTGCGTACGATCATCATTTCCATCTTAAACTTGAACTGATTTGAATTCAAGAGAAACCAACGAGTTATGGGACCTGTTCAAGGGAAATAGCACCCCTGGGCTTGGGGCTTTTGAGAGCCTCAAATGCCCAAAGCCAGACCAGGCATTCTATCTACCCATGTACCGCTCTCATTCTAAGGTTGGAATTCCGACGGTAGTAGATCCCGAGGCTCGGCAATGGAACCATCATCAAGAAGCATCTATCATGAAGCCCTTTTCGTGGTCAACTTTGGCAACGTTGCATGAGTTTGGCCTGCAGCCAACTCCCTTTCGCATTTTTCAGAAACCACCTATGGAGGCCAATCTCAAATGCTATCCTTGGCTCATTGTCGAACACAAAAAGGAGGAAGTGCCAGAAGGACGATCAGGGAGGGTTGTCTGTTGCCAGGCCGCCAATGCCGCAGCGTGCGCCGTCAAACTGGTCCAGAATGCAGCACAGTACGCTATCGAGCTTCCGGATCACGGTCACATCCCCCCGATTCCAGCAGTGACGACGATTGGGCCCCGCGTTACGGTCTGGCTCATGTATTTTGCTGAGAAGTTCGATGCCCCTTGTAGTCATAGGGACAAGCAAGAGGTGACGACCAAACAACGTAACAAGGGTTACGTAAGTGTGACAATCTGTCTTGCCACTTATGCTAACGTAGTGCTTAGATCATGCGAGCCATTTGGAACGGCGACATGACGAAAGTTGCCGACGTTGTACGGTTTCAGATCATCCTGGAGAACACGCACACCTGGGCTGTGCGAGCCTTCAAGCCTTTGATATCCTCATACGTTGAACAATGGGCTTATGTGCACGGCAGATCAGACTCCAACGGTGAAGTTGATCAAGAGGTAATGCTTCGACGTCAGAAGAACATCGACAGACGCCAAACAGTTCTTCCTATAGTTCAGGCCTTATTAAAGGATCACGCCACCATGGAGCTTGACGACACGGCCCATCAGAAAGTGACGCCTTTGCTCTTGGGCTTGCTTATGCACCATATCTGCTCTTCGGAGAGAGAATTTCTGTCAAACGAAGTCGATCGAGTTGTCAAGGAGAAGTTGGCAGGTCTCAATCTGACACAGGAGATGCCTACCACCAGTCACTCGCAAGACAATACAACCCAGGTATCCGTCGAATCCGAACTTGAACAGACAAGCCCCATAGCTCAGGAGCCGCTGAACGACAACGATGACCCGAATGATTCTGACTACAGGCCGCCATGGACTACCTCGGCCCATGGCAATCCTGATAAAGAACATGCTGCTGCTGAGGCTTCTGACACTGAGGCTTCGGTTGCTCAGTCTTCGGATCATGAGTACTCTGACCCGACACTCTTGTGGCATGCTGAGACTTTCATGGCAACGCCACAGTCAAGACCTTCGAGGGAAGGCCGTCCTGGTTTCCACAGTCGTGACTCGGCGCCGCTCTCTGGGAGCACAGTAACTGGGTCAGCTGAGACCACACCGACACCAAACATATCCAGGGGCCGAATCAGCTCCAGCTCGCCATGCCATAGTTCAAGTCCACCACGGATGTCACAAATCGATGATGCACCCTCTGGACCACCTGTGTTTTCGGGCAAGCCGGTACCGGAGCAGCGGACATGGCCACCTGGAAGGCAGTTTGGCCAAGCAGAGCCTCCAGGATCCTCCAGCACCCAGCGAAATCCAACGGAGAAAAGTGTATCTGATTTCAAGACCAGGCTCAGCTACTCAGTTGTTGCGGACAGTCAGGACTCATCTGATGCTTTTTGACAGATATATGTGCAGTATTGAGAGTATTGTATTTCACGTGTTTATCTTTACAATAAAACCCGTATTCATTAGGTTGTGCACGAATTGCGGATAACCCCATGGCCACAGGCAGGACCTACCATCAATTGTACCAAGTGACCCTACAACCTATTACTTAATCTTGGTTCGTATGCAACCACTGACCTTTTGGTTTCTTTCCAACCTGGCACTGGTACTATTGCAAACCTTGGACCTCTATTCGTCCTCATCTGACATAAATCCCTAGACCTAGAGGATAGTAATGCTTCCTTAATAAGTAGGACTGGACTTTCTAAGCATCGATGACTACCAGGGTCCCAAATGGTCTTTGGTGTCAATCACTTTCATTTGGCACCGGTAGCCACCCTTGTGTATAGAGCTAGAGCCTATGAGTATAGTGGCTGTACCTAAATGCTGGACCCGGTTACCGTTTTGTTTTAGCCCCACATTCACTTCAATCGGCCCCACCCCGATCCCGAGCCGGCCCCGTCCTCGCGTCTCACGTCCGGCCATAATCCAGTCCGGCTTACTCCGGCTGCCTCGATTGATGCCGAAAGACACTGAATAGATTCAGTTCTTCAAAAACACTTCAAGTTTGGCGTCGTCTGTCTTTTTTTGCCACATTTTGAGCTGCTGTGCTCTTGATGTTGGCAAAAGAGGCTGTAGAAAATATTATACTATAGGGTAGGGAATGAGGCGGGAGCGGCGTTAGTCGGTCCTTCAATTTTCCGACAGGGTGCTGTGGCAACGGCTCAGAATCAACCATCACCTAATCTTAACAACTTTATCGCGACAACCGTGTTCAACCAGTCCTGTTGAGCAAAGCAAGCGACCTCTGTCCGACGAGAGAAATGCCATCAATGGGAAATTCAACCTTTGGATATGGACTCTATTATTATCCAGGCGTGGGTTGACGACGTGAAACATTCCCTTGTGACACCACCAACACTTATCACTCGCCGCCGTCGTTCGTCTTGCGACATGTCGAGCCCATCCAAACGTCAGCGAACTGGCGATGACCCGTCCGATTTATACCCCGATCCTAATCGAACACCTCGAAGACCTCGCCAGCTGTTATCGCGACATGATAGCGACGGAGATGTGTTTCACGTCCCAGCCCCCGAGGCGATCGTCTCACCAGGGTCATCCTCCTCCTTTACTGCCATCCTCGCAACTAGAGCTGCATTTTCTTCTCCAGCCATACCTCCCCTCGCTCGAACGGAAACGTCACACTCGGCGACGCAATCTCGGGGCTCATCTCCCTCGAAACGATTCCAGAAGATGGCCAGTCTGCTCAACTTGGTTCGCCCAGTCCGTTTTATAAAAGAGGCCAACTTCGGAAGCGCTCTTCCGGATGATGCTCGAGCACTGCTTGAGGCCCTTTCCGCGGCCGAGGCGAAAGAAGAGATCCTGCCAGCTGCTCTTAGAGGGCATTCGGATTTCCAGGATACGCGAATTCGGTCGTTTATGTGGAACTTTAATGCGGACCCAAGCGTAGACGACAGGGCAGCGCACGAGATTCATGATCGCCTTCGAGCCATCGTTGATGATTCAATATCTTGTTCGAATCTCCATAGATCTGAAGCTGCCTGGAACTGTCTGGTTCATACTCCTCTTCTTCGTCAAGCAACTGGCACGTTTCCCTTCCTCGAGGTTGAGCCGATCACTTCAGCCCATATCAAGCCCGCCTTTCGTCCCTTGCTAGCGACCGGTGACGAGACTCCGTCACAGCGCTCCAACGCCAGCATATCTGACATGAGCAGTGTCTCTGAGCACAGCATGGGTACAACACGGACAAGTCCATCGTCAGTCCATAAGATGGTTGACTTTGCCCTGGTCCTTCGTCCGGAGAGTGAGCTCCAAAACCTGATTCAGACCTTCTTATCGAAGCAGTCAAGTAAAACGTCAACCATCAACCAAACCTCATACGAGCCTCTCCGCACACGCCCAGCTCCCATCTTCATCGAAACAAAAACCGCATCTGGAAATATGGACACAGCCAACGCTCAGTTAGGCACCTGGGTGGCTGCATGGCACCAGCGACTACGGAGCATCATTGACCTCGGGGGCGGAACAGAGAGGATCATTACTGTGCCTGTGATTCAGGTGGTGGGTAGTGTCTGGACTCTCCTGTTTGTGACAGATGCCGGCTCAGAGATTGTAAGTAATGACTTGTTCTCTTGACGACGTCAATCTCTAATTAGCAATAGCACCTCCTGGACGGCGACTTTCGAATTGGCGATACTAGCACGATTGTTGGCATCTACCAGCTGCAGGCCGCCATGTCAGCACTCGCAGTTTGGGTCAAGGAGGCCTTTGAACCCTGGATCTCTTCCCTGTTGGCTCGTGTCAATGGGTCGTAACGACTGTAGTGCTACCAACAAGGCAACCCGCGCGTTAGGGCTATCTGGAGCTACGGTAATCACTAAACCTTCAAGCTTATTGCCTCACTCTTGACAAGATGCCTAGTCAGGGGATGGTGATGGCGACGGACGGAGTGGATACGGTGCTAGGAGATACTCAGATGAGGGACCCGTGACGAGGATGGTATTTCCAAGGCCACCATCCTGTCTTAATCGGCTGAGACGTAGTTGCCAACATACAAAGCTGCCATCTGGTCCTCATGTTTGCTGATAAATGCGTATTGTAACATCGTCGGTGTAGGCTAACAGCAGCACTAAGAGAGCTGATAGAGTCGGCCCAGTTGCCATCACCAAACCACTCCCGA
This sequence comes from Fusarium sp. MBC 441, assembly GCA_030779165.1. Taxonomy (NCBI): domain Eukaryota; kingdom Fungi; phylum Ascomycota; class Sordariomycetes; order Hypocreales; family Nectriaceae; genus Fusarium; species Fusarium sp. MBC 441. The sequence goes on from JAPFTC010000084.1 coordinate 253,997, forward strand.
CGATTCTAAATCCTGCCGAAGCCTCGATCAGTGGTGCCTTGGACGGTGAACCCCGTCAGATCAACAGTCCCCTAGCAGTTAGATGTACACATTGGTAAAGGACCTTTGCAGCGAGTTTCTAAGACAACAGTAACAAGATCAAGTTCACTCACAGAGTGATCGCCTATACTCTATATTTACACATTGACATTGCCAGCATGGGTCTACCATGAGCCATCCGTTGTCGATCTCTGCCTCACTTTCTTCCTAGTATGCCGTTTCACGCATGATCTGAGAACCGCTGCACTCGACTGGCAGCACCATGAGTCCGCCTAGCTTCCGCATCCGCCCTCGCACTGGTAATTGTGTCAGTTCATTGTTTAGAATCTTCACTGGCACGTGAAGAACTTACTGGTGATCCGCAGCCAGACCCCGATTCACAACCACCCGAGCCAGAGCCCACTGAGCCGCAGTCAGAACCAGAGCCACATCCCGATCCTGATCCTGATCCTGTGCCTGTTCCTGCACCTGGCGCTACAACTGGGACTGATCCAAAGTCGAAATTGAAGCCACAGTCAGAGCCAGAGCCACATCCGGCACCTGAATTAAAATCAGGGGTTGTGACTGGGATACTCCCTGACCCTGAGCCACAGTCCGAGCCAGACTCACATCCTCCTGACCCCGACTCGGCCCCAGGTACTACGACTGCACCTGATCCAAAGCCAAAGTCAAAGTCAAAACCGCATTCGCAGCCAGAGGGACACCCAGCGCCTACTCCAAAGTCTGGGATGGGAATAGTGCCTGAGCCTGAGCCTCCACCAGAGCCTTCTCCAGAACCTTCTCCAGAACCTTCCCCGGAGCCCGAGTTACAATCAGAACCTGAGCCGCATTCAGTGTCTGATCCTGATCCCGGAGTAGGGCTCGTGCCAGATCCTGTGTCTGGGACTGAGCCAGACCCTCCACCAGAGCCTGCCCCAGAACCTTCACCGGATCCTGTTCCGGATCCTCCCCCAGAGCCTGAGTTGCAGTCCGACCCTGAACCACATTCGGTATCTGATCCTGTGTCTGGAACTGGGACTGAGCCTGAGCCTCCACCAGCGCCTTCGCCAGAACCTTCTCCAGAACCCTCCCCAGACCCTGAACCAGAACTAGGTGTTTCACCTGAGCCTGAGTTACAATCAGATTCCGAGCCACATTCAGTGTCTGATCCAGAACCTGGGGTAGGGCTCGAGCCAGAATCAGGTACTGAGCCCTCGCCAGATCCTGACCCCTCACCAGAGCCCTCACCAGAGCCCTCACCAGAGCCTGTGTCTGGAACTGGAACTGGGACAGATCCTGAATCACAATCTGAGCCCGACCCGCATTCAGTATCTGATCCCGAGCCGGGGGTAGGACCAGAGCTAGATCCTTCACCGGAGCCCGAGCCTTCGCCAGAGCCTGCGCCGGAATCAGATCCCTCACCAGAGCCCGTGTCTGGGACTGGCACCGGAGAGGAGTCTGAGCCACAGTCTGAGCCTGAGCCGCATTCTGTACCTGATCCTGACCCTGGGGTAGGGCTTGAGCTAGACCCTTCACCGGAACCTTCACCGGAACCGTCACCGGAGCCTTCACCAGAGTCTGGGACTGGGACTGGACCAGATTCCGACTCACAGTCAGAGCCTGAGCCACACTCAGTGCCTGACCCTTCACCTGATCCTTCACCTGAACCGGAGCCGGAGCCTTCACCAGATCCTTCACCTGACCCCTGGCCGGAGCCCGAACCTTGACCAGAGCCAGAGCCAGAGCCAGATCCTGAACCCGAACCCGAACCCGAACCTTGACCGGAGCCGGAACCAGTTCCGGAACCTGAGCCTGAGCCTGAACCTGAGCCCGAACCCTGACCGGAACCAGATCCTGAGCCCTCACCATACCCAGACCCAGACCCAGACCCTGATCCTGATCCTGATCCTTGACCAGAGCCCGAGCCTTGGCCAGAACCTGAGCCAGATCCTACTCCAGAACCTGAACCTTCACCAGAGCCGGAACCACAATCAGAGCCTGCACCGCATTCAGCGTCTGAATCTGAGCCACAATCAGGCCAAAAGCCAGAACCACATCGGGTGTGTAATTCATCTCTCTTGCTGACGCTCTCGTCACCATCAGAAGACGAAGATTCATCAACTCCGACAGTAATTGACGCAAAGCCGCTGCTGAGATGTCCCTCGGTGGCCATAATCATGTACTCAAACGAGCCAAGCTCCAGGCCGGCACGAGCCCAAGCATCGAAATGGTTTCCTGTGGTGATTGTTCCATTGATGTGCTTTTCACGTCGGATGGACCAGTACTGCTTGACGGTCTGTTCCGAAGATGACACATTCTTCCGGCTACTGACATAGATGTCGTATATGCCGTTATCGCTGGTAACTTCGCCCTTCTTTTCTTTGTCGGTAGAAGGATCATTGTTGCCAAAAGATTCCACCACGTAGTACTCAACGAGGGGAGAGGTAGTCCATCCATATAAGGCAAGATAACTATTGCCATTGGGGTTGTAAGTGCCCGAATATTTCACATTCCTACTCCTGTTAGTTACAGTTGAACAAAAAAAGAGGAATGAGAGTCATGACTTACTTGCGACCACCAGGGTTCCATCCCTTGCCACCAATAAAGTTGGCGCCCTTTGACCACTCAATCGAGTATGAGCCTCCATCAAAGCTAGTAAAGTTGACATCCCGTCCGCTATCAGTCCACCAATAGTGGTAGGATCTATAGACTCGTTAGCACACTTGCCACATTATGGCTTTACCGGAGTGGCCTACTTCTCTTGAGTGGCGGTGATGCTTGGAGTTGCGGATCTTGGGGATTTCAGCACTCCAACCGGAGCTGACAGAGCTCCGGCCACAAGGTTCAACCCTGTGAAGAGAGAAAAGAAAGAAACCATGATAAAAAAAGAAAGGAGCGACGATCTAAAAAACGAATGATGATACTGAAAAGGAAGGGAATGAATGATTGCTACCAATAGCTTGCAACGGGACAATGATCCCTTTACATACTAACCAAACAACATGACTTCGTATACCACAAAGGCCAGCCTTGCTGAGATAACCCTCTTGAGTAAGCATTGGCTCCATCAACAGCAGCGATGAGACTAGGGGAGGGGAAACAAGCCTGAAACAACAACCACATGTTTATGCCCGTGGCTTCAGATCGGGCCACTGCCAAGAAAGGGACGATCCCACAGATTTTCCGCCCGTAAAATGACGTCCTTTTAGTTCTCAAGAATTCAATATTGTTCACATGCTGAATTAATGATTGAATTAATGGTTGGTAACTGCGGTAGCTCAGGCAAGTAATGGGTCGATAAGCTGGTGAGGCTGAGCCGGAAGATAACAGTCTCGGCTGGATAAAGACCATGGAGAAGCATGCGATTCAGGAAAAAATCTTATGATTGATATACGAGAAATTGGTAGAATGTGCTCGCCATCAAACAACCCAAGCGTGAGGCGATAGAGATTGGCCGACAGCTCTCCCTTCTTGTTTCAGCTCCAGCAAACTCTCAGACCTTTGCATTCACCAGGTCAAGTTTGAGATTTGATTATCAGTCACGAAAAATGGGAGACTGAAGCCATAACGCACCCGACCTGGAACCAGTGGTGGCATGGTCACCAGATGACCATTTTCAGACAGTTCAACTGAGGCTGTGAAGAGGGGGAGTCATGACACGTTGTGTGACAATTCTTCCAAGAAGACCCAAATTCATGCAGAGAACTAAACAAACGGTGTTGCCCAATACGCCATATCGAGGCTCTTTCATGCAGTACTGCTCATAGCGGAACGAGCAGCTCGTCAAGTTGCCGGGGAGTTGGGAGGGTATCTAGGCTAAGAAAGCGAGTACTAAGACGATCAATGAATGGCTTTGAACTTTAACTCTTAACTAAGATAGACATAATCTGCTGTCAAAGCCCCAGGCTCGTCTGTAACCGTCTATCTCGGCCATATGTAACCCTTCGTATTCATATTTTCTCCCTTCTGACGTATTTGGAATTTTATCGGTGCTTACACCAAACTGCAAGCAGAATAAACGAAGTGAATTGAGTCAAGTCTAGGTAAGTGACATGTAATTGCTCAAGGCCTATTGCTCAAAACACTTCCTCGAGCCAGTATCGAGCCATACGTCGAGCCTGAAATCTTAACTTGACTGATTTTTCTTGGGCTGTACAACTTCTCGAGACGTTTCACTCTGCTGGAGTTTACGGTGGCAGCCTTGAAACAGTTCACAGGTTGACAACGTTCCATGCAGGTAAACAGGCGGGTTTCCGTTTACCCTGGTCTCTTTCTTGAGAATCGTTCCACCCAGAAGAGTATTTCGGGCTTCGGAGGTCAGAGAGATATTCCGTCCAACACGACTTGCGGGATTTGACACCCATTGAAGCTAGTTAATAGCTCGTGAGCCTCATGTAAAACTGACATGTTCCCTGCCTAAACATGTGGGTTTCCAAGCGAAGAGGGGATGTAGGTGATGAGGAACGCTGAGGCCTTCGGTGGGTCAATACAATGAAAGGCAAGGTCGATCTCCAATCTTTCAACCAAGCTGTAGTGAAATGTGCACAGTCAAACATGGACAAGACCCGGATGAGTCACCACTTGTTGGCCGAGTCCAAATTGCAGTCCTGCTTCCCCCTTGGCGCTCCGGATGCATCTGGTCCCATTTTGCAACACATCTTCGACAGCATGAAAGAGCTCTCAAAGTTGGATTGGAGCCGATCCCACAGGAATTACAGCCAATTCATCCTAAATATCCCATTTCTTACTCAGAATTGTGAATCCTTCTTAGATAAGGGGTCACAATCAGATGCCAGAGGCCTAGATCCCATACTGCATTATCGATGCCTGTAAGATCGCTATACTAGGCGATGCAGTCAGTTTGGAGAGAATTATGATGATTAAAGCCTTTTACAGGTCTAAGCAAAACAGAGAGACAGAATCTTGATTAGCAGAGGGCAGATGTTGATACCTGCGGCCTTCCCCCCCGTGTGTTCGGATTTATTGTGTGTCAAAGTCAGGTCTCTTCCTGCAATTGTGTTTAACTTTTCCAACCCGTGAATAACCCCATTAACAGTACACAGATCAAGCTTTTTTCGACAACCTTACATCTGCCACCGACACCACGAACAATCCTCACATCCAGAGAAGATGGAAGTGTCGATGGCAAGCCAGAGGAAAAAGCCAGAAGGCAATATAACCTCTCATGGGAAAAGGAAAGGTGGCATCTTGCACTGCGAGGCTCATCTTCCAGCTATTAGGTTTCTATGGCTATAGAGCCTTACCTTAGGTTTTCGGTGTTTTGCAGTATTAGGTTTTAATACTGCCGTGTGTCTTCAATTGTATCTTTTGCTCCTATAGCCGACAGCGATCATCGATGTCATAAAAAAAAAAAAAATAGAATAGAATACCTGCGGCCTTGACCAGGTTTTCAGATATCAATAAGGCAACTGATGTATGATGAAGACGTTCAAGTGTAGTAAGCGCAACAAGCCTGTTTTGCATACAATATAACTCTCTTGCTGATGTTAAGCATCTAGATATCTTCTTTGAACTTGTACTGATATCCGGGGTGCGTCTTACGCACATGCGAGTCTCCTGGGCTCCCATACAAGTTCTCCCTTGCTGTCCCTTGAGGGACGGGGTAGTCCTTACCAAGCCACCCACGCTTTTCTAACTCCGGAACCAGATACTCAATGACATCCTCCCAGGCACCAGGCACGACAATATGACCAATGTTGAAGCCGTCAACATCGGCCTCGGTGATCCATCGCTCCATCTCATCCGCAACGGTGGCACCACTCCCGATCTTGTAGGGGCCACTGCCACCCAAGGATTGATATTCTGCCAGGATGCGTGGGGTCCAGCGGTCAAAGCCAGCTGGACGCACTAGCAGTCTATTGCGTTGCTTCACTGTCAACTCTTTCATGAGTGGATGCTCGGGGTCGGTAGGGAACTCTTCATCCCAGGGGAACTTGGAGACATCGATTCCCGAGGTGCTACCAAGCAGAGCGAGGCCACCTTCGCCTAGAGCATACTGGCGGTACCGTTCGTACTTCTCCTGCGCCTCTTGGTCGGTGGCACCCAGAATTGGAGTAAACTGCACAAAGAACTTCAGATCGTATGGGTCTCGGTTGTTCTCTCGAGCCTTTTCACGGGTTTGCTCGATATTCTTGGCAACCAAGGCCGGACTTGCGCCACCACAAAAGATACATTCGGCATGCTTCGCGGCGAAGGAAGAGCCAGCAGGTGACATACCGGCCTGAAAGAGCACAGGTGTGCGCTGAGGGCTAGGGTCCACCTGGTGCGCACTTGAAGACTTGTAGAATTTGCCTTGATGCTCGATCTTGCGTACTTTAGTTGGGTCAGTGTAGGTGTGCGTGGATGGATCCTTGACCACAGCGCCATCCGCCCAAGAACCCTCCCAGAGTCTGATATGTTAGAATGGACCACTTCAAGGAGGAGAAGAACGTACTTGTAGACCAAACTGAGGTATTCCTCAGCCATCTCATACCGAGTGTCGTGCTCAGGTAGTTGGTCTAGACCATGTGCGCGAGCCGCAGTGTCACTCCATGAGGTGACAATGTTCTAGGGCGAGAATGTTAGCACGTACATGAAGTGGAAATTTCGTAATCAATTATTATCGGCATACCCAAGCAATCCTTCCGTTGGTCAAATGGTCCAGCGTCGAAAATCGTTTCGCCAAGCTGAATGGGGGCTCAAACGTAGTAGAAGCGGTTACTCCAAAGGCCAAGGTGTCTGTCACTGCAGCCATTGCAGAGATGACCTGAAGAGTGTCAGCAACTAATACTGGCCCAGATTGACTGGCATATTACACTGAATGGATCGTATAGCGGCCATTGTGATGCCGCCTTGATAGCTGGGGCATGGCTTCCCTTGTAAATGTCGTGGGAGCCGTAGTTGTCGGCTGGAGTATTGTCAGCTCCGTAAATCCAGATGAGGTCTCTAGGGCTTATGTATAGCTGAATAATGGGCTAGAGAAGGACGCTTTGTAGTCTTACGGAGCGTTCACACTTACCGAGAAAGAGAGCGTTGAACTTTCCCTTTTCCAAGAGCTTGGCTAACTCAATCCAGTATGGAAGACGGTTCTTTTGAGAGCTCTTATCCTCGGGGTTCTGCCATTGTCCAATACTACACTCGGCAGAGTGGTGAGCAACATGACCCGAGCTGGAGTTGAGGGTGGGAGATGAACCTAATGTGTCCGACGCCATTCATATCGAAAGCGTTGAGCAAGATACGCTTCTGCTTTCCTTCGAACGTGTACCCATACTTGCGCTCCAGTTGCACCTTGCCCTCTAGCAGGTCTTTCGAGAGAGGCTCCGCTGGCCCTCCTTGGATGAAGTTATGAGGGAGCTTGCTAGCCATAATGAACGGCAAAACAGGTGAGTAAAGGATTTGACGGTGCTGCAGAATCTCTTTGTCTCCTTAAAGCCTCTCTATACATGTAATGGATGCTTTTATTACGTTTGAACATAAGGACACGAGTATAAAGACCGAAAAGGGCCGACATCGCTCGACTTACACCCGGAAACAACTGCCGCACCATCTAGTGATGTCGTGATCCGGCCTGTGATGGCATATGCTTGATCCCCATCCCCTGCTGCTTTAGCGACCCCGCTCTTATCTATCCATGCCACGCGAGAGCTAAGCGTAGCGGGACACATCTTTACACCCTTTTGACTAAAGAAAAGCTGGCAATGCTACTGGATGTCTTGCGCGAGTTGTCACATTTCGCGTCACGTCATCATGGATTTAACGGACCTAAACGGGTTTTGTTCGGAAATGTCAGGTCTCGGCCTCCTTCAAGGGTCCAACAGTAGTAGATTAGGCGGACTAGCTACCATATTCAAGGCTCAGCCCTGAGGCTCCTTGGCAGTTGCGCAAAGGCGTCAACGAGCGAGAGAGCAGGCTGTCTAGAGCATCGCAGTTTTGTCGGGTACCCTTTCCCGATGCTCTTGGCTTGGAGTGAGCCGGCTGGGCAGCTGAGAAAAAAAAAGAATGCATGGCTATCAAGACTGAAAAAGCTGAACTGGATAATACGGTGGATAATACACCGCATTCTGCATGCCAATGGCTACACAAATACTGCCATTTCGATCTTGATCTGGTTATTTCAACACGTATGTAATTCTATCCTTCTATGAGTTTAAATGTGAATGTGTAGGTGGATGATTGCCTCTTCTCATAGGTCCAGAGTCCATGATTCCTGGAATGTGGCGAGATCGATCTTCCCAACCTCAGTCAGATAGCTTGTCAATCTCAGCGGATCTCTATCTGGCCCTGATTCTTTCTCCACTGTCCCATCGCCGAAATACTCGAACCTGTTCTTAGTTGCCCCCGGCCTGGCTTCAAACGTAAAGTCCTCCCATCGAGGATCTCGTAGTATGCCAGCGCGATGGTGATACGACCCAGGCCAAGCGATGAGAAGCCTTGATGGCCCAGTCTCATTTTTGAACCAACTCTTGCATGAGTCACCCGTCACAGAGTTCTCGAAGAACCCCCCAACCACGTCATTGAACTCCTGGGCCGCCTTCTCTTTCGCATCCAGTGCCGCGTAAGACTGTGACTGGATCTTTCGAACTGCCTTAGCGATGAACACAGCCGAGGTCTCGATGTGTAGAGGCACGGAGCCTCCGCGTGCGTTTCCTTGGGCTTGCAGCACAAAAAAGTAGTTCGGAAACCCAGGAGCCATGATTCCAAGGTAGGTTTCAGGGTAGCCGATTTCACCATCAGGGGACCACTTCTCTCGGAGGTCGATTCCAGTTTTTCCAATGACAGGAAACAGTGTCGTAAAGCTCGGCTCAAAGCCTGTCGCCAAGATGACAACATCAACCTCATGGTGAGCTCCGTCAGCCGTCTGGACGCCTGTCGGCGTGAGCTGTGTGATCCTTTCAGTGATGTAGTCCACTTTTGGACTTTGAAGTGTTTCGAGATACCCCGGGGCTGGTGTGAGTCGCTTACAGCCAGGCGCATAATCCGGCAGTAGACGTTGAAGCCATTCTTCGTCGCCGCCAAGACGCTCCCGCATGGTTTCGACGATATTCTCTCGAAGGGCTGCATTCTCCTTGCTCCCCAGCTTGTCAGCGCCCTTGATGGTGCGCGTCTGGAACCTCATCTCGAACTCTCTGCGGTGTTCGACATATGCAGCTGGGTCCTCTTGGAACGTCGTCCGCTGTTCAGGGGAATAGATAGGGCCGCCTGGCGCGTCACCCGTCGCTTCGTGAATACATTTGATGAAAGTAGGCGACACCCACGTCTTGCTCCGGACAAAGTTGACAATCTTTCTGACCTTGGGGGCAATGTTCGGGATGAGCTGAGCAGCTGACGCACCTGCACCGACAACAGCAACCGCCTTATCAGTCAGGTCCAAATCAGCAGGCCAGCGGGCAGTATGGATCAAAGGACCCTTGTAGGCTTCGAGATGCGGAATGTTAGGAACCTTGGGCTTGCTAATACGGCCCTGGCAGTTCACCAGGAACTCGGCTGTATCCACCGAAACGTCGCCAGTCTGGAGGTTGCGAACCTCGACTGCCCATTGGGAAGCACTCGTAAGCCACGTCGCTCGTACAACTTCATGCTGGAGTTTGAAGTTCTCCTCGAGTCCGTGGTTCCTAACGACGCCTTCGTAGTACTGCTGAATTTCGCTGCCTTTTGGGTAATACTCGGACCATTGCGTGTTTGGCTCGAGTGTAAGTTCTGCAACTCACATTAGTTTGGGTCAATCTTGTGTGAGTTCAGAGTCCACTTACGATACGCATGAGATGGCACATCGCAGCGAACCCCTGGATACACGTTCGCAGCCCAGGTTCCCCCCTATAGTTCCAAGTCAGAGTCAGTAAGTGACAAATACACCGGGCTCACAAACAATCTTTTCCAGACGATCATATACCACGATGGTCGCGTTGGGAACTTTGTGGGAGAGGAGGACAGCCTGCGCCACTCCACCAATACCGGCACCAACGATGATGATCTTGTAAAATGGTCAGTCATGGATCGTGTTGGGATTTGCTTGTAGAGGGAAGAATAACAAACCTTGACCGGTCTATGCGGATTCCATGGCTTGTCTTTCGGATAGTATCGCGAGTCGGCGCGCTTTCTCCTACCAGTCTCAGCCGAGCCGTTAAGGATCGGAAAGTCGTCTACTATCAAGCCCATGGTTGCCACTGAACTGAATATCTTCATCTGTCCAACAATGGCACAAGCGCTCCATATTAGACCGGGTAACTTAAAGACTGCGTCTAGTAGGGAGCATTCTCAACATCAGAGCCGATGTCGTGATCTGGACAAATCTCCCGTCATACAATTTGTCAGAACCGATATCGCTACAAGGGGCATGTTCGGGTGCATGTTCGCGACGCCAAGTGATGATCCCATGATCCCTGAAGACACGCACAAGATAAGGAGCATGGCTGTGGGTATAGGAATGCTCGCTTCGAAGATTCTCCGCGGGGTTGTTGTTGGCTACCACTAATGAGCTAGCTAACTACCCATGGATAATTGATTGGTATCATAACGTTACAGAGCGCTTGGGTTAGCTGAATCAGGTATTGAAACCGTGACTGAAAGAATCTTGCTCTTCCCAAAGCACGGCATCACCTAACATGACCGTTTAATCACGCGCAGGAAATGTGGTGGGACCTTTGGCCAGCTTTAGGCCGTTGCCGTTCAACAATTATGTCCAATAGATGGTTCAAAGACGTGATAGCAGAAACGTTGCTGTTACTTGCATCAAGGCACATGACCGAGGTACGTCTGGATTATCTCAAGATGGGATTGGTAAGGGAAGAGTTGGCTGGCGGGTAAGATGTGAGCCATAACTATTCTACAACGAAATCAAGGAACATATGCAGGGTACGAAGTCAGGAATAATACGAGTATAGATTACAGCTTCACCGGGTATTAGATGGACACAATCTAACCGAACTTCTCCACAGTTAGTCTTCCCCGTTGAGTAATGTGATGGAATGGCGCTATGGTCCTTACCCAGTCGCGATCGCCCTTTTCCAGTTTTCCTTAGCGATCCAACCTCCTGGTTCCTTAGCTCGCCCTCCCTGGTGAAAGACGTAGACGCTATCTGCGCTTGGTGGCTCGGCAAAAACTGACGCCATATCCCCCAGTGCGTTGCATGTTTTCGCCAAGACGAATAAGCGACCACTGACACGATCCAACGGAGCTTAGTCTGACATACCCGGCGCATTACACCGCCCATGGGGAGAACTTGGAGGCAAGGGTACAGGCGTCGGACTGAGAATAGCAGAGGAGACGATGGTTGCCATTAAACGCACTTGGTCTCCAAATAGTATATAAACATTCCTCGAGAGTCTGATGTGTAGAGGTCAAGGAAATCCACCATCTCCTAGCTCTGGACCCTCTGAACTGCCTCTTCCCATTCTGATTAACATTTAAAAGATGGCGACGGAAAAGCAGGTCATCGTAACCGAGGATCTTCCCGAGTCTGGTAGCCCGTCCGATCAGGACTCCTCGCCTGAGACCTATCAATATGGCGCCAACAGGGATCTGTCATCCAACAAGTCCTTTTTCTCATGGTTTGACCCCAATGACAGCCCAGCGGAGCGCCGTCTAGTACAGAAGCTCGACTTTTTCATCCTGACATATGCCTTTGTCGGTTTTTGGGTACGTTCAGCCCAAATCCATGTCCCGAGGCCAATCTTGGCTCTAACAAGCACACAGGTTCTGTACATTGATCGCGGTGTTCTTGCCAACGCCTATGTTAGCGGTATGAGAGAAGATCTTGAGCTTTTTGGAAACCAATACATTCAGCTTAATGCCGTATACAGCGCTGGATACTGCATGTAAGTCAATTCGTCCGTGAAAATGATGCTGGGCTGACCTCCAAAAGCTCCATGATACCCGCCACACTCCTCATCACGAAATACAAAGCACAGCTGGTTATTCCCGCCTGCATGTTCATGTGGGGAATATGGAGCATCTGCTGCTTCCAGGCCAAGAGCTTTCGAGAGCTGATTGCCTATCGCTTTTTGATGGCCTTGTCACAGGGTGAGTTGAGCCTACCATACGAACGTTGACTGACGAGGATGAACTCGTCAACTCACCATTTCTCTACACCTAAAGCGCCGCGCTAATGTTGGAAGGCCCTTACTTCTGTTCAATTCATTATATTCTCGGTAGTTGGTACCGCACCGATGAAATCATTCGTCGAGCTGGTATTTTCTATGTGTCCTCTGGCGTGGGCACCATGACCACTGGTCTCCTCGCCGCTCGCATCTACACCAACCTCGACGGGCACCTTGGCCACGCTGGGTGGCGATGGATGTATCTTGTTGCCTCCTTCCTGACCTTCCCGGTCGCCATCTGGGGACTGACCTCTCTCCCCGGTACTCCCAGGGATGGCAAGCGTTGGTTCATGACTGAATACGAGTTCGGCTTGGCCAAAGAGCGCATGGCCTTGCAGGGCCGTCTGGACCCTAAGGGACTGAGCCTTTCCAAGGAATCTCTGAAACGGTTCCTCGGTCGGTGGCACTTCTGGGTGCTGGTTCCATGGAATGTCCAGTGGACTCTTGGTTTCTTGGGCATGAGTTCCGGCGCTCTGTGGTTGAGAGCGCAGACACAGTATACCACGGCGCAAGTGAACAACTTTACTGTAGGTTTATTCCCCCTCGAACCGTATCAAAACTTTGTCCTCCTTTTTCCAAGAAGCTAACCATCTCTCAGGCAATCTCTCCCAGTCTCAGCATAATTTGGATTATGTCATTCGCTTGGGTGGTAGATAAATTCGGACGCAAGGCTATTATTCCAACCATAGCCTTTGCCTGCGGCATTCATTTCATCTCTAAATTTGCCTGGCTCCTGTTTGATCAGACAAGCTTTGGATACAAATGGTAAGCAGCCCCAAAACTCCTTATTTTGAAATGCGTGTTACTAATCTTGCTCTTCCAAGGTTTGCTATTGTCGTCAACTACATTGAGGTATCGCTCTCTCCTATCAATTACAGCTTGGCCAACATCGTCTGCGCAGCAGACGCTGAAGAGCGTGCCTTTGTAATTAGCTCTATGCTTGCAATTTCGACTGCTTTTGGAGCGTGGGTTAGTATCCTATCGTTCCCAACTGTAGAAGCCCCCAGATTTTTCAAGGGATACGTTATGGAGGCAGTGTTGCAAGTTACCTACGTTACTTGGACTGTTATGGTTGTGTGGTTTTCTAGCCGCGAGGAAAGACAGAAGAAGAAGCAACAAGAGCTTAAGGGTAGCCCATGAGGGGAACAAGGGGCCTATTGAAAGTCATTTCAAGTGTTAAAGCTATATTTGCAGTACTATGTAGCTAGGGTTCTTTTAAATAAGGCACAACATGGTAAGCACACCTTGACGCATGAAAGACTTGAATTAGAGCACCTTACAGCTCAACACTTTGTTGTCTGCAATGAGGACAAGACGCTGCGAGCACAAACAGCGAGATACATACATAAAAGCATTAAAACTAGTACCGTAAAATACTATAACTTAAGTATTTTAACATCTCTTAATACAGCGGTAGTAGCTAGTGGTTTAAGAAAAAGATAGTCCACTTCGCAAGTACTCTGCCTTTTAATCCGCAGAATAATAGCGTAAAAGGCTAATAATTATAAATCTAAGAGTATATAGAGACTTGAAGGTATAGTTTATTTATTTCATATTTTTATTTATTTATTCTTCGTCTAAGTAGTTGGGCCAACCCCTGTAACTAGAGAAGGGGAATTCCACAGACTGAGCCCTTGCCCATGCAGCCTCTTAGTTACAGCCCTTTTGGTGTTGTATCATGAATGACCTAGTTGGTGTAGCATATTGATTGAAATGTGGATTCTCGAAAAACGTCCTTTGAAACTGTCTATTGTGAGTCTTTAACTGAAACGCCAATCAGTTTGTCCATGTAAGCATTTAGCCTCTTCCCTTGCATCGCTTTCCACCATAGCTTAATAATTACCAACTTGAATAGGGCATGTCATGCGGGAATAACCGGGCCGAGCTCGCCGGCTCTTCCTCAAAACACCAGCTCATCCCTTATCCTCTTTTAATTTTCACCCTCTATTCTGTCTCTCCTCTTTCATCCATGCTTCAGAATGACATCTCCCTTGATCCCACGAGCTGTCTTTTTCCGGTCGCTACGCGAATCTAGCTATTTGTTGCCGATCCGACCTGAGTTTCTCGCTTCGTCATCTGCCAAGTTAGTCAATCCCTGTGGCCATATCCTAAATACCGATGCTGTCACCCAGACCTTTTCGGCGTCAGTGGTCGAAGGACTAAGCGATGAAAGAGTGCTTTCACTCTTTACTAGCGGCTTCTTTGGCGGGTTTGTCTTTGGCTTTGAGCGCCTCATCTTGCGAATTGGGGGCTACAGGCTTCTCCCAGCTAAATACACGGGTATGTTGTACTCAACCTGGAGTCTTAGACCCGACTACAATGTTCACCCTCTGCAGCTTTTGAAGTCCCCCCGGACGCAGCCACCGTCTGGAATAAGGCCGACGTGCCCAACACCCATCTACTTCCTGTCGGCAGCTGTCTGTTTGGCTCGTTCCGCTTGCTAGACAAGAATATTGCCGTTGTTCCCTCTGTAGAAGAGCCCAGCTACGTCGACTACGGCTTTGGCTCCGACGAGTTCATCTTTGGCGGCTGCCACCGTTTCCAGATTACCCGCTTGCCCGTCGCGGAAAAGGAAGAAGCTCAAATCCAGATAGAGCTGCAACATCTCCGCTGCAATCCACAGAAGAACCAACCATCCCCGGCTGAGTATATCGAGCGCTTCCACTACATCTACGCCAAAATGTTATTTGCCAACGGGATCCAGGCATTATTGTCAAGATAGACGGTGATGCATATCATCATTATTAGACATCTACACACACCTCTCTATTACTCATTAAGCTCTTTTAAGCCCCTAAAATCGCTCTTTCAATAGACTTGTGGTACTCCCATGCTCTTTGGAAGTGTCACCAAGGCCACTTGCCAAAGGCAAAAGTGAAAGAAACCTTTTTACAAGGACCGAGGCACACCAGGCCTTATTGCTTCACGACAACGTGCTGGCCCCGCTAGTCTGGATTCTTGCCAACAGTTACAGCAACCCAGCCTCTCTCTTCCGAGTTGAGCTTGCATCAAGATAATCGGTCTAGACTTGAAGCTTCAGATCAAGTCTGCTCAGTCGCGTTGGTATGTTTATCTGAGAGGCCATCCTGCCGACCGGTCATCTTGGAAGCAACCTGTTCAGCGCCCATGATTCTCGGTATTGACGACTCTGTTGATGACGATGAGCTGCGATGGACTTCAATTGCTGCACAATATCTCAAATCTCTCTAACTCTCAAGGTCTCTTTTCTGAACCTTCTCTCGGGGGTCCTGTCCTCATCAATGCGGGAGGGCCGCAGAGCTGGTGGCTGTGGCTGAACTGAGGCTTAAAAGACATGATGGCGGCTGTCACACCAGCTGTCCGGGGAATCATAACACGAGACAATCTCGTCAAAGTACCTTGGTACTCTACGGTACGTACCGATTCAATCCCTCCGCGTGGGAGGCCGAAGTAGCCAACCCTACACCGTCCGCAATCTGAGACTACGTTTGTGATAGACGACGAAGCAATTTAATTACTATTTATCCAAAAGTCCCTAGAAAGAGATGAATTTTTACAAGTCAACGTATAGGTAATATTTATATATGTTGGCAATGTTTTCTTTGGTATAGTTGGAGCCCGGGATAACTGGGCTAGAAGATCATGTATTACGCTAAAAGAATAAAAATAGTAGTTGCATCCAAATAAATAGTTTGCCTCAGCTTGTTTTCAGACCATCCGACGCGTTGTGAACAACTCAAACGTGATTGTCTTAAATCCTCAGTGACGACAGCCGTGCCCACTACCTGAAGCTTCCAGAGATAGGGCTTGTTGCCTTGTTTCTCTGGACGCACGACCAAGGCTCTTCGTGGCCACCCAAGCCAGCAGATGAAGTCTCCAGGACGAATGTCGCTCGACGCGAGGCCCATTTTCCAAGGCGTTTTTCTTTCATTTGGATCTGACATCTGAAAGAGACGCGAGTCTTCAGAGGAGGACTGCTCTGCAGATGTGTTTTCGTTTTCCGGCTGGCCACTGGACCTGCTTTGCAATTCCATTATCCAAGGCGAATTGTTTCTCAAGGCTTCATTGTGGGTTCTGTAGTCGTTACTACTTACCGACCACTGTACAACACTTCTGCAGTCAAAGCATTTCTTCGATAAGATGCTATCATCCAGGTCCAAAATAGTCCGAACTAGCGTATCGTTCTCCTGGTGGGCAGGGCCGAGATCATTTTTATAGTTCGACTGGACCTGTTCTGTCCACTTGTCCACCTCGTTGAGATTTCCAACGATTTCATGCGGACGCGGGCCCACACAAGTGACGCATCCTAGCACCGCTGCCTGTAACTCGAATGCTTTGAAATGGTTCGGGTCTGTGAGAATCATGCTATCTCCTTTGCCAGGTGCATACTTTCGCAGAATTTGCTGGAGGGGCAGACAGTTGGTACCCATGAGCAGAGATTTAACAAGACCCCCAACGTAGACAATGTCCTTGTCTGCGAATAAACCGCGTCGGTTCATAAACTCCATAACATCGGTCCAGATCTCAAAGGTTGACTTTTGATAATCGATAACAAAGCCGCTAGCGTCTGATGCCAATCCAATCAAGCCATATACTTTGTCTTTGCTGTCTTGGCACAAAGCTTCTCTGTGATCTTGTAGCAGTTGGAGCAAGGAGCTTGACCCTGTATATCTCCCCTGTCGCTGTCGATTCAGTCTCACAGGGCCGTGACTTCCAATGTTGTGCATGGTGATGAAATGAATAAACGGATCCCATTCTACCGCATAGTTTCCGAAGCACACCTTGATATTATGGGCACGCCCAATCTCCTGGATGATCCACAATCTATTCCAGTACCCGTTGCTGTACAAGTCTTCTGCCAGCTTGCGCTGATTTGGCTCCTGCGCCGCGGAACGGTCGCTCTGAGGCCCGTCTTCCGACTGTTGTCCGTTGGGTGGTTTGAAATGGCCAAGTCCCTGCAAGTCTGGTAGGCTCGGCTCGTATTCCGCATATCTCTTCCCCAGCCACACGACGACAGTCTTGGCTCTGAAATAGATGTGGTGCATTATGCGCACCTGTCTGTTTCGCTCCGGGACGTCTTCTTGGTTGATACATATCGCGTCGATCCAATAAGAGGTGTCGGCAGCGTGTGTTCGCAAATACCGCAAGGCATCCCTGAGATTCTGCCTAACGCTGAAGGTCACGCCGTTTAGGATAATATTGCACTGAGCTGGGCCATCTCCCCACATGTATGAGAGCGCATCGAACTTGGGCTTCTCACGGAACTCGACTTGGAACAAACTGCAGACGATGGGATCATCGTGCGTCTTTGCTGCTTCGATCCTTACTAGCCGCGTGCAGTCTGTATGCTGGCTGAGCGGCTTATAAGGAGATGGGGACGCTGATGGTAGCACGTCAAGAGATTGTCTGGGGTCGCCTTCCGTCTTCTGATTTTGGTTTGTCTCATGTTGAGGTTGACGTGTCACCATGGTCTCGTTGATAACCCTGTGTGAGAATAGTCGTGCGACATGACATGTTGGGCGGCGCTGACGGCCACTTTAACTATTCCAGCCTCTTTGCCCGCTGAGCCACTTGTCAACTAAGCCACACTCAGCCATCAAAAAGAAGCATCTTGACCAACACGAAAACAATATCGCTGACTGTCCTGCTACATTCTGCTACGTATAATACAATTGCGGGAAACAATTCGTTTAATAATCGAGGGTCCTCGGAGGGCAGCTCAATTCTGTTCAACACTTGGACCCTGGCACGGGGTCATAAAAAAAACTTGAGACACCAAAGTACTTATCCTCAGCTTAGCCATAAAATACGCCGATTTTATAGCTAAATTAAGAGTATTTTCTAATAAAGAATCTTCTAAAAATTATATAAGTCTTTTCTTATATTTTTCGGGCTTAGTTTTGCTCCCTTTTCGCCCTGGCATCTAGAGAAAGTTGATTTGGTGTCTCAAGTTTTTTTGCGACCCCGTCCCTGGCTGCGTCGAGGGGCATATCGTGTCGGCCCCACAATTGAATACCGCCGTTTCCCTGGTGACGCAACCCAAACTCAAGCTAGTCATTATCGCGACTGGCAATTGATGACAGCTTCAACACCATCTACCAGCATTCAGATCAGCATGTACCCATTGTCTTGAGACCTTGCGTACCATGGGAAACTCCCATATACTGGCTTGGCTCGATTCCATCGCCCCGCTTCCTCCCCGGGACCAAGACCCATCCAGCTCCGATCGACCGCGCAAGCGCCCAAGACTCAACAACGACCATCTCTCCCTCTCCAAGTCTAGACCCTGGCCCAGCCCGTCATATACCAAGAAGAGTGAATCTAGGTCACGTCTTCCCACACCGTCAACCTCCGGGTCGCCTCCGTCCAGGCCCTCGACATCGTTGAATCGCGACCACAACTTGATGGCTTCAAAGCGCCCGAGGAGCCCAGACAACGACCACAGCGAGGAAGCAAGAGACCCCGACCAGTTCCATAATGATTTGACTCCCCGACCTCCTCGTTCATTCATCATCCCAAACGCTCTCGACCCTGATACTCCTCCCCAAGCACCTTCAGTCGCATCCTCTTCACGACTCTCGTCCAGGGCATCATCAAAGGCCTCCAAGATCTCGCGCAACTCTTCCCCTACGAAGCAGTTGCGTAATGCAGAGCTGCAGGAGACAGGATTTGTTAGGGCATCATTCGAAGACGACGAGCAGCCGCTGTCGTTGGAGCTGTTGACTCAACGTCTGAGGGACATTGAAGAAGGCTACGCCATCTTGCCAAGAGACCTTCAAAGTGATGTAAGTATTAGGAAGCCAGTAACGTTATTTGTACTAATCATTGCCCAGCTCGCTAGCGAACGTGTGCGACCGTGGATGTTTGGAGACAAACCCCAGTTTGGAGCCTCAGACCTACCCGATGTGCGAACTGTCCGCAAGATACACCGTCTAGCCCGGAGATGCTTCAAGGAGAACCTCGCCGAGTCATCCTGGCACAATGATGTGCACTCGCAAATACTGGAGTGGGTGATGCGGGATAGTCCCAGCAGCGAGGATGAGCTTTTGGACTACAGATGCTGGTGCGTACTAATCCCTCTCCAAGTCTCAAACCATACTAACACAGACACAGCCTGACGGCTGGTATCGTTAAGGCCTATCGGCCGGAACACGCGCCGAGCAAGATGGTCGACTTCTGCATCTGCGTCCAACCAGACACAAACTCGCCGCACCACGAAGCCATCCAATCCCGCTGCCTCAAACGACCGGGCATGTCAATCAACCACACTGACTGGGGCGACTTGACCAAGAACCCTATTGCCATTTCCATCGAGACCAAGGGACCCGAACAGTCTTATGATACCGCTCTGTTGCAGGTTGCAACATGGCATTCTTCCCAATGGCGCAGTCTATGCTGGGGCCGGCATGACCCTATCGACGCCATCGAGTTTCTGCCCGGCATCATTGTCATTAAACATGACTGGTACTTTGTGGCAACGGATCTTGACAGATTTGGAAAGGCCCGCACATTTGAGCGAATACCGCTGGGAAGCACAGAGTCGATTCTGGGCATCTACAAGCTGTCCATGGCGCTGTTGACATTGTGTCAGTGGGTGCGGGATCAGTACTGGCCGGCTTTCCAGGCGGATATCTTGGTTTTGGAAGCCCAGATTGCTGGTGGTGAGACGGGCGCAGCATGACTGTCAATCAGTGACGAGTTATGATGGCTTTTAGAGATGATTTGCTTGTTTTGTTTTGGAGTAGCGCTACATGATACCCCTTCTGTTCTTTGGCACCTTGGCATCTTATTGTCACATCTTACGCAGTCTCCTTATTGGCGTTCTGGCGATAGATCGTCAGATGACGTCAAAGCTTACTCTGACTGTAGATTATATATTTGAGTATATCTAACGAACCATGTAACAGATTCAAACTGGGTGTTTTGTTAGGCTGTCATTCTTCTCATTGACACTGCCAGTTATTTAAAGTCCCCCACCATGGCATCAACCGCCTCCATCGACGTAGACGCCAAAGTTCAGAGAGCCCTCGTAGGCACCAAATTCGAACCCTCATCCTTGACGAAGCTCTCAGGAGGCTCCGTCAACTGGATCTATCTCGCAAAGTTGTCGACACCCCTCGATGATGGGACAAAGGAAGTTCTGGTCAAGCACGGAGAGCCCTGGATGGCCTCCAAGCCCGACTTTCCATTGACCATGCTTCGCTGCGTACTGTCCACTCAAGTCAATCATATTATTCCATGCCACTAACCCGCCATAGAGCATTGAAGTGGAAAGCCTGAGGAGCTTGTCTGGCCGTTCCCCCTTTGGAACATCTGATTCTAGGGATACCTACAACTTTGTCGCCCGGACACCAAACTTCTTCCACTTTGATGATAATGCTACCAACCAGATCCAAGAATTCCTACCCGATGGGATCAACTTGAAAGACTACGTTCTACAGCATTACAACGCTCCAACTCCTAAGTCATTTGAACCGCAATGTCGCCATCTGGGCGAGGCATTGGGTAAATGGCTTAGAGGCTTTATCGAATGGGCTGCACAACAGCACGAACATCGAGATATCGTGGCTCACAACGAATTTGCCCAGGACATCAAACATATGATCAACTTTTCATGGCTGCACGAACGCATCAAAGACTTTCCGGATATTCTGGACCCTGTAAAGGACATCCTTGGGCAGGTTGAGCAAATGGCCGCTGCAGAGAGAAAGGAGGTGAGCAAGCACCAGATCATCCATGGTGACTTTTGGACGGGAAAGTAAGCTCACTAGCCATTAATAGAACTTCAAAGGCTGACACTTACTTCTCAGCATCATTTTACCCAATGCACCAATCCAGCAAGGCACCGAGGTGCCCATGCTGGTCATCGACTGGGAATGTACTCAACTCGGCTTGCCCAGCGTCGACTTGGGACAAATGATTGCCGAGATGTACGCTCTATGGGTGTACAAGTCCATCACGGCGGGACTATGGATGATGGAGGGCTTCATCGAAGCGTATGGAAATGACAGCCAAGACTTTGCCTTCCGTACTGCCATACAGACGGGTGCGCATCTGCTGTGCACTACCACGACGTTTCCGGGATGGGGAACGCCTCAAAAAGTTGAAGAGGTTGCTCGTTTGGGGAGGGATATCATTGTACATGCTTGGGACAAGGATGCTGCTTGGTTTGAGAGGGGTGACCTGGCATGCTTGTTCCGTACAGGTTCGGTGTGAGGTCTGAGCTCTGACTCAGGACATGTACATAACCAGGGCATCAAGGAAGTGAATCGGCCGAGAAGTTGACTCAATTGTTACTGGTGGATTGATACAAGTGAGTCGCAAGCCGCGCGTGGAATGGAAGTAAACAAGCAAATGGCAAACGCGAGCGGTGACAAGAGGAAAGGTCTTATCTCTAGGAAATCTTATCTTATCGTGTGATCTTATCGCTCAACTGTGATAGGTGTCACCCGAGCTGTACCAATATCGATTGGCACATCACTCGGAGAGAACAGTGCTTCTTCTGCTACACCTGGAGTATTTTATAGAGGAAATACTTTGTGAATTAGAGGATATATCGGTTTTGTTTTTGACTTCTTCAAGCGACACAAAATCTATCGCAGTCGAGTCAGGACAGATGTGGTTGCATGTAGCCGTCGTTGGATAGTTGTCAGTTCAATAGACGCAAGCGACGATGCTCGGTGGTCGCAATCACCAAGAAATCCCACCGTCTCGGAGCAAGATTAATAGGAGTAAGCTGGCAGGGAAGGGCGAACCTTTGAGTGATAGCCTCTTGTCCTGTGAGCTACGTGGAAGAATGGAACTTCGACTATAACCAAGCTAGTCTTTGACTAAACAAGAGCAAACTCTACATCTTCATCCTTGATCTCATTGATCCTCATTGCTATCCCGTCGTACATGATTCCATTCATATAGCATTCACCTACCAGCGAATACCTACCACCAGTTTCCCTCCTTACCACGAACGGCACATCAGCCCCATACAAAATGACAACCAGGTCCCCTTTCTTGGCCCTCATGGGGACGTATCCTATCGTTCCCATGTTGGTCGCCGCAAAGCGTCGCGATTGTGCCACTGTCAGTGATGCCTCGATAGCTCTCCTTGCGAGGGGATAATGCTTTCTAACATACGACCTCGGGAGCTTCTCTGCCGCGAAACTTAGCCGAACACAGGCCGCGACCATGGACTCAAACTCCTTAGTGGCTTCTTGGCCATGGTCGGTCCGGTTGCAGACTAGGGCTCGCAAAAAGGGAACCCAGTCAGAAGGGACCCCAAAAAAAAAATCCTTTAGTACAAGCTTCCCGTCTACCATTTGAGTTGCCAAAATTGCATTAGCTCTGGGGACGGGGTAACGGCCCCCCTGAGATAGCCTTACCATGGCCTCCAGCCAGATGAGCGTGGCCTCTATGAACATATTCTTGTTGACTCGTAGTTCGTCGTACCACGTCATGCGCTTATTCGCATAGTTGCTCTTGTCCTCCAAGTCGGCTGGGTTTCTGATCATCTCTTCTCCAACTGTGTGGAGTGTATCGACTATCCTTCCTTTGAGATGCAATACGGTATCATCGTTGGATGTGCGTGCCTGAATAGGCAAGTCTCCACTAGCACTGAAGCTCGCACGGTTCTCATACCTAGTGAGGCTTTGATGAGGGTCGAGCCTGTTAAAGTCGGGAACCCAAGATGGTGACGAATTCTGGCTGCCGGCCTTGTCTGAGCTGCTGCCAAGAACACGAAGGCTGCCATTATGAAAGATTTCCCAGAGAACAAATTTGCGGAACACATCCTCTGGGGAGATCGAGTAGTCTGGCGTTAGGTACTCGCTGCTTATGTCCTGGCCTGCTATGCCAAGCATGCCAAAGACCTTGTCCCGAGGGTTAGTACACGCAAACTTGCGGCTGTCCATGATCAAGTCAAGGAGCTTTGTGAACTCTTGGCGATGCATCTGAGATCCGACCAAGAGCTTTGCGTACAGCCGCTGATCAGGCAGCATGATGCTAGTGTAACGATCTCTTCTTGCTGAACGCATCATGTGCACACTGGCCACAGCGTCAACGATCGAGGGATAACCAGGAATCTTTCCGACTGTACCCTTGTAGAAGTTCATGGCGATCACAACCCTCTCAAGCATGGTCCAAGGGATGGACTCGTCGCCACAGAAAACTTGGGCACGCTTTGCTAGAATGGCCTCCTGGATGATCCAGGTGCGCTGGAACCATGGACGCCGGAGCAGGTTGATAATGGGATCCCAGTTGATCTTGTCATCTGTGATGGGCTTCATTTTGGGCAAGAAATCTAGTAGTTTTACTCCTACCGGGCCCAAAACAAGCAACCTGGAACAATACCGTGTGACATGGATGGGCATGAACGCCCAGTCGAGCCGGCGAATCGATTCCATCGCCTCGTCGACAGAGGGGTCTCCCTTGCCGAGATAAATGAGTACTCGTCGAGCCTGGGAATAGATTTCGCCCATGAGACGGATCTGCTTGGCCTTCTCTTCGTTGTCGGCCTGGTTGATACAGACAGCGTCCACCCAGAGGAGTCGGTTGCATCTTGGATGCCGTAAATCCGTCAAAGCATCGTGGAGGCTCACCGTCATATCGATAGTGTGCCCAGAGCAGCTCAACTGACGGGTAATGGCTGGATCTCCCCAGGTGTACGATAAGGCTTCGTATTTGGTTCTCCAGGACAGCTCGGCGTTGACCAGGTGGCATTTTAGCTCGTCACCCGGAGCTCCTGGCTCTAGGACAAGTAGTCGTATCTCTTTGTCTCGGGTAATCGGCTGGTATAGAGTCTCAATGGCTGCTTTTTCAGGCCTGACTCGCTTTGGTGGTACGATGAGGAAGATGGTCCAGGTGGCAATATTGTCAAAGAGGCCATAATCTCTAAGCGGCTCATATGCGAACATAATGAGGAGTTGAGCAGTACCAGAGAGGAAAATGTAGATTTTGAGTTTGTCGGTGAAGGACATCTTCTTGGAGCGTGGAGCCTCATGCTGCCCTTGGTTGGTAGACTTGTATGCGTATGACTGGCGTGAAAGTTGGTGTGGCTTTGGTAATGTTCGCGGCCGGGCAAAACAGGCGCCTCGGCCGATGACCCGTGGGAGTTGTCGTCTGTAAGCGAACATTGTGTTCTATCTCTGTTGTTGGAACTTGCAAGCAATACATTCCATAAGTTAGAAGCCAAGGTATAGAGAGTCAAAGCAACGATGGGCACAAGAGGGGACCCTAGGAGCCTTGAAATACCTTCGAAGCCAAGCCGCTAGCTTTGAGGGCTCCTGGGTTCGGCTGACATTCTCCAAGCAACGAATGACCCACTCACGCATGGCCAACTCATCGCAATCTGATAAATGGCATTTCTTACTTGATATTGATCCTAAACGGGAAGTGATCCTCGCGAAAAAGCAGCTGAAGAAAGCTGAACTGAGTGGGAAAAAATGAGTCTCTTAACTAGTTGTCTCGCCCTTTCGGGTTGTAGCCATGGTTCAATCTCCTCTTTTGCAGATAGAGTAACTTGTACTTCTTCAGCCTAAATGAGATTAAACAAAAGAGCCTCTCTTGGGTCAGCGAGTAGACTGATGGCACAACCATGACATTTGATGATATCAGATCATAGGACCAGGTTTGAGGCCAAAGTGGCGCCTGCATCTCAGCCCTCGCTTAGCAGCAACTCAGCAGTAGTTCAGCCTAAAGGCAAGGGCTAGGCTCTGAAAACGGAAGTGGGACTCTGTATGATTGGGGTTTTGCTCTGAGGCATGAGGCGAAGGGACGTCGGGAGACGCTCAAGAATATCTCGATAAGACCCAACGGAGTGCAACCTGGGATACATGACTAAAGTTATCAAATGTGTCGACAATGTGTTACTTATCATAGTTAAATCCCGGGCCTTGATGGGTTAACTGAGCCAGAAGATCGATTCTTGATTCTGACTCAAGTCTTGGCTAGTTAGGCTACTGTTGTGTTTTCTGGCGGCCAACTTGTTGCAAATGTGGTCATACTTGGATGCGCTGGAAAGAACAGAGTCTCTACGGGCCTTCTCTTTAGTTGAGACTCTTACTCGAGAGGGACACTGGCCACTAAATCGAGGGGCATATTAAGTAAAGGCTGGTTCATCATCTATCTAATCCCAGCGTGTTCAAAGGACCGTTCCGGGTATAAACATGCTCAATATGCTAGCTTCCAGGAGAAGGTATGGTGTCCTGATTTAAGCATGTTAAACTCTCAAACTACTCAATACCTCATGTTGTCCCTGAAATAATGGGTCGGCCCAGGGATTGGATAGAGTTACAATAGTCGTTTCTTTCAGTTGGGCAAGGGCTATCGCGCAATGATCTGCCTACTACTGGCTGAGACCCTGCTTATCTCTAATTGGTTATCGCCATGATTCCACTCGCTTCGTTCCTTATGATCGTTCAATACTGCTGTGGATCTGGCTGCGAAGAACATCGAATTGACGGTCACCAACGGCCACGCCACCCACTGTTGACCCAAGCCACTATCCTCCAAGGCAGTGAGCTTTAGGCGGCAGCTGCAAAGACTAGTGCTGACATGGATCGGCAAAGTGACATCCCACAGCGGCTGGTTTAGCTACTTTGGCATTAATTGATGAGAAAAGCCACTGCATTTCGACGAAAATAACCAGAAGCATGCAAGTTGGCATAAGTGATAGTCATGGAGCTGGCTTAGGGCGCGATGAGAGTTCAAGGCCGGATTGACCGGAAATTGATCCATGGCTCAAAATACGACCTCACACACTCTCATCCAGTCTCAGGTCGCCTTGCGCTTACGCCTTGACGTCATCTGCAACTCCAGCCCTTTTTGTTTCAGTCCTATTGCGCTAAGTGGCCTGGCACTAACCGAGTCACAATCCACAGCATCGACCTTTATTTACATCAGTATCGCCCGCGTTTCCATGTCCATGTGGAATCTGTGCTCAAACATAGCACTCCCAACTTCACGATGCTGTCCAATATCCTGGCCCTCTTACCATTCCTGACCGGGGCACTAGCTGGTTACCTGGTTCACGACGGCAACTTTGTGCCCGACTATGTACTGGAGGCCACTCTGGAAGAAATCCAGATCGATTGCAAACCAAGACTTTCCGTTGTCTTCAATGGGACCTACCCAGGACCAACTCTGAACCTCCAGGAAGGACAAACAACATGGATTCGAGTCTACAATCGTATGGCACACAAGAACGTTACGGTGGTATGTAGACCTGCAGCAGTGTCTTCATCTGCCAACTGACAACGATAGCATTGGCATGGCCTGAGTCAACGGACAGCGCCTTTCGCTGATGGAACTCCCCTGGTCAGCCAGTGGCCGATCCCGCCAGAGCACTTTTTCGATTATGAGTTGAGACCAGAACATGGTGATGCGGGATCGTATTTCTATCATTCGCATGTTGGTTTCCAACAGTTGACGGCTCATGGAGCTTTAATTGTTCACGATGCCAAAAAGCCACCCTACCGCTATGATGACGACATCACTCTCATACTAGGAGATCATTATGTCGAACAAGATGATAAAATCGAGGCTGGTCTCCTTGCAGACCCATTCAAGTGGTCTGGGGAGCCATCAGCAATCATATTTCAGGGCAATAGCGGCAATCGGAGTTTCAACGCGGCCCCTGATCTGACGTGCGCTCCGCATGTGGTTGAGGTGGAACCAGGCAAGACTTATCGCGTCCGAGTCATAAGTGCAACTGCCTTGTCGCTGGTAAAAATTGGAATTGAACATCACGAAGAACTCCAGGTGATCGAGGCCGATGGTGCATACACCAAGAGGGTTACGGTCGACCATTCGCAGGTATCTTCTGGTCAACGGTTCAGCTACCTCTTCAAGACAAAGTCTGCCAAGGACGTTTGCAAGAGTGGCAAATCGCAATTCTGGATTCGATACGAGAGCCGCGACAGGCCACAAGAGATTACCGGCTACGCCCTGTTGAGATACCGATGTGGGCAGTCACAAAGTTTGCCATCTTCGCTCCCAAACTCCCCACCCATCACCTTGCCCGAGACGACCAATGATTATCTTGAATACACCCTTGAAGGCCTGACCGACAGCAAAGACGAGGGGTTCCCCTGCTTATCCGAGGTAACAAGGACAGTTACTATCCAGATTAACCAGATCCTCACAACTGGGAGCTATGAAAATGGGACATTGAACGGCACTGTGGCTTGGGCGTGAGTCAATTCCCCAGCATGAAAACGCTTGCTTACACTGCTAACATGAACAATCAGACAGAATGGGCTTCCATGGAAGGAGAGTGTACAGGCTGCGCAGAATCAGGTTCCTTACCTCATCAACGTCTACAATACTGGCCAGACGCCGAATTATACACTGGCTTTAGAGCACAACGGCTTCGATCCCGAGACAAAAGCCTTCCCAGCCAAAGTCGGCGAGGTTCTTGATATTGTATGGGAGAACAATAACGGACCAACTGGAGGCTGGGACTTTCACCCGATGCATATCCATGGACAGCACTTCTGGGATCTGGGGTCCGGCAATGGAACGTACGATGCTCAACGAAACGAAGAGCACTTTAAAGATTTCACACCCGTTCGTCGAGACACCACGATTCTTTACAGGTATGCAACCAAAGGCGTGCCGCATACCACAGCCGGTTGGAGGGCATGGAGGATCCGTGTCACTGAAGAAAACGTTGGCGCATGGATGATGCATTGTCACGTTGCTCAGCACGCGGTCATGGGTATGGCCACAGTGTGGGTATTCGGGGACGCTCCCGCTATTTTAAGCAAGTTTCCTACGCTGCCATTCACCCAAGGTTATCTTCAGTATGGTGGCAGCGCCTATGGCAACGACACAAACGATCCAGTGGTGAACCACTATTTTGAGAGCATGTAGCTGATAATCAGAAGCTATAAGCAGCACAAATAAGAGATAATACGGCAGCTTGACTCAGGCTTGTGCTTGGATATTACACCAATACCCGAGGTCTTGCAGATTGTACTTTTTTGTTTACTGAATTCGATGTCGTTGTCTATGAGCCATACGGGCGGCGCTCTTAATCCAGCGAGGGGTTTCGCGGTTGATGCCTATGTTTAGGCAATTGTTAGTTCCTCTAACGGGTTTAATGGAACTTTGAAGGTCATAATTGGTTGCTTTTCAACTGGCTACGGTTAGAGCATAGATGCCACATCCGGCACATCAACACGTACGAGTGAGACAGCCCTAAACACGACCAACAGACCATTGCATTGATCAGGTCCGCCAAGGGCTTGTTTGTAATGCCAATACCAGCGACGTTTGTTATTCTTGGAGCGATTTTAGAAGAAGTATTGAGGCCAACGACTAGCACTTAAGTAGACGTGTGATCCGAGGCCGGGGCGGCAGTTTTCACATCTGTCTTTCTTAGACTACCTATCCACGCCGTCTAAGAGACATTAGACGATATGGCGGCATAAAACTCGGTGAAAGATGGTAGCTAGTCTATAGAAACAATCAGATATGTTCCCGAGTAGAGCCAGTAGCTTCATCGCGTTCATTCTACTCCTTACCGGGGTGGACCTTGAGGCCAGCCTTGACACCTTAGCAGAGTGTGAATGTGTCAACAATCACAACCAGTGTTGTCATATGGCACGTCCGCCGCCTTCAAGGTTGTGGTGCAGACTGGGCGAGTCTAGTACGGAGCTATTGAGCACTGTTTGACCAAGTCAATTCCACCGAGAATCTGGTGAACAAGCCTTTGTTATCCTCCGAGACCGGCTTTTCCTATATAATACTGATAGTTGTCTCCTCATACCTCTCGAAAATTGGACACGGCTCAAGATCGCTTGTCTCGGCGCAGCCAATGCCAATCCTCTCCATCGCGCCCTCGACCCTCTGGGACTTCTTTAAGACCAAGAACCAGGTTTCCGGGCCCATGAACTGCTCCTTTCCATCATAAACCATTCTCGTGTCCGCCACCCAGCTGAAAATACGAAAGCAGTAATATTCCCCTGCCGCCTCGACTATAGGCTCCGTAGAAGCCCCCTCCTGCAACGTAACTCGATGCTTCTGGTGATCGAGTAGAACCCTGTTGACCTTTTGATTGCTAGATCTTGCCCATGCGACACGGTCAGCACAGCCCTGGTCACGAGTGATTCTCATTTCAAAATGGTGTGGTGGACCCAAAGTCTCAGTGCTCTCTACCTCAGCGAGGAGCTCAACCTGTACGAGAGCCCCTCGCAAGGCCAGGCGACCCTGGATAACGGCACTCATTTCATCGTGTGCGTTTTCCCTCTCACAATGTGCTTCCATGAGTTGGCAGACATCTGTAGCATGAGGCGTGTACTTCCAGGAAACACGCGCCTGTTCAGAGTCGTACTCAATGTGCCCTGGAGTAGACGCCCACGACCAAGTCGGCACGTTCCACCGGGACCCCTCGCTGCCAGATCTCGAGGCCATATCTTCCAGCTCGGACGGTAGGCTCGTGACGGCCCAGGACAGATCAAGATGAATCTCATGCTTCCACAACCCAGCCAGGTACTCGTCATTTTTGTATGTGGCTCCCTCATTTTGGAACCTTTCTGCGAGGATCTTTGCCAGACCAGCAATGGCCCTGAGCTTGTCATCTCCTCTCGTCATTTGCCGACGGGAATATACCCCGACTAGACGTCTCCACGTGGTCCTCATCTCGTGAATACTACCCCAGGTGGCAGAGTATTCGCTTATGGGGTTCCTGGCGGACGTTTTAGGCCTAGGAGCAGAGAGTATAGGAGTGGCCTTGAGGCGATTCACCTTAAGAGCCGCCCCACTTTCCACATGACGGATTGTGAGCGGTTGGCGAATGGTGTGACCGCATTCACAGAGGTGCCGACAAAGGCATTCCCATATCATCTCGTTTCCGTCAAAGCACAGTCTCCTGTTTGGCAGCATGCTCTCCTGCAGACACCATGCTCGTTTGTCAAGAGAGTAAGGCCTTGGCGACGTATCGGGGTTAGGTCGAATTAGCAGGTCAGGTCCCCGATCAGCCTCCTCGTCAGGGGCTAGGGACTTCACAAGCCGTTGCCAATTTCTATCACCAAACCTCTGCGGGCCTAGAAAAGGAGCTTGGCATGTTCCTGGTTCTAGAGCTGCAATCGTAAGGTGCGAATTAAGGTAGATTTGTGACATTTGCGCGGCGCCTTCGAGCCAAGCCTCGGTGTCGTCCTGAACTAAGCAAAGGGAGTCGACCCAAAGAAACGGGATCTTGAGTCCCCGGCATACCGTAACCGCGTCTCGAATAGCCTCGGGCATTTTAGACAGTGGGACCTTCTGGTAATGGTCCTCGATGTTTGACGTTGTCGTCTTCAGGATGGCATCCGAGCCAGGTCCCCAGCAGTAGCTTAAACAAGCATAAGGCTGGCGAGTCCCGGTGGTCCTGAATAGAAAAGGTGACCGGGAGGCCGATCCTACATTGATGAGGTGTGTTGGCATGAATTCGTCGTCTGGGGGCTCGCAGGCCTTGTCATTCTCGACGCAATGAGCTAGCCACTTTGCGGCCCGATCAAAAGCAGCCTGAAATGAGGAATCCTCGACTACATGGAGAGACTGGGCAAACCTGTTACGTTTTTCCCCGCTGTAGTCATAATTTTCTTCAAAAAATGGCTCAATTGACGGCATATTTAGAATCTTCACAGAAACATACGTAAGGATAGAATACCTACCTGTCGATCTGCGAAAGAGCTGAAACTTTTTGCTTCCATCGTCCATCTCATTTTCGATGATCTGGACAGTCAATATACCATTCCATTGGTTGTCAGGGTCATAGCCACCTGTCATACAAAGGATGCAGCTTTGGTATTGCCCTTCTTCGAGCAAGTGAGGCGCAAGATTCTCGATGGCGCGACGAAAGATCAAGCAACCAAAACATGTACGGACATGTTCGAGGAGAGTAGGGAGCTCAACTACATGTGGACCATAGCAGCCATTCCTTTCATATGCCTCAAAGGCAAGGAAGACACAACCATCGAAATAGGGATAGCCGGTCCAATCACCCCTCTGCAATCCTGATGAAAAGTGCTTGCTTGAAAACATCATAACTGTATAACAACGATAGACGCTCAGTAAGGCTGGTTGCTGGCCTAAGCAGTTCTGAGTTGTGACATGGTTAAAGTTCTTCTAAATCCCTCGCTTAAAAAGTATTTTGAGGGATTTTCTTATCTCAAAGTCTTTAGGGGATAAGCACTATTGGTCATGTGGAAGCAGGTACCTTGTCCCTCAACAGTCACAGCCTGATCTATGCCAAGGGCCCACCTCTTTCGGAAACGTTGGAGTCTGATCGCGAGCCTCAAGGAAAAAGATCCACTACCTGGCTGATGATGGAATTGGGGCTCTGCATTTCGCCTACTGTAGGTAGCTCAGGCTGGAGGTTAGATCATAGAACCCACGTACCTTTTCACACCAAAGGATATACTTGAGATATCATCTAATCTATAAGCGTTGCTGGAAGAAAGAGACAATGGCGTGGCTTAAAGCTCTTGACGTGGAGGCATGAGTATAGGAATTATCGGGACTAAACAGGTGCAGCTATATAGATTACTTCGGAATTCCCAAAGTGACCGATGAAGTCCAACTACCATGCTCAGGTTTATATGTTTTAAATGACTTTTTTTTTCTGTTGTGGCTGACGGCTTCGTGTTATCATTGTAGATAATGATAATTAAAATCCAACCTGACTTCGTGGCGCTTCAGGCATAATACGGTGTATGCGGTCTTTAACCTTTTATGCATACTTTCCTCCTCATGCCACGTCACTTGTAGGCGAGAAACTCATATACTATAAAGAAGCCACCATCCTTCCAAGTAAAGTTGATTTGGTTCCATTACCATTCAAATTATTCTCAACTTCAAGAAAAATGGCGCCCCCAGGACAGTCATGCCTGCAACGGCGACTATGCCGGCTTCGCTACTTCTTAGCGGCTCTTGATTCCCGAAATGACGACCAACAACCACTCCTTCAGCAAACAACATCATCAGGAAGTGAATCAAGCGTCAGTTGCCCACCAGACTTCACCTCCACTCCTTACCGAGCCGAAAAGACCCAGCACAACGGCAAAGAGCCTGGGATCACGACGCCGTCCCCATCGAATCACCTTGGAGAGGATATGGAAGAATCCCCACTCCCTTTCTTTTATTACAAGGCATGCAAGCAAGCCAGATTGTCCAATGAGTACAACGAACGAGTGGCAAGGCTGATTGACCGCTTATATTGCGCTGGCTGCCAAACCCAACACCCGGCGATACTTTTTTCTCACTCTTACCGCAACGCTGAGCCGTCAACTAGACTCTGTATTGGCCACCAGGGTCATTACGCTGTCTGCTGTCACTTAAAGCTCAGCCTGTCAGACATTGAGGCATGGAAAGCCGCGAACCAAGAAATAAAACTCAGCTGCCCGCTGAGTACATGTCCGTATACTAACGTGACCGTCACGTATGACCCTGGATGGTTTGATAATCCAAATTTGAATCATGTCTGGGTCAGGTGGAGAGCACCCATCCAGCATACATTGCCTGGGAACACCTTTTGGGATCGCAGTATCTCGAAAACCGAACAGTTA
This sequence comes from Fusarium sp. MBC 441, assembly GCA_030779165.1. Classification (NCBI taxonomy): domain Eukaryota; kingdom Fungi; phylum Ascomycota; class Sordariomycetes; order Hypocreales; family Nectriaceae; genus Fusarium; species Fusarium sp. MBC 441. The sequence continues at coordinate 286,629 of JAPFTC010000084.1, forward strand.
TATGGGTCTTGCCCATCCCTATTCTGTGCTGCACTTCGGGTCACGCCTGGCCACCTGTTTCGATTGGGGTATTTCAAAGACGATATCTTCGGGGATGACAGAAAAAAACGCAAATGTTTAAATATTAATGGATCCTTCTTTAAGTGCGACTTACAGAACGAAATCATCGAATCATCCCGCTGTATACCTCAAGGCAAAGATCCACGAACACTATTGCCAAGAGATTGGATCGAAAACCTTGACCCAGAAAGTTATGGCCACTTTACGGACCCGGAGACGAAGCATATAACATGGTGCAGTGATCGGTCCTGTGCTACGACACGTGAGCTGATCAAATTCTATACCCTGATTTTGATCGCCTGCGGTTACGATGGCGGACATGTGGGCCGCCATAGATATGAGAGTGGGATAAGAGTATTAGATGAGATGGTAAAGGGAAAAGTCCGTTCTTATGAGTGGACTTATCAATCAATATAACTCTACTTGAAACTGCCACAAGTTGAATACGATCTCCCAATACCTACTGTAGGTATCTGCCAAGATAACATGAATCCATTCCTATGTGGCAATCATAGGTGCCGTCGCTCCTGTCATCCTGGCAAATGAAGACAACCAAGGGAAGGGGCCTTTCACTCATTGTATCTCTGCTGGCTGTCTGTATCCCTTGCCTACCATAGATTTCAAAACAGCCTTCGGTACATTGCTCCCTATCGCACGAATCACGGTAAAAGGGCCCGTAACAAAAGGGCCAAGCCCTGAATCGTCAACCATGAAGGAGGACAAGAGAAAGTCAAACATAATTACCCTCTAAGATTATTGAATTGCTTACGATGAATTTCTTATAATTCTTAGGCTTTCAATTAACTTCTTTTGCCATAAGAATTAGGGTCTTGATTTCCTGTGTCGTGTTTTTTACGACCGCATCCCTGTGCAGAACCTGTCGGCAGCCGATCTGCATCACTTACCCTACAGTGATCTGGTACGCGCCTTGCTCCACGACAACTATTTGATGTGAACTACAGACGGAAGTGAAGAATCGGTTATGTCACGGTGGTTGACGGGAACTTTTTTCTGTCTCGTTATACACTGATAGCTCTGTCTTTGCTTGCTAGTGGAAGATTCTCAACTACGGTCGAGGTGATTCTTAAACCACGCCACTGCCTGATTGAAAGCTTGTTCTTTGGCAAACCGTTGCGTACTGTCGCTCATATCCCCTTTAACAGCGAAGCCGTGATGTACACCGGAAAACAAGTTGATCTGCCACTCGTTCTTAGACTTGAATAGGATAGCTTCACTCTCATGGCGTTTCTCCACAGTGAAAATATCATCATGCTCAGCGGCAGCAATTGATAGTGGGCCCACAACAGCAGATAGCTCCTGTTCCTCCACGAAAGAAGGATGAGCGATGAAACCACAACTAATGCCGTCTTTGAAATGGCGGATGACGTACTATATTGCGATGTTAGCATACTGCATATGACTTTGACTCGGTGATTCAACCAACCTTTGCCCCTAGGCAGTATCCTACTGCGCCAATCTGAGTAATCCCGTTGAGGCTTTTGAGATAATTAATTCCAGAAATCACTATAGGATCAATAGCTTCCTGAGTGTGAGGGTTATCGCCCTGAGACCCTTTAGTCAACCATCCCATTATGTCGAAACCATCGGGCATGTTCAGAGGCGCCGGATCGCCATTGAATATGTCAACAACGAGGCAGGTGTAACCATGCTCAGCGAATGCATCTGCCATAAGCTTGCTATTCTGCCAAATTCCGACAATGTCTGGGATGTACAAGATGGCTGTGCGAGCCTGGGTGGAAGGCTTGGCAAGATAAGCGTCGATCTTGCCATCGATCTTCACTATGGTCCCTACGGGAGTACCTCTTGATATATGAGCATTGCGCTTAAAGGATTGGGTTCAACAAAACGAGTAAGGCCTTACTGGTGAAGGGTGCCGGTGGCACAACATGCGGCGGGCGGATGAGAGGACATGATTAGTCTGGGTTGACCTTGAATATTTGCAAAACGCTGGTGAAAGTGAGCTTCCAAGGAATTTACATTAATACGTAGAATTCTTGTGAGATAACCTGTAGGTCTTGGCCAAGAATAGTCTGTGTCATTCATGCCAGCAAAAACCGGGGGTCGGCATTTACGTTTCCGAAAGTTTCGGCAGGGATCCGTTCCGAGAGACGGAAGGTGGATCCAGATCCACTTTCCGGAGGCCGGCGGTTCATATCACCTCCGCATGATCATCAACAAGGAGGAAGGGGACAACTACATGATATATTTATCCTTCTTTTGCTGTTGACAGGCACTGCTCTCGCTCATTCATCCCAAACCAATTAACCGTCAATATCCATTCATTATGCCGTCCGATGTCCTCCATGATGTGCGGCCCATGTTTGAGCTTTGCGGCCGCAACTATGTAATCACAGGCGGAGCCCAGGGCATCGGCTTTGCGTGCACCCGCGCCATCTGTGAGATGGGAGGCAATGTTGCCGTGTTGGACATTCAGAAGAACCCCGTGGAAGAGTTCAACACACTAAGCGACAAGTTTTCTACAAAGACCATCTACATCCAGACTGATGTTACTTCCGAGGACAGCATCAAGGCGGCTTTTGCCAAGGTCCTGGAAGAGTTTGGTACCATTGATGGTTGTGTGCCTGCTGCTGGAATTGCCATCGATAAGCCCTTCTTGGACCAGACGTGGGACGAGTTCACCCGCATTCAAGACATCAACGTGCGTATTCGTCTTTTGCCAATTGGAAAGGTACTGACAGGACACCAGGTCCGAGGAACATTCTTCGTTGCCCAAATGGCAGCTCGTCAGATGATCAAGCAAGGCACAGGCGGTAGCATGGTCTTGCTAGCATCTCAGTCCGCTCACATTGGTCTTCCGGGGTATCGAATGGCTGCATATAATGCTTCAAAGGGTGGTGTATTTATGCTTTCTAAAGCATTGGCAGTTGAGCTGGCACCGAAGAATATTCGCGTCAACACCATCTCACCTGGCTTTGTCGACTCGGAGATGACGAGAAATGTCCGTGAGATGAAGAGCAAGCGGGAGGGTGAACAGATGTGGCTTGCACCGCCTAATCAGCGACTAAGCACTCAGAATGATCTCACAGGGGCGGTGGTTTACTTATTGAGCGATGCTGCTCGACACACTACCGCAGCTGATATTCCGATCACTGGCGGTCTTCATGCGGGAACAATAGATGGTTTGATTAGCTACGACAATCAGTAGGCGTTATGTTTCAAGCGAATCGAAATTTATCTGTACATGTTTCTCATCTCATGGAGCTCGAAGATGGCTCGGACCAACCCTGATAGCCTCAATTGACCAAGGTTATCCTTCCTGTTTACTGGCTCCTCTCTACGGCATCTCACTTCAATGTCAACAAAGAGCTCTCTACGTTTTGGTTATTTTAAGCTTCGCGTTTTAATGCCGGCATGTGTCAATAACTGTATTCTTTGTTATTATCGCTGATGGCTTCTTTCGGAAGCGCCACTAAAGACAGGCACGATAATCTTAAAGAACGCAGAAACAAACCCACCCTCCCTTTCTTATCAGCTGCCCAAGAAATGATATCCTTGTTATGTATATCAGATCAGATCGCTTGGCGGTTACAATATCGCTGCTAGCATCAGTTGCGGGCCGAGACCGGCTATGTACGATTGCAGGGGTTGGAACCGGCCCGCAACGCGGATAGAGCACCCGTCAGCCATACAATCTGATATGACAAGGAAGGCACGGCTTCATGTCATAGGAACAAGTACCGACTGTACCGCCGCTAGATCCCTTATCTTTCGTGAAAGAACAAAGGCGTTGGTGAATTGGGGTTGGCGCGGAGGACATGCATCTCCAAGGCAAAGTTCACACACACAGATATGTCGCAGAAGAATCTCGCCATGTGCTGCGCCCATCCATGACACGAAATTGCGCGTATCATAGTACAGAAATGCTGCAAGACAGGTTCATAGAGTGCCTTGGGAACATTTAGGTTACAATGATCGATAGTGATACATCCTAAAAGCTGCTCTCTGAAAACATGTGGCTTACATCGCCAATGGGCCACTGGAGACGAAGCGAATCCGTCCATCCCATAATTACATCTGTGTCGGCAAGAGTGGGCGGAATATTAAACCCAAATCCATCAGAAATATTAGCATCATACATCGGTGGCGTATAGCCCGACTGGGACTGCAAGTCCAGCATCTCCGGCTGAAGGATGAAGCTCTCCCTCGGAATCGATTTTGAAGTATTAGCCAGTGTCTCCTCCTCACTAGCTCCTGTGGCTGGGCCTTTGAGAAGTCCCAGACTTAAAAGGATCCGCCTCATCTCCACTAGCCTCTTTGCCAGTCTCCGCGCAGGACGTGACCGTTTAGCATGATTCAACGTGACGCATTCTGCCATGAGGAAACTTCCGCCGAGCGAATCCACCAGATCTGGCTCTAGATTGGCCAAGACCGTGGTTTTGTTTTGCTTGAGGAATGCTATAACAAGAAAGGCAAGTCCAGATGTACAAGCCAATATGTGTTGGAAGTAGGGGTGTTGCTTGCGGTAGATGTCGGTGAAGTTGTCGAGCATGTAGAGAACGTGGCAGATATCGTAGACGAGCTCCGTTGCGGCTCTGAGATGATTCTTTGTTATCTCGATATCGGATTCTGAGAAGAAGAAAGGTTTGAGTAGTTGACTGCGCACAGATTCGGCGCGGAGGTTCAGCAAGATGGCCCATGTAGGTGGCCTGGCCGATGGATTTGTGTGCCATGTACGGTATTCAGATAGAGTGTAATTCCCAACAGCCTTTTTCCTCCATTGGTCGATCTGGAAGTTCAACAGTTCAAAGGCATCATCATCAGTGTATCGCTCCCCCTTGGCAGCCCTAGAGATGGGCTCGCCGAACCGGTCGCTGATGAGTATAAACGAGAGCATGGCCTTTAAATATGGATGTTGAACCTATGACGTGTTAGGTTGAGAAGATATATAGAAATGAGCATGTGTACTCACAGAAGACGTCGAAATAGAGCTGAAGCTGTTTTCATGAAAGTGCAATGGCAACCCTGTGGCATAGCTCCACTGGCGATCTAGAATCACGATGCTACTGATCAAGATGCAAGCCTCTGTGCGCTGGGCATCCGACGTCAATGTGTGGTTAAACACCTGGCCATTATGAAACCCGAGTTCCATCAACATGCGGCCGGCAGTTCCGCACATGCGCCAGGCGGAGCGGGGCATCTCTTGGAAGAAGTCATACCATCCCTACCGCACCTGAGTTAGCCAAGGTCGAGCCAGTCAGTGGTGGGACATTTGATACTGTACCTTGAGAAATATGATGGTGACGTGTTTTATGCTGTAAGCTGGGGCAGCCAGCTTTGCATTGACCGCGTCTTCAAAACTGTCCCGAAGAAGGTTCTCTTTGTGGCCATGATTTGGCCTTGGGTCGGCGCGGAGAGCAATAACAAGAACAAGGTTGAATATCATCAGAAGCTCACAGGATGTAGCCCCAGAGTCAGAGTCCGCATACCAGGACTGAGCCTGTTTGATGAGTGCGTCTATGTCCACAACAGGATGGAGGTCTCCGACAACCTCCTGATAGATGTGTACAAGCTGGATGGCCTCTTGCAAGCCCATGATGGATCGAAAGGTCAATAATGGTGTCGCATCTTGTCTGCCCACCGTCCGAGGTGAGACTGAAGGCCGGTCGTCCTGAGCAGCCTCATCGTCATTTGTGTCGGACGCGGCATCCTCGTCGATACTGGCGAGCTGGAGCTGTTGTTCTTGTAACGGTGGGCCGGGACAGCTGTTTCGCCGCAGTTTCAGCTGTCCTACGTTCAAGGTGTAATCTGGGCTGGTCGGGCCGTAGAATCTGGGGGAGCAGCCTCGAAGGCTTCTGTCGGTAGTGTTGCGAACGTCGTGAGCGCTGGCCTCGTTAAGCCTTGTCGCGAAATCGTGGAACTTGGCAGCACCGGCGATGGAGATGGGGGATGGCGAGTTCGATCGGTCGCGGTTGGCCATGTGGACTTGCGATGCCAGGTTATCTAACTGGTCTTGTAGCGAAGACAGTAACTCGACCACGGACCCCTGATTGCTGCTGCTGCCACTTTAGTGTCAATGATGCGACAAGGGAAAATGCGGTCTTACCTGGACGATGACGAATTGGCTCTTCCAGGATCTTGTCTTGGCCTTGGCTGAACCGTATCGACATTCCATCCGTCAGACTCGAAGCTGGTACTGTAGCTACAGCTCTGCCCGCGATCCATGCAATACCGACACGGCTGTCGTCCGTCGCATTTGCCCTTCCGACGTCGGCAAGCACCGCACGCCCGCAATACGTAAGGTGCTCTGCGTTTGCCTGTATCCCCGCCATTGTTGCCTGACCGCTTCAGGACCCGGGCCGTCTCTCGAGATTGTGTCGCTGTGGTAGCCATTGTTGAGGAATTGATCAATTGAAGTCCAAACAAGCAATGGGCGGGAGGTGGTTGGAGAAGGGGAAATCGAGTTCGGATAAGAACCCATGGAGGGTCCAGGGGCTGGTTTTGGTTTTGGTGCAGGGAGATAAGCATGTGCTGGCTGGTCGGGTATCTACCGTATCAGCAGCGCTCCAATTCTCGCCTCCTTTGCAGGGTTAAAATGCGGGGTAAAAATACGCTAGGCCAGGAGCGTGAGGTGCAAGTAGGTACCCCAGACTTTGAGTCGATGTTCCATGGATCTCCTTGGCCTTGATGTACCGACAGGTGGCGAACTACTTGAGCAATGACCAGCGAATGATCGATCAAAGCGCTTATCATAATTGGGGACTTGTACTAGTCAAGGAGATGGTGACGACACATCTGGACGGGAACGTCGGGAAGGATTACGATCACCTGCAAGGGCACAATTCTCAAATCGTTTACTTCTCCCTCATTCTTCGAATCATGACTAGAAACAGACCTCGCAACGCCTCACACTATTGTAGGGCATCCAACATTTGCGCCATAAACTTCATTCATCATACAACATTCATTCACCATCATCTCAGCTAGTCTATCTCACGGACTTTGTAGCTAAACATCTCGTTCGAAGGTACCGAATTCCGATCCCTCATCTTACTAGCCGTCTCAATTCCCAGCACCGGCACCCGGAATTCGAAACGGGCCCCTTCCTTCTGACCCTGAACGGGATATGGAAATGGGAGATACTGTGGCATCAATCCTAGCTGGGCAAGCACTGTACCCTGGTCCCAACTAATATGCTCGTGATAGAGCCGATCACCTCGAATATTTACGACTGCTGTGAACGGCATCTCTAGTTTCTTGAAGGTAGGCGGAACCCCGGGAAGCCTGTAGTTACATGTCAGAGGCTATGAACCCGCAGGAAGGTGAGGTTGATAATGTGACTTACAGCCAATCCACGGTGGCATCATGTGTAAACTTGTAGATGAATTCGTCAACTACACGGTCGATCCCCATTGTCCGGCTGATAAGTTCCAGCTCAGTATCTACTGAGTTCTGAAATATGAAGTGTCCTCGATAAAACTCGGTCAGTGGTCCGCGGCCGATGCCACCAGTAAGCTATAGACGTGAATAAGCGTCAAGTTCTTAATAGTTAACATCGTTTTACTTACAGTGGGTACATGGTTGACATATGGCTGATCAACCATGGTACTCATCGTATGCTCAACGGACCTATCCGCAAATTCGTAATAGGTATGTTCATCCCAGATTTGTTCGAGATCGAAATAAGGACCGTCCATTAGTGGCTTCAGGAATGTCAGGTTTCTTGTGTGAGATAGAGACTCGGCCCAGTAGTCAAAGTCCTTGTCAAACGGGGTAGCCATGCGGAAGGATTTCCCATTGGCGTATGAATATGTCGTCACCCCATTCTCCTTCTTGGTGATAGCTGAACTGCCAGCTACGTGACGAAGCACAGGGACTCCAGAGGTCTCGAGTTGATCTTCATCACTGGCACTTGCATACACCACGCCGCCTACTACATTTGGTGAACTAAGGAGGGCTCCGGACGCTTGACTCCATAGCTTGGGGTCGTATGCTATGGCTGTTAAGAGCTGTGTGACAGAGCGTGGATTTTCAAGATGGATATAACTTACCGACAACACCAACTTTACTATTCTTCGGCTCTAGTTTGTCACAATTGCTCAACGCCTCCAGAGCAGTTGCAATAACTTCTTTGGCCCCTCTGCTGAAAGCCTTACCCTGGATCTCAACCACAGTGTAACCCTCCTCGGCCCACTTGATGAGTGCAGAGGGGACACCCTCAATAATTTGAAGGTGCTTCTCCGACTCCTCTGTGAGAATAATAAGGCCTGGACCGCGACCTAGCCTTGAGAGCGGTGGGAGCAGGGTGATGCCCTCACCAAGTGATTGGGGCTTGGGCTGAGGTAGTGGAGCCGGGGGCTTGGTGATGTCTGCGTACACGGGCATGATGGTTTGAATATGCGAGATGGATTCTTTACTTCAGCCTGCCTTGCTCTTGGTTCTTACCCTGTAATTTTATTCAAGGTGAATAATGGCAACCCTGGGCCACTAGCTTGGCCAATGCACTCAGACTTATACTGATTGTGGGATAGTCTGTCTCTTCGCTCGGTTAGCGGCGAGATTAACGGCCCAGTCACAGCTCGAGAGATAAGGGTGGATACATATCTCGTTCCGTCCGGAAGTTCCGATCGGAGGTTCCGTAGCGTCTTTTATGATGCCCCTGGACGCTTTGGAGACCCAGGGAGTCAAGATAGGCAATGAATCTCGAGATTAGGAACGAAAGCTACAGACGCCATACCATGATACCCCGGATGACGTTAGAACGCGTCCCCGGCCCGCCTGAAGCCCAGATACGAAGCGACGGGTAGTGGCGTTCCGACTTGTTATCACACGACCAATCTAGACCTGTTTACGTACAGCTGAGCCGATGATAGATTGACGATTTCTGATTACGATAAGCCACTTTGCGGGGAGCTGGGGTCAGTCAGCGATATTGGAAACACCCTTGTTTGCTGAGATTCTTTAGCGGCCTTTCCGTTCCTAGTGACAGGATGCAGCGCACACATTACCATTCAGGAAAGACGGTATGAACCACGTCGGAAGTTGCGAAATACGTTGGCCGGCGGAACTAGCAGGCTGAAATCACCACACGTTCTTGCAGATAGTAGTGCATCAGAATGGTGTATTGTGGTTTGCGGTGCGTTGGCAGGGAGGGCGGCCTTGGCCAAACGGTTCCGGATACGCCCCCTTATTATTAGCAGCCCTATTGAGAAGAACGTAATTATCATTGGAGCGCCATCGATAAGCTAAGAAGTGTTCCTGGTTGTCTTTCCGTATTCTGTAAAGTTAAAGATGTCTTTCTCCGTCTGTTTTCGGTCAGTTGGTTCACCAAGTCGATCTGTGTTCCAAAGAAGGTTACAAATCAAGAGACCTCCAATTATTATACCCAACTATACCATTACCATTCGAGGGATGACAACGACAAGAGTCATGAAGGAATCATATGATATTGTGGTAGTGGGTGCCGGTAAGTCACTGACATTGTGCCTTGGCATATTTCGCGATCTGAACCTTGGCAATAGGATGGTTCGGTCTGGGAGCAGCAAAGGCGATCCGACAAATCTCCCCTGAAGCCAAGCTGGCGGTCCTTGAATCGGCCGAATCATGTGGTGGCACTTGGTCCAAGAATCGACTCTACCCCGGCTTGAAGTCAAACAACATGAGAGGCACATACGAGTTCCCCGACTATCCCATGGAGGAGAAAAAGTATGGCGTCAAGCCAAACTCTCACATCCCTGGCCCTGTCCTCCACCGCTACCTCACCGACTTCTCCAAGCACTTCGACGTCTACAACCGAATTCAGTTCAACACTGCTGTCGACCTAGTTGAGCGGCAAGCAAGCGGAGGTTGGCGTTTGTCCGTCAAGTCTCCCGAAGGAAGCCGGTCTATCGATACTGCGAAGCTAGTCTTGGCCACTGGCCTGACATCAACCCCAAACATGCCTGCTTATAAGGACGCCGACAAGTTTGACGCGCCACTCTTCCACGCAAAGGACTTTTGCAAGAATGCTCCCAGTTTGGACGTCAAGAAGGCCATCGTAGTCGGCGGTGCAAAGTCTGCCTTCGACGTCGCTTATGCCCTGGTTCAAGACGGTGCTACAGTCGATCTGATTGTGCGACCTACTGGCAACGGACCTGTCTGGATCGCACCGCCATTTGTCACCCCCTTCAAGAAGAGGATTGACCAGCTTCTCAATATTCGATGGATGACTTGGTTCAGCCCTTGCCCATGGGGAGACGCAGATGGCTACCAAGGAATACGAAAATTCCTCCATGAGACGGCTATCGGCCGGTTCATGGTGGAGCGCTTCTGGTCGGTTTTGAGCAGCGACATCATCACTGCCAACGAGTACGACTCACACCCCGAGCTCAAGAAGCTCAAGCCTTGGCACTCTGCCTACTGGATCGGCAGTGGCCTCAGCATCCTCAATTACGACAGCCCTCTTTTCGACCTTGTCAAGCAGGGCAAGATCCGTGTGCATGTTGATGACATTGAACGGCTTGAATCTCACCGAGCTATCCTGGCCTCAGGAGAGCAAATCGATACCGACGCCATAATCTGTTCAACTGGCTGGAAGAAAGAGTCGACCATCAAGTTCGCCAACCTCGGTCAGGAACAGCTCGGTCTGCCCTACTCTACCGATGAAAAACGGGCTCTGGCTCAAGCGGCAGACACCAAGGTTCTCTCCCTTTACCCCGGATTGAAAAAGCAACCCAAGATCACCGGCAAGCCCAAGGAGGCCAACCCTCTCCGATACTACCGCTTCATGGTCCCGTCCACCTATGTAAGCTCCAAAGACCTCGCCTTTGCAGGCATGATCTCCTCAGTTAGTACTGCTGTATGTGCGACTATCCAGGGTCATTGGATCGCTGCTTTCATGGCCGGCAAGCTGGACCATACAGTCGGAACTGAAGAAGAGATTATCAACGAGATTATGCTACATACTCAATGGGGCAAGTGGCGATTCCCCTGTGGCTATGGCGCTGACTTGCCCGACATGGTCTTTGAGGGTCTGCCCTATGTGAACATGTTGATGCACGATATGGGCCTCAAGACGCACCGAAAGTCCAGTACGTTCCAGGAGCTTGTTTCCCCGTATCTTCCCGCAGACTTTAGGGGATTGATGGAAGAGTGGAAAGGGAACGACGGCGGCGTTATTGAGGCTATTGGTGTAGAGCCAGAACTTGAAGCTTCTGTTAAGAAGGTGTAAAGAGTAGAATCCTCATTCAGCAAGACTAGTCTGCTACTGCTGCTTTGTTTCTTTTAGCTATCTATTCATAGGCCTCCCATATAATCCCAGAGCGTAACTACGACTCCGGGGCTGTTGATTTTGTGATTTTCTTCCTGCCGTAGTCCAGCTTCTCTGAGCTCATGCATATAGCGCATACTAAACAAACCGCTGAGCTGGCGACGACGATGTAAAACTCCCGAGAAATGACCTCTGTCACAGCTGCAATGCCTCGTGCTACAACCTGCCGGTCTTTGGTCTGCCAAACAACTGACGACACACCAGCCAGGGCTTCGCGGATATCCTCCTCCGAGTACTGCTTCCGTCCCACCGCGGAGGATAACAGGTTGAATCCCACGTTCTGGAAAATACACCCCGCGATGGAGAGAGTGATAGCTATGGATCCCATCTGAACCATGTTGCATATCACAGTGCTGTCCACGCGGTCACGTTCGGTTTTGTTGATCACGTTGGAGATACCCAGGCCGTGCTGGAACTGCATCCCAAGACCGATACCAATGAGGGCCTCGATGCCCATTACCTGTGCCTCAGAGACCTTGTCGTTCATGGTGGTAGTCATTGCAATAGAGGCAGCGAGTGTAATCGTAGCGGCACAAAGATAAATGATCTTGTAACGGCCGATGATGGTGAGGAGAACGCCGGTAAAGAGTACAATAAAGATGAAGACGATGATGAAAGGCAGCATGCGAACCGTCTGTTGAATGGCGCCATGGCCACGGGCGAAGGCGTAGAAGAGCGGCGTGTAGTATAGCGTTACGGCATAAGCGGCGCCTGCGCAGCCTGTTGCAACCCAAATAGGGAGCAGTCTAAGCTTTGAGAACATATGTATCGGAATGGCGCGCTCTTTCGGCGTCGTAAAGATGCAAAAGTACTGCTGCGAGACCCAGGCAGCAAGTGCAAAGGCAAAAACTACCCACACAGCGGTGGACGCCGCGGAGCCCCAGTCCCAGATGGGCCCCGAGAATGTCGTCCCGAGAGCGAATAGGACAGGAACGATCATGTTAAAGACGACGCCAATAGGGTCAATGCTAGCGAGACGCTTCCATACAGGGACGCCGGCTGTGGCGAGGGATCGCGAGGGGAGGCAAATGATGGCAAGGGCGAAGGAGAGGCCAACAATCGGGAGCTTGATATAGAACGCCCATCGCCAAGTAGCGTGGCTGTTCTCGGCGAAGGCACTTCCAATGGGACCGCCAACGACGAGGCCAACCGCCCACATGGCGCTGAGGATGCCAAAGAGGCCCGCTGTCTCGACAGGTTTGGCCAGAATGGCCACGTATGAGAAGTTGCTATGATATGCTCAGCTATGTGTCAGATCACAGGGACATGTAAACGCACATCTGTTGACAAACAGAGCCACCCCAGCCCATGATAACGCGGGCAACAATCATGGTCCGGATGTCGTTGGAGGCGCCACCGATAGCCGTGCCGACCATAAAGATGGCGAGGTGGACAAGGTAGACCCATTTCAGGTCAAAGCAGTAGGCGATCTTGCGAGCGAAGGACAACACAGCAAAGTTTGCGAGCGAGTAGGAGAGGCCAATCCAGGGGAGAAGCTCGATATTGCCAAAGGCCTCGTAGAGGCGAGGCTGAATGTTGGCAACGTTACTGACGTCGTATCCTGCAAAGAATGACTTTTTGTTAGTTCCGTTGGTGTCTCGGTATTGGACGGCCTGTTACTGACCACTGCAAGCGCCGGTGATAATGAAGATGAGAACGGCCGCCTTCCACTTCCATTCTGGCAAGCCACCAGGTCTTTCATCGCTGCATGCATCCTTTTGTGTGGTTTGGTCGATGGTGCTGAGTTCTTCTAGGCTGTAGGCCTTGTGTGTTTCGTCCTGAGCCGATGCGCGGTCGGACATGATGGGGCGCTGGACAAGGAAATGTTGGCTACTTTGGGATGTGTGGTATAGTTCAAAGCCAATGTTAGAGAGATTATAGAGAGAAGCAAATACCAGCCAATACTAGAAGGGTTTTCCTCTGTGCGTTTGAGTGAGGGGAGATAATGGACATTAGAATCTCGAGGGTAATCAAGCATCTCTGAAGTCATGGCAATGGCGGGGAAGAGTGATATATTTAGCTGGCAGACATGTCCATCAGCTGACACCTTCCACCCCTTCACTGCCCAGTGTCAAGGGTAATACAAGCACTCGTGTTTGAGGATGATGGTCGGACCAGGCCGTGGCAGGGCTATTCCCTGGAGAGACAGACGGGACACGGCACTGACTGGCCAAGCAAATGTAATCGCATGGGCTGATTAACCCGAAAAGGATCGGGAGGATCAGAAGGATTGTTTTTCCCCGAAATCCTGCAAGGCTTAGTTGCCGGCGCCACAATCTTGCATCGGCGGCACCTCTCGCAAAACACTTGCCAGAAACTGGGAGCTCAGATTGCAGATCTGCGAACCCACTCTCTTGGTGAGTTGGCCCCATATGAAAAGCGCCGAGAAGGCATCAGCTATGAGCCGGGGCATGCAGCAAGTGGAATTGACGATTAGACGGCGGAGTGTTGGTTTTCATTTTCTAATTTCTCGTTTGACACAGAGATCTTTTGTAAAAGCCGCGTCTTGATCGCCACTAACCATCATCTATTCGTGGATAAAGTGCCATGTAGTTATAATCCTATTCCCATTCCAGTTTAATGTTCATGCAGCTTTGATAACGCGTGGAGGAACTAACACAACGAAGCGGCAACAGTCAAAATAAGCGGCACCTTTGAAACCAAACAGTGGAAGGCAAGTGCTAGTCAATTTTGATAGACCTTTACATCAGAGATCTTCCAATCGGTCAGGCCGTTTCAACACCTTGAAGAGGCTAGACAATCTTTGTGACCTGCCCCCCTGCAGGCATGATGCCATTACCACCCAAGTCATTGATGTGATGCTTCCAAACTTCAACCTCGCAGCCCCCCCGCAAGAGACCTATTCTCATGGCACACAGGAAGTTGTGAGCTGCGTTAGAATGGTTGTATACGCCACCGTTGAAGATGGAAGTGACATCTTTGCCGATACCAGAGCTGATCAAGGCCTTGCCTCCAGGGTGTTCCTGGATAAAATCCGCCACGTTATGAATAATGCCGGCGATGACTACTAGGGCCTCGCCTTCCTTACTCCGCCTGATGAATTCGTCCCAGCTAATGACAGGGAGTTGTCCAAGAGGTGTTCCCCAGTCAATGGCCGCTCGTTTATGCTCTAGCTTCTTCTGCAACTGCTGGATACGGCCCATTTCAATCTCGTTGAACCGTAGCTGTTTAAGATTGTAGGCGAGGCCAAGGAACTCCCAGACCATAATAGCCCACTTGGTGGGATCATATTGCCACCATTCAATAGTATTCCGATAATCTGACGGAAATTCGTGGTGGAAGTTGTGATAACCCTCGCCGAGGGTGATGAGAGCCGTGACGAAATGATCCCGAGGAGACCTGCGATCATCAAAGGGCTGGTCCCCAAGCCAGTGTGCCAACGAATTGACACAGAAAGTAGCTTGCTGTACCGCGAAAATACGGAGGATGCCTGCATAGACAAATCCGCCACTCCAGTCGCCCCAGCCCAGGCCACAAACGACCATCGGGAATACAATGGCCATGACGAACACACAGGACAAGAAATGGCAATGCTGCCAGACGACGACAGGGTCCTCATTGAGATCGGAGATATCTGTACGGCCAAGTCGCTTGGGATTCTGTTTCATCACCATCCAGCCAAGATGCGAGTACAGGAAGCCTTTGTTGACAGAGTAAGGGTCCTGGTCTGTGTCGGTATACCGATGGTGGGCACGATGACCCTTCACCCACCATCGGATGGAACCTTCCACGGCACCAGCGCCCATTGCGGCCAGGTAGATCTGCAGAGGTAACGTGGCCTTGAACGAGTGGTGGGACCATAAACGATGATACCCTTACTACAAGTCAGATCGAGCGTTGAGCGTGAAGAGGAATGGATCGTACCTGCTGTGATGCCAAGACCGGTGTTGAAGTAGTAAATGGCGGAAAATATTGCAGTATAAGGATGAAGGGCCACCCAATACGATGACATGAGCCCAATGGCAGGGATGAAGATGACAAAGGTGGTGTTGAGCCAGTCAACCTTCTTGTGCCAGTTGCCCCAAGAAAGAGGCACGTCTTGAATATGCGTCTTGTTGATGTCTCTAGCCCGACCACGGAGTGGCTTGTAGTCGACTGTGCCATCAGGACACATCTGTTCCTTGCCGGCCAAGGACATGGTCTGCCGGAGTGACTAAGTCTGCAAGTCTTGCGCAACTAAAGGAGTGAAATGTTGGCATAAAAGAAGAGAAAGAAAGATGGGTAGTAAGAATTGATTGATAAGAAATGTAAGAGTTGCTCGGTCAAAATGAGAGTGGCTTCACCTGTATAAAGCGAAAGCGGCGAGCGCAGCGAGCTTGTAGAGAGATGTTAAATGAAGGAGTCAGGGGCTTGTGTTCTGAAGTCTTGAAGCCCGGGAACAGATTTCTTATTGTTGCTAATTTTATTCGAGCCTACAGATACACGAGTAAAGCTCGTACGCACAAGCTGGAAGCATGGAATTCTCCATCCCTGCTCCCTAAGTCATTCGGAGCTGATTCCGCCCGAGCTTTTCTCTCGCCGGTTGTGCTATGGAGCAAATATGCCACATATACTCTTCGTGACGTTAAGATGCGTACGTGCAAGACGTGAGCCAACACCGGGACTGTCCCAACTTGGGCCTGTTCCGCCCGGTTTGGGTCTCATTGTGAGTATCGCCCCACAATACACGCACGTCAGCATAGGATTGCCGATTTCGACCCGCACTATCGCGACCTCGCAAAGTATCGTGACATTCTTCCATCAAACAATCGCAACTTGTTATCCTGATTGAGACTGTCGAGCAAGTAGTGTCTTACAGACGTGGCAGACCCACCGAGCTGGTGGTTCTCTGTCCGGGCAATAAGCTGACTTTGGTTAGTCAATCGCAAAACGTTATCCTGATCAAGATATTCTCCGTCCCTGATTTTAGAGAGTGGAACCCGTCAGCTTGGGCTCTCGGGTAGTATCTAACGTCTACTGCGGCAGTCAGCCTCGCAACGCGCAAGATGAAAACACCAGCATCTGATAGGCCTGGCAGCTCGAGGGTGGACGGGCCGCCGCAAGCACAGGCCTGTGATGATGTTGGTGATGGACCCTGTCAGCTGAGATCGAGTTTGAGTCGCAGATTGCGTTGTTTTTGCGACTAATCCAGGCCATGTTTTCTTTAGTTGCTGTGTTTCACTGTCACTTATCTTAAACCACTTTAAAATTTCTCTGTAATCTTTGCGAGACCTAACCCAGTTGTGGTCCTCGGGGGTTTCTCTAGACCAATCTCACGAGAACCGGTACATTGCCGCGTATGTGCTGTGTAGCCCGATGAAGCGACATTGAGCCGCACTCCTATGCGTGAAAATCCGCCTTCGTTGCGGCTGATGGTGTCTCAAGAGTCATAATCGACATACCATCCTTTGCCTCGACTTTGATACCCATTTTGTTTCCCTGATCTCAATTCATCTTTCTTAGTTTCACAATAACCGCCACCTGCAACACGTACGGCCCTCTACTCGTCGTTACGTTCTGTATGATATAGGTATTGACGGTCATCGCTCTTTCGCTCAACACTTTTCCATCACGATAACGCCTCGCTATACCATCGCTGAACATCAGGTCATGAGCTCTTCGAACATGGCACCGGCCGCCGCTCGACCAGATGTTTACGCCATGCTCAAGCCTGTTATGGCACTGGTTACCATCTCCGTGGCTGTGTCTATGGTGTGGGTGCTGAACTGGAAAGAATGTTTGCGGGACTTCTTGATGGGCCCTGGAGTCGTGAAACGCATCGTGATCACTGTGTTTGTTCTGATCAACTGGAAGAATATGCCCTTTGTGTGGACGGCAAGTTAACAACTCCGCATCGCACATACTACACAACTAAGACATATCAGTTCCGCGTCTTTTATACCATCATCCAACACATATATATTTGCAAGAGACCTAGCCTCGGACCGAAGGCGCTCTTCGAACCCATGATCTCCACAACATACACCTCCGTCTTTGAGATCGACTACAACTTGCACAAGTCAAACAGCAGCTTCTTTACCGACGTCGATGTCTCCCGCTCACAACTGGTCTCTTATCTGCTGCGCCCCGCCATGATAAACCTAGCGCACAATGCCTCAAGTCGCTTCATCCTGGATCCCAAGTCAGGTGAGCCTATGAAAGGAGCTCTCGGCGTCGTGCTTGGGTCCGTGCAGTGCTCATTCCACAAAGAGATTGGCCTGTATAAGAGGTATGAGCTTTGGAGTAGGGTCCTTTGCTGGGACCGAAAGTGGTTATACATCTTGACGCACTTCTTGCCCGCGGGCACGGCCAAACCGAAGTCATGGTTCCATCCAAGGCTCGCACGGTCCAAGGTCAGGGCCGACTCAGACCTCGTTAGCGGTTGGGAGAGAAAGGTTCAGGCTACGGCAATGAGCAAGTACGTCTTCAAGATCGGACGACTCACGGTGCATCCTGTGCGTATTCTGGATAGTTCCGGGCTGCTTCCTGAGAGACCTGGCGGTTGGATCAAGGGTAGTGAGGAGCAGCTCGGTGACATGTCTGTTGACTTGAGCGACATAGACATTACGACCGACAAGGAATGGGACTGGCGTCGTGTCGAAGCTCAAAGAAGAAAGGGTATGACAATCGCAGCACGCTTCCATGCTCTTGACGAAGCCAAGAACTTGTTTGACGGTGGAGAGAATGGTGCCCTTGCGTGAACTGGAGTTAGTTGAGCAGTGCCATGACTAGGATAGCGGCAAGATCTGGACATTGGACTTAGTAAACTCTCTGACTAGTCCCTATAATGAGTATGTGACAACTCGCCTAGACGTCTCTGGATATTGAATGGCCCTCTGCATCAAGGTGATGGTCGGTTCTGCCGAGATGACAATCTCTCTAACTACTACTAGATGGCAGAATGTTCCTATGAGCCAGTTGTGATGACGCAAACCTATAATATTATAGTAAAGGCGTGATTCAGCCTTCTGTAATGTTAGGGTGCATCTATCGTCCCTGGACGCGAAGGTTCTTGGATCTAAAGTATATGCCAAGATCTCTGCCAAAATATTCGGAACACCGTCTTTACACTGGCGCGCAAGGTATCACTCTCTCGCTCAGCCTGTGGCATCATTTGCTGACAGCTTTGGATAGACTGAAGGACAGCTTCTACACTCTATATCAACTATCATAACGTCGTTGGTCTGCACAGCTTCTTTCAGAAGGGTCAGCGGCCGCGTCTCCTAGACTCCCAGCGGCAGTAATTCGAACCGTTGCTTTGTCACCTGAAATTGGAAATAACTGGTGCAACTAACGTAGAGAAGAAAAGACGATTTTGGTCAGCTTTGAAGGTGTAAGCAGCCTTTGACGCTTTATTCCGCCTTGGCGATGCTGGGTGCTCACTCCGGAGGCCTTGCTTGATTAGGGGCCCCGCCCATGTCAAGTACCTACACAAGATGTTTCCGTAGGTAGTCGGACCTCGTCGTATGATTTGAGATACTTGAGTCATGCGTATGGCTGCACTTGCTGCTTCTTGATAATTTCTATATCGGTTTAGCTGCATTGCTGCGTTCACAGTCGTCCGTACCCCGGACTTCACCTCACGGCTATGGCACCGGCGGGTATGGGGCTGGCGGGTATGGGCTCAATTCCTGGCAACTTTGACCTTGATAAGCCGCAGTTTAAAGGGATATCTCCGTCTTCAGGTGAATGGTCAATTCCGCGCCAGCCCTCCTTCACGGTGTTCTAGAATCGGGAACGGGCTCCACCACGAGCTAGGCAGGGGAGATAACATTGTTCTGGCCAGCCACAGGCATCTTGGGCCTGCGCAGATTCAACATCGAAGGCGTTGGCGATCATCCCCAGAAGAGCCATTTCAGCCAGGGTGACTTTATGACTGAGCGAGAGCCTGTTCTTGGTAAGCCAGTCAAAAAATGGACCTTATTCGTTAGATGCGTACCTCTCTAAGGGGAAGAAGGGGGCTTATCACCGAGGTACCCTGGCCCTCTTAACCTGTTTCGCACAATGGACCCGAGGTTACGGAGTCGTTCCGCGAGATAAGGCCGCGACACACAAATCGAGCTGCAACCGAAGGCCCCTTCACCGCCACCAAGCGTCGTATCAGACACCCGATGGTGAGTGTCAGTCCCAACCATAGTCGTCAAACAGATGTGGATTTTAGACACCTACGCGGGCGCTGTCACCCAAATCATGTGAGCCGTGGAGCGAAGCTTCGAACAAAACTTCCTTTTGCTCTACTGTACGAGTAGGTTTCTCTATGAAGTACAGGCCTTTGTCAGCAGTTGGGAGGCGGTTTGCAAATTTTGATTCATTCATTAGGCGTGCCAACGACTATCTCTAGTGAAGAATCATGGCTTACACGCCGCACAGAGCGCTGGGTGACTGTCTTTAACTGTCTTTTACCCTACGGAAGTTCCAGATCATTGAATTCATCTCTTACTCTATTTGTACTATTTTTGTTTGTTGATATTGGTATTGTCAAGTTCGTTAACAATGCCACCAACGAAGCGAGAACAGCTCCACTGTTAGCACGCAGGATGCCAGATTCTCAGGATGGCAACGAAGGCCCTTTACTGGAGCATCATCGTGTGACGCAAAATGGACGAAGTGATTTGACATTTCTTTGGCCCTCAGCTACTCATCTAGGTCCCAGTTTGATCAAAAATTGACACAGAGCAAAATGAATAGCTGGGGGTGGTGTGCTGAAGGAGCATCTTGGCGCCAAAGTTCGAAGCTTAGGGGCAGAGAACATGCGGAAACATTGGACTGTAGATGGGGTCAATCGGGTCTTGATGTTACCGTTTTGGTCAAGAGAGCTTTTTTTTTTTTTTTTTTGCTGGCGCCAATAGTTTCCGCCCCCAGCATCACGCCCAGTATTTGGTTGATCTTATCTCCCGAGTAAGCTCTCACGACGCTAGGTCTTGCCATTCGTCGTATACAAGGGGACGATAAGCCTTAACTGTTCTGTCGACGATGTTGAGGTCTTATCTATAGGTGGGTGTGTTTTGCCCGTTAGCGGCGGGTAAAGACCCATGAATCCATCAATGTGTGCTAGAACTACCCGACCAGCCTCGGCTTCCAGCTGAAGCTCGCGTAACTAATCGGGTCATTTGACGGCAGATCGTATAACTACGAGCCCCATCTCCTGGACTCGTGTCAAGATGCACGCTTCTTCCATCCAGTATCTTGACGACAAGAAGACACAATGTCATCCCAAGATACACCCCAAGGGGCCCATGCCGTCTCGCAGACCAACGATGAGAAAATCAGACCTCACAGTCCCGCCGACAATGACGACGCTGCGTCTGGCAAAGGTGATCCTGTGGTGAATCTCGAGGTTTTCCGGCAGACCGAGGATGGCGTCCAGTTCCGCACTGTGAGCTGGCAGCGAGCCACAATTATTTTCCTCAAGATCCAATTTGCCATGAGCATCCTCAGTGTGCCAGGTGCCCTCGCTACTCTTGGTGCAGTCGGAGGAGCCTTGTCAATTGTCGGCTGGCACACTCTCAACACCTGTTAGTCTCTGTGGCCGCTGATTGAATGATAGTCCTGACGAATCTCTTTTTAGACACTGCTGTGATTCTGGGCGAATTCCGCAACCGTCATCCTGAATGCCACAGTAAGCCAATAATCCTGCTGCTTGTCTATAGGTTGATGTTAACGACATCTACTAGCATTGGCCGACATGTGCGGACGCCTCTGGGGCCGCGCCGGGAAAGAATTCGTGGGCTTGCAGATTCTCGTGGCCCAGGTTCTTATCTCAGCCGCTGGCATTGTCTCCATATCCACGGCCTTCAATGCTGTCTCTGACCATGGGACATGTACTGTCGTCTTCACCCTCGTTTCCGCTATACTGATCACCGCTTTCTCCTCTGTGCGCACTTTCAGTCACTTGGGTTGGCTCACTTGGATCGGCTTTTTCACCTTCTTCGTCGCTGTTTTCATCTTTGCTGTGGCCGTGACACAGCAAGATCGCCCTGCCATGGCTCCTCAAACGGGTGACTTCGACCTTGGGTGGACAGCTATTGCGCATCCAACATTTGTTGCAGGCATTACAGCAAGTGCCAATATCTTCATCAGCAATAGTGGCTCGTCCATGTACTTGCCGATTATCTCGGAGATGCGACGACCCGAACACTATAGGAAGGCTGCTTTGGTGACGGGCGTCCTTGTTCTCGCCATGTACCTGTCCTTCTCACTCGTCATTTACCGATGGTGCGGTGTTTGGCTGGCGACCCCGGCCTTTGGAAGTGCAGGGACACTATTCAAGAAACTCTCCTATGGAATTGCCCTCCCAGGCTTGATCATCGGCGTCGGTATTTATCAGCATGTGGCGGCCAAGTATATCTTTGTTCGCATTCTCAGGGACTCTCACCACTTGCAGGAAAATACGACCGTTCACTGGGCAACATGGGTTGGCAGTAACTTGGTGTTGGGGATTCTTGCCTTCATTGTTGCTGAAGCGGTTCCCATCCTCAACTACCTGTTGGGCCTCGCAGGAGCTATTTGCTTTGCTCCATTCAGCTTGGTGTTTCCCGCTTTACTATGGATGCAAGACTTTAAGTCCTACAGAAACGGAAGTATTGGGAAGAAAGCAGCATATTATTTCCACGTTTTCGTCGCTCTTGTCGGATCCTTCATGGTGGTTGCCGGGACGTAAGTTTGACACCTTTTCATACATGACGATCTCGACTAATGCTTCTTGTAGTTATAGCGTGGCGGTATCTATCCGAGATGCGTATGCGTCAGGCCTAATCGCCAAAGTCTTCAATTGCGCCGATAATTCTGGAACCATATCGTAGAGTCGGGTGTATGGGCACTGCTTGCTTGGAAATGAGGTTGGACGCTTGGAACCTTGAAGACGAATAGCACCGGACACAAATCAAGCCGAGGTATTTGGAGCAAATAGAAATATTCGGAGGGAACATTCGACTTGAAAAACAAGCGCTTCCACTTTTGGACCTGATCCTCCACTGTTCAAGGCTGAACCACCGCCGGTATCGCATCCATCAACACTCCTCATCTCTGATTTATATCCTCGCCTCATCACGCCGTCTTCTCCTTAATAGTTCCTCCACATTCCAATCCAGCTTTTCTGATACCCCGTCTCTTTCTTGTTCTGATGCCCGCCCTTCTCTCAATTAAATTAAGCCGCGAACATAATCTCTCTCGCTACAACTGGAAGCATGGACTCTCGATGCTCTCAATGATACTTGCTCTCAGTGGCCTCCATTCTTCTTGGCCAGCCCACTTCTCCAAAAGAGCCAGAGAGTGAGACTGATCAGTAGAGATCGTAACGTAGTAAGGATCGGGGTAGTCGGCAATGAAATCTCTCTGTGGCCGGATTTCACGAAGGACAGCAAGAAATTCGTTCCAGTTAGAGCTATGTCCCCAGCTGTGCAGACGCGCGTTCTTGGCCTGAGGATCCAGGATGGCCGCAACATGGAGGAGTGCAATGTCCTTGACATCCACAAAGAAGGCTACACGTGGTTAGACAACAGGCTGCAAGCTGAGGAGTCCAAGGACTTACCGGCAGGGAATGCATCCAGGGATGTCTTATCCCTTCTGAAGTGCGTAGCTATCCAATTGGTGGGCGCCTCGGCATGCTTCCTGTGAAGGGGCTCGCCGATTATACCCGAGGGGCAGATGACATTGAGCGTGTAGTGAGGCTTTTCTTGCTCGACAAACCTCCAAACTTCCTTCTCGGCAGCAACTTTGCTAGCAGCATAAGTTATCAGGGTACGGGATGGCTCATACGGAGGAGGGACCCAAGCAGCTTCAACAGCCGGCTCGTTCCAAGTGTTGCCATCAACCCGAGTGTCGTTGCCAGCGACTGGCAGGACGGCGGCCATGATTGAGCTGGTAAACACGACTCGGAGAATTGAGGGTTCGTTCAAGGCAGACCTTAAAATACCTGTCGCGCCAGAAACTGTTTGAGGAATAATGTTGTGTGGGTTGGGGTCCAGATTGGAGATGGTTGCAATGTGGGCAATGGCCGATACTCCCTTGACTGCTTCATCGAAAGCGCCATCGGCTACAAGGTCAGGAACCTCGACGAGTTCAAGATGGCCACTCTCTGAATACGACTTGAAATGGTTGTCAATAAGCCATGAAGCCTGGGTCAGGTCGCGAACGGTGCCTCGGACTGTGTAGCCACGCTTCAGGAGTTGGCGAGTGACATGGGAGGCGACGAAACCTGTGGCACCGGTCACGAGGACCAAGGAGCCAGAGGGAATAGTTGCTTCAGCGGGAGGCATAACAGGGTTGAGGAGAACTTGGATTGAATGGATGATGGGTGAATCATGAACGTATGATATTGGGCTGCTGAATCAATGAGATTGAACAGCTGACGGGGAGAAATTTGCAACTTATAGAACTTCTTGAGCAACTGAAAGAAATCTTTGGACCAATCGAAAGCTTCTTAAGAGTCTCCATGGTGTGTACAACTACCTTACTCAAGTAGGAAATACCAACGCTTAGCGAGTGACTTACCTACAGCATCGGCAAATCCGGGCTCTCAGCTAGCTTTCGCTATTGTTTAGGGCCCACTGGCTTGATGTGACACAATGATAACAAATCCACGTCGCCAAGTTCCCTCCTGGTTACAAACCTCCAGTATATGCGCTCCAGCAGCCCTGAGAGGCCAAGACTTTGCAGGCCTCCGCTGATTTCAGCCATGTAAAACACGCCTCGTAGATGATGTCTGGCTACTCTGATTTCACCAAACACTTCCTGAAAGAAGACATTAGAAACTTAACCCCATGTACCATGCAGAATCTCACCTCGTCAAACACCAGGGCAAAAGCCATAGCTATTGTTACGGTAGTGGCAGGCTTTGTAAGTGCCTGCCGTAATGATTGGAGACCTCTATGCCTGTACTGGAGTGCCATTTGCGTCATGACTGGATCGCCAGGTTTGCAACGTAGAATACTCCGGCACGCTTTAAGAAGAAGAGCTGTGTCTAGAAGGTCCTTGTCTGTCATGGCAAGGCCCACCCAATCTTGTAGGATCTCCCTCGTGTGGTCGTCGGGGCCATGGTCACCGGGGTAGTCAAATAAGCCGCAGTGCACGGCCGAGTAGGGCACGACAATCCGGATATCTACAGGGTGGTTAGAGTGCATCTGGGGAAGCTTGCGTAATATTTCTAGGCTAGATGCACAGAGTCATCCAAGGACGTACAATGATCTAGCAAAAAATGCTCCTGAGAGGATAGAGATGGCGCCAGTGTTGAAAAGAGGCTCTTGCAACGCTCAGGAATCCGGACTAGAGGGCGGCTTGGTGTTTCGGTACCCGCCAAGCGTTCCGTGCGAGACTGCATCGTTTCGTTTCGGTATCTTCGTACTCGTAGACGCCTTTCTTTGGCGTGTGCTTCGCGGGTTACGTGCGCATGGCTCAGCTTTCGCGACTCCAAAGGGACAGGTCCCGTCGGATTTGATACAGCGACGAATTGGAACTGGCGCGGCATTTTCATCTGGGTCAAGCAGTCAATGCCAATTGTGGATTGTAGCTGAAGAACGGGAGAGACCATGATGCTTGGTCAAGAGGCTGGAGTTGAGATTGCATTTGTCAGATTACGACGCCAAGGCTTGGAACTACTTGTTTGGGCGATAGTCGCGATACACACCAACAATGCACGCGGATGACTTGTGATTACGGCATGCATGGTAATTCTCAGGAAAGCGTTTTGAGGGTGGGCTACTTGAAAAAGCATGTTACAAATCTAAATGGCATTCGACATCAAGATTATTAGCGCTAGTTGCACGACAGACACGAATAGGCTGCCAAGTTCGTGGCGGTGTTGGCGAATCAACCTTCGTTGGAGCTGTCGTTGGGCGATGAGACAATGCGCCCCGAATTTAGGAGATGCAATGCTGATCATCTCATTCAGCTGCCAAGAGATTCTCGCTGTAGTATGCAGCAATAGGGAAGATGGATATGGCGAGAGGATTACAAGGCATGCGGTCTTTGTTTGCCTCAGGCCCCTCCCTCTCGTGCCGACACTTGAATCTCGATATTCTTGGCACTCGGTCTAACGCTCTTGAACTTGGGGTACATCGTTGAATGCAGAGAAGTGTTTACCAATCAGTGCCCGTTATTGCAAGGGAGAATAGCGGGATCATTCTTTACCTTCGTGACATGTCCTCCTTCATACAATTAAGATCGTCCGCAGAGTCAACGGGCAATTTGTCAACAATCACATTTAGGTTATAGGTCCAGTTATCGAGAGGTTGTTACCCTTTGCTACGCCAAAGCAAACCTATCCCTGGTGCTATGCTTAAAGAATCCTTACTGATCTTCTGGCCGGGCCTCACTGATAAAGAACACATTGTCAACACATCATAGCATCATGACTCAATATTAACACAGTGACCTTTTCTTAACCTTCTACCGCCCGCAGTAGAGGAGTCATACCTAGGAAAATGCTTACCCTACCGTGACTCAAGCCTATTGTATAAAAACAAGCGCTCTTGAGTAGCATCCTGCCCACGGCGTGATCTCCAAGTTAAATGGTCCGACGGTCCGCCGGAAAACACTATTCCGATTGACGACGGTGGGTGCCTTGTCTTACTGACGGGAACCTTTGCTATCATCGTTGTCAGAGTTGTAAAGGTTGTGGGGGTTGTGCATCGCCACCTGACTATGGAGTGCAGCGACAACACTCACTCGGTGGTTGAACAGCGCCAAGTCCCCGATTATTGAAGCTATATAGGCTGACATGTAAGCGCGGCATGAAGAGGCAGCACTGAATACGGGGCCCGTGGCTTATTTCTATCACGAGCATAACTTAGACATGTCATTAGCAAGGGTAAATTGTCTCAGTTGATTTCGGCTAAAGTGGTAGCCAAGAAGCGGCGCAGCAGGTTAGCCTTCGCCAAAGAAAACGATTGGACAGGGTACGAGAGAGGGTGGACTGTGGTGAGGCCTTGAAAATAGACATAACAATATCTAGAAGTCAAGAAAACAGAAGGGCCAAGGTGAATCTATGTCTTATCGAACCAATACGTTCATTTTTATTGTTGAAGCCCGGGCCTTGATGGGTCAACTGAGCCCGAAGATCGTTTTATCGAACCCTTGTCTTTCCTCTGGTGTTCTTACTCTTCTACGCGATTTCCGGTATCTCTAGTACTTTGGGTGGCGCGGTAGCCTATAGATGGGGCATGCTACCCGTCAGTAATTATCCTCTTACCCACCTGCTGGTTGTAAAGATAATTCTCACCCCAATAACATTGGTGAATGTAACTCTAACGAGCGGTGTGGCTGGTGCCCTTGACTCTTTCTGTCAACTCCGTCGGACCACGGTGCAGCGAATCAAGATGAGCATTTCCAGGCCCCAATAGAGGCCTTTTTTTTTCAATGGGCCTCATGATCATCTCCCCATTCTGGTGAGGCCGAACTCTAGAAGAGGAAGGTAGTATGTTCCATTTGACGCTCTGCGATAGAGGGATGAAATCCTTACTCAATACGTTGTGGTTGATAGCCTCCACCATTGTGTGTGTGAAAGGAGGCCAGCGGATTGCGCAGAACAACTATAAATATATGGATTCTGTCCCGCCTTGAATAGATTTCCTCTTGTTCTCAGGCTTCTAGCATCGAGCTGAATAGCCCTGCAGCAGTTTTTTTCTCTCTTTCTTCTTCCCAACACAGTCTGACCCTCTACTTCATCGCCATGAGGGCCAACGGACTCTTCCTGGCTCTCGCGCCGGTGGTTCTCGCAAATCCAATCCTCCGGTCTGAGAAAACCCAAGAGGTCCACATTGTCTTGGAACTCAGTAAGAAAGCATCCCAGGCCGCTGTCACCGTGTGGACCAAAGATCAGTCGGCAGCAATTGCCAACTCTTGCTCCGAATCTCTTGCTTCGGGTTCTTTTGAGAAGCATCCCATTGCTTTCAAGGTCGACGAAAACGGTAGCGGTAACGTCACTGTTGGCGATGAGTCTTACTCAATTGGCGGCGGAGACGACGCTATCGAATGTGGTCGTATCGCAAGCGAGACTGAGTTGGTCGTCAACTGTATTGTGTCCGTGCCTGCGAGTGTCGAGTTGAAGTCTTTGGGCAAGCGAGACCTCAAGGCATGCTTCCCCGATGGCCCCCTTGAGGTTACTCAGGCAATGGATGTCTTTGAGGGAAAGGTCGAGCCGGAGTCACCTTCAGATGTGACCCCGGCCGAGTTGAGCCAGGCCGAAGTCGACGAGTTCGTCAAGAAAAATCACCTCGATAAGCGACAGACCCCTTGCGGCATCTGGTCTTCGCAGACTCGAAGAGTTGGTAATGGAAACCCGCACCAAAATCCGCTGAATATCCAGCTCAGTGTACGTCCCCTTATTCACATCCTGGCCATAAGGGTCTTGAAAAATCACAGAAGCTTACGTATACACATAGGAGCCCATGCAGTGCCCTGGACACATTGGCTGCTCAACATACCATACGACATCCAGGTCTTATTCCATTGGCTGGAGTGCCAACGCGGCTACGTCCTGGATCAGTGCTGGCTTTGAGGTTGTCCAAACCATCGAAACTGGCAATAGCTACGTGTGTAACGGCAACCCCAATGACTTCTTTGCTGTGTGGAAGAACCAAGGCCAGACGGCATACACGGTTCAAAACGGTATCTACAACTCCTGCACCAACTCGTGGCTGTCAGTTGGTGGCCATATCATCGTGTGGTCTCCCAACGCAAACAACCGCCGTGGCTTCTATTATTGCGTCTACGGTCGCAACTACGTTCGCGCCATGGGCGATCGTTGGCTCGATACCTCCCCCAACACTCCCGGCGGACCTTAAGTCAAGACAAATGGTCTAATCTCCCTTCTCAAACTATTGTGGCATTTGATGTAGTTCAAGTCCCCCCCCCCCCCGGAGAGTTTGCCTCAGTACAAATAAGGAGACGTTTTCTTCGTCGTGGGCTATCCCTACCTTAGGCCTGGGCTTTTGTTTCTCTTGTAGCTAGCTGTAGAAGAGAAGAGAAATACATTTTTCTATACTTATCATCAATGGCGGGCTCTTGCGTGTTGTATAAAATAAGACTAAATTAAAGATTGTATTGACTTGAATTAATCGTAGCAGTCCCTTTTTGGCCCTGAAATGCCTCAATATGCCCAACAGCAGTGGAACCTCCCATTGCCCAACTCTTCCAAGGGTGGCATCCAGGATATCCGGATCTTCCAACAGCCGATCTACGCAGTATTCGTTTTTGCAAACAGTTCCCTTGGAGAGGATTGGTGCAATCTAGACAACGGTTCACGAGGGCACGATTGCCGTCATCCGCGCCCATTATGATGCGGTTGGGCTTTACCTGACCCCATCAAGCGGGTCCCCCAAGACCCTCCGGTGAGATGGCCGAGTTGGTTATGGCGTCAGGTTAAGGTCACCTTAACAACCTAAGATTCCTGATGGAGCAATCCTCCTGGGTTCGAGTCCCAGTCTCATCAAGACTTTCTTTTTGCCTGTTGGGGGCCTTGTGTAATTCTTGTTGCTATGGGCGTTATGTAGTGCAGAGAAAGGCTGCTATTTTGCTTCAATATTTACTGAGACTAAAGATGAACCAATGACATAGTCAGAGAGGCTTCAAAATGATAGTTGCTAAGGATATATGCTGGCTGCAATGACGAAGTTGTTCGGCTTCTACGCAATAAAATAGTCAATGGGTTCGTTTATTGGTATTTTTTCGTTCATATATCAGAGTACAGTAGTTGATTCATATAAATATCATCTTTTCAATCTCTCTGAATCGAAAGCACACTCGCGATCCATTCTATCTCACCGCATAGAGATTATGCTGTCTCCCAGCCTCCAGAAACCACTTGCTAGTCATTCAAAAACCGATTCTGCTATGACCGCGTGTATGGTTCAAGACGGCCATCGCTCAGAACGAAACAGGAAATCCTAGATGAACAGTACGTCCTTGTACCCCTTGGACCAGTTTGCGCTGAGACTTGGATATCTCGGTTGCCTATTCCATTCGAGGTATGCCCAGGTAAAACAGGCAGAGCAATGCCAAGCATAAATAGCTAAGAGAAACATATGCCAGTGTCACTTGGTGAAAATATCAGCGGATTGGTTTGGCAGCCTCTGACCAGTAAGCACGGTGATATGCAGTCATCATGTTGTTTGAAAGCGGGGCATCACAATGAGACGATCATGAAGAATAAAGCCAGATCTGACACTCGCTTCTTGCTGACACGGGGCTAAAAAGTCCCAATCGCGCTTGGAGTAATAGTCGGTGAGCCAGTCTAAAAAGCACGCCGCAGTACTTTTAACCCCTGGGATGACTTCAACAATTACTGTCACTGTATCTTCTTGATACTTGATAGGCATCCCAAACCCATATATTGCTCAAGTTTGTTCTCACTCCCGCGTTATATCTTGGTCGTGCTTTTTCTTCTCATCTTCTTCTAACCCTGCATACCATGGAGTCAGACAGAGCCGCCCATTATCATACTGCTGTCGAGGACGGAAATAGAGCTTCCCCAAACGAAGGCGAGACGGCAGTCAATCAGAAGATCCATGGACCGCCCATTGAAAACCTCACCGAACCTGAGAGCAAAATCCTTGAGGGCAGTGACGACAATCCGAACTCTTGGCATGCCTTCTTTCGAGACATGCATCAAGACAGCCACCCTTCCAGCGAGGCAGAAATTGAGAAACTCAAAGCTATGCTGGATGGAGTGAGTGAGTCGAGGGTCAACTCAAAAGACGAAAAGGGCCAGACGGCACTTTACATTGCTGTCGAGCGAGATCTGGAAAAGGCTGCCATCGAGCTACTCAACGCTGGTGCGCAGACCACGGTGGCAGACAACACAAATGACCATCCTCTTCACATTGCTTGCTATTCAGGGAACCTGCAGCTTGTAAAGGAGATCCTCGCAAAAAAAGCAGATATCGAGGCCAGGGGAAAATACGGCGAGACACCACTCGGTCTGGCCTGTCGACGCGGACATGTAGATGTGGTTGAATGGCTTCTCAAGCATGACGCCAGCGCAGAAGTCTTCAATTGCACTGGGAGGAGCCCTCTATTTTTAGCAGCTCTCCATGGTCACATAGGCGCCGTCAAACTCATTCTCGAGAAGGACCAGTCATCCCTTGACAAAGCTGAATCTAGCAACATCTGGACGCCCCTTCACGGGGCAATCTACAACGGTCATGGAGAGATTGTCAGTATGCTGCTTAAAGCAGGATCGAGGCTTGATACGCGCGCCAGGGATGGAAGCACCCCATTAATGACAGCAATCCAAAACAAGCGTGAAGGCATTGTGAAAATGCTACTTGTCCGCCGGTCAGAGGATGAAGACATTCAGCTGGAGACACGATCTGATAACGAGGCCACGCCACTTGGTACTGCGTGTATACGGGGCTTCACGACTATTTCCCGTCTCCTGATCGACGCCGGCGCAGACTGTACAGTCCGGATACTCAAGAGACCGGTGCCAATTTTCGCTCTTGCCTGCGGCTACCGCCAGCGAGAGATTGCTTTGGACATGATTACAAGGTCAAAAACTCCCATTGATGGCAATTGTGATTCAAACAACGGCGGGAACGCGTTGAACATGGCGACTGCACGTGGTCATACCAAGATTGTGGAACTACTGCTAGATCATCGAGAAGCAATCGGGTTATCACAAGATACGATATCACGGGCATTATTTGAGGCAGTCGACGCGGGCTGTGAGAGTGTGGTCAAGCTGCTACTGGGACCGAAAGGGAGGGTCTCAGTGAACTTCAAAACATACTGGGACAGAACACCGCTGCACGCTGCTTGTATCCCAGATGGATGCATCACGTCGGACGCAAAGATATGGGGCCCTGATGATCTAAGCGAGGAGGAGAGACGCAATCCCGAATTCCAGCCTGGAAGACACGAGACTATATTGAGGCTCTTGCTTGAAAGAGGGGCTGATCTGGAGGCAGTAGCAGTTCATTCCGGCACTGTATTGCACTCCGCAACAGCATCGGGTGACGTTGCCACCGTTGACCTTATTCTGGAACGTAAGCCCCATATTGACGCGTCATTTAAGAATGGGAACGGCCACACTGTACTATTCATTGCTGCCCACCCGGGGCGTGAGGACGTCATGAGGGCACTCTTGAGTTCTGCTAGGTTGGAGACGGCCGATTTTGGATCAGACGAGCGGCAGCGCGACGCTCTAAGCTGGGCAGCGGTGAGCTCAGTCAGACACGATATCGCCAAGTTGATGATGATCAAGATGCACAGAAGTATGGGGAATGCCAGACCGGTTGAGTCGGATATATGGAGTGCCATCGAATGGGCGACCTTCATGAAGCTCCCCCAGATTCTGTGGATACTGATTGCCAGTTCTTCTCAGTCCAAAGAGACAACAAGGGTGCTCGAACGAGCAATGAAACTGGCCGCGAAAACACAAAGCCAGTCAGAGTTGCCAAGTCAACAGGGGGCGAAGCTGGAAACCGCCTCAGTCGACAAGAAAGAAGGGGGCGATAGAGTGGACGACTTCAGGGATACTAATACAAAGGAAGAAGGCCAGTCTGATGGCCAGCAAGCTCTTATGGATATCTTACAAGACCCACCAACCGGATTACTATACACTGGTACCGGCGACGAACCAAAGCTTAAGGAGGGGATAACGGAGATTCTTGCAGTATGCACGAAAGCTTTGAAAGTGAAAGCTTGGTGAATAGAAAACCTGTCTAGCCGTAGAGAAATGTGAAAGTTCACTGATACAAGACGTCGAAGCAGCATGATTCCGTTAACAACACCATATTAGATACAGAGTATGATGCTGAACGACTCAGCAAAGTTAAAATATTCTTTCGAGACCCCTGGGTGCAAATTCTAGACAGGACATCTGCGTCACCGATCACCCAGCAACGCTTGTGAGAAATTGAGTTACCAAAAATTTCAGGACTAGC
The DNA here is from genome assembly GCA_030779165.1 of Fusarium sp. MBC 441. Classification (NCBI taxonomy): domain Eukaryota; kingdom Fungi; phylum Ascomycota; class Sordariomycetes; order Hypocreales; family Nectriaceae; genus Fusarium; species Fusarium sp. MBC 441. The sequence goes on from JAPFTC010000084.1 coordinate 318,858, forward strand.
AACGCAAGGGGAAACGGTATATTGACCAGGGGCTTCACTGATGAGGTTATATGAAATAAACATTGGATAAACACTTCATAGCGTCTTGTATACTAATATCAAGGAAATCTCCCAAGTGATGCCAAGGAAGTGGTTGTTGGCCGTTAGTGATTTCACTGTCTAAGATGTGCCGTGTTGGGTGTATTCTCTAACCTCCTATGGCTCACTTTCTCAGTTATTCATTTCCGCTAGCTTTTGAATAGCGAGTTGCTTCCCAGATACAGCCATGCCCGGGTCGTTCAAGTTTCATGCAAATACTAGAACTTTCTGATTTACTCTGCTAGTGCTAAATAAGAAGTCCCAAATCGTTTTGCAATCGCACTCATGTTTGACTGGACCTGTATAGCCTTATGTCTCCTAGATATCCAGCTCGTTGTGTTCCATGGAGGGGAGTGTCGAGTAACGACAAGGGGACAGGCGTGTGGGGGTTTGCCGACTGTAGTCGCCCACATCGCTTCGTTTCCACGAACATCATCGTAGCCAGGGAGTGATTCTACCAAGAGCCCGAAATGCCAGCTGCACAGGCAGCCCTGAGAATTATCTCAAGATCAAGTAACATAACAGACCACGGTGTCTATCCCAAGTCGAAACTCGGGTGAACCCTCTGCGGAACTTTACTGCAGTTTTAAGGGCATTGGTAGAAGCGTCTACCTGCCTCTAGCTCCAGCTCCAGTATGTTGCATTGAGTAACTCAGTGAAAGAAACGAAACTAGCCCCAACTACCATCTCTGTTTCAGTCAAAACGTGACCCGCAGTTCCTGCGCCATCCCCCCCGACAGCACGGTTTCCTTGCCCTGAATATCGTGCGGTAGCTCATACGTCTCATACTTTGTCAGGTACCAGTTCTTGGCATTCGACTCTTTATCATTGCTGTCCTTGAACTCAGTGGCATCCGACGCCCTCAAGAAATACGAAACTGCGTAGCGATCTTCCTGTTGGATACCACCTAGTGGAAGGACGCGATGCAACGCCGAGCGGAAGCGTTTGTTGGATAGGAACCTCAGAGTGTCGGCGACATTGATAATTGCGTGGCCCGGCCGAGGCTTGACGTACTCCCAGGCGCCCGTTACGGGCGACACGACCTGGAGGCCCCATTGTGGTGCAAAGAGGAGGGTCAGCGTACCAATGTCGGTGTGCATGTTCTGGCCGACTTCTTCCAGGTTCTCGGTGCCGGGCGGGTAGTGTAAAAAGTAAAGAGTGCTCTTGGAGCGGGCGTCGTCGCGGTGATAGGTGTCTAGACGGGCGCTTCCTTTGAGATTCAAACCGTCTGAGAGACAGTCCAGGAGGAGTTTCAAGATAAAGTGACAAGAGGCGTTGAACTGGTCGAATAGTGGCAAGTTGTCCTGGACAGCCGAGGGAAGCGCCCAGCGGCCGAGTAGTTCGTTTCTACCAATCTTGGATGGTTAGACATCGTCCAAGACGAAATAATGATTTGGAATGGTGCATACTTTCAAAGCTTCGAAGCCATCTCTGAGTGACTCAACTGCCCCGGACTGGTTACCGGTAGCCTTGAACCTAGTTTCAAAGCGATTAGTTGAGTCATTGGTCAAGAAGGGTCAGAAGGAAGACACGAACCCATGTGCCAACGATACTGTTGGAGTCTCCAGTTTGACTTCGGCGGGCTGAGCGAACCAGCGCTTGGCAATCTCGCCCACTCGGTCCAAGTCCTTCCACAGTTTCCCAGAGCCCGAGCCCTGAAGATCCAGATAGAAGAAGCCGTCCCTCTCGCAGGCCTTGAACAGAGTCGTCAACTCTTGCTCGTCTCCATCGAAAAGATTGTCAAACTTGACGGTATAGAGATCAGCAGTGTTGACATTGTCATACGGGCTGGACGGGGTTACGAGTGCCATGGCGAAGGACGTAGAGTATGGGAACAGGACTGGAGCGAATGAAAGTGGGTGTAAGAAGATGCAACGCGCAGTTACTACCTTGCGTCGGATTTTAAATATCACTAGTCTTTGGGCCAGAAATGTAGATCCCTCACGGTCCTCAAGCCGCATCGACCGACACGCGTAGGATCCTATTTTCGGATGCCGATTCCCATGTCTCTTTGACTCAAATGCTTGCCTGTGGATATGAGACATAAGGGCGAATCTGACTCGGTACAAATCAATACTTCGCCCCTACGCCAGTGTTTACGGCTCGCGCAGCCATCAGTTCCCCGGCATCTTGTGGGTTGACTTCATCCATACAAGCAATTGCATACTTTGAGATATGTTACATCAGCCGCACCGCAACTAGGTAACTCACGACATCAAGACGTATTGCCATGTACATAGGATGGAGCTTCTCGCCGACGTGCCTGTACGACAGTAGACTCCGCAGGCGAAAATAAAAACGAGACTGGGCCCGCCCCCCCGCACGGGAAAGCCAGATGTCTCGGACTTGTCTGGGGCCTATCCTACCACTTGCACCAATGGGATCGCATTGCTTTACTCCGAATTAACTCGGCGAGCGCCGTATGTCTCAGTAGTGGGCTGATGCGAGGGTTGATATTGAGCAGCTGAAAGGTGGACGTGGCATTGCTTCAGAAATATACCAGGAAAACGAAAAGGGGCTGGATTGTGCCAAGGCCACTAATACTGCATGGTAATAAGACATTATAAGCAATGTACGGAGCAGCACAGGCAATTATAAGTAGAGAGGGGGTTGGGGGGCAAAATGCGAAATACTCCGTATACCGTGCAAGATGTCTCAGCCATCGGGTGTATGTTAGCCTTGAACAACTCATACGAATGGCTATGAGTGTCTGCATCCCCGGGCCATTGAGACCAGGAACATAAGAGGCCCCGGATCAGGCTGCCGTCATGGGCCGAGTGTTATGTATGGTGCTATAAAAGTCAAAGCAAATGTGTTTTTGGCATTGTTCAAGCTTCCTGCCAGATCAAAGAGGCGGACTAAATACAGATGGCCCAATGCCTAAACGAGATAACATGGCGGATATGGATGCCGCCCTATCTCATGTCAGGAAATGCGCCGAGTGCTGCCTGCCCGCCTGTGTGTACAAACAAGACATGTTGAGTCTCATCAAGCTCCCCTTGCTCCGCCTTATGGAGAATGGCGCCCACGGTCCGACCCGAGTAGATAGGATCGGTAACGATGCCCTCCTGTGACCCAAGCAACTTGACCGCCCTGGCCGTATGCTCGTCCCAAGCCACATGCGTCCCAGCATTGTACCTTGTATCGAGGACCACATCATGAGACTGGACCGCATCTTCGCCGATCCCAATGAGTCTGGCTGTCCGCTTGGCGATTTCAAGAACCGTGGCCTCGAGTACGCCGGCCGGCTTGTTGTAGGTGTCGATGCCGATGATGCAGCGAGTGCGGGTCTCAGTGGGTGATCCGAGTACCGACTCATGTCTCAGTCGGTCAGCGAGTTTGAATCCTGCAATCATGCCGGCAATGGTGCCCCCAGAGGCCACAGGGACAACGATGGTGTCGAAGAAGACGCCGAGAGCCGTCTCTTGCTCAACCACCTCGAATGCCCAGCGGGCGAACCCCAGACCGCCGTGCAAATGAGCAGATGCCCCCGAGGCGATGATGTACGGTTTCCCACCTGATTCCTCAATACCAGCTGCAACGTCCTCGAGTGAGGCATTATGTTCTGCGTACTGAGCCCCCAGTACAGCGTTGACTTGCACATTCCCAGCCCGGTCAAACGCCTCAGACTTGGACGGCCCATGAGCCTGCGGGACCAGGATAGTCTTGAGGCCGAGGTGACTTCCGACGGCGGCAACCTGGCGCATGTGGTTGCTCTGCGTGCCGCCAGTGGAGATTAGTGTGTCGCAGCCCCTGGCTATGGCCGAGGGGACGACGTATTCGAGCTTGCGGATCTTGTTTCCACCAAGACCAAGACCGGAAGAGCAGTCCTCCCGTTTGGCCCAGATTTGAGCCTTGGTGGAAGTGGTAGAATTGACATGCCGCGTAAGGTTGGGCAGCGGGTGAAGGGGAGAAGGCTGGTCGAAGAGGAGAGGAGTACGCTCAAATGAGGCAAAGGGCTCTGGCAAGACGACCATGTTGATGGCTGGGCCGGTGGTGGCTGTAGGCGTGTTGGTGAGTTACCGTGGAGTCGATATCAAGGTTTTAGACAAAGGATGAGAGGCAAGATAAATACATAAGTTGCCGGTTGCTGTGCTCTTGCTCTTACCTAAACAAGACTAACAATAGCTACTAATAATAAGGCGGACTTGTCTTTTACTATATAGCTAAATACTATATAAATTTAAATATGTATACTTAAGAATATAATCTACTACCTTATCT